>SMJT01000005.1:2641971-3241971 GCA_004349715.1 Crucihimalaya himalaica
ACACCAGTTGGTATCAGATTCAGCACGTTTCTGGTTTCTAAATTTTATTCACTTATGGCTCCAAAGAAACATGACACTCAAACTCACGACCATCATGAGGACGTCCAAAAGATGAATTGGGCTGAACTTCGTTCCACGTTAATAACGATGCAAGAAACGATGCAAGCCAACATTCAAGCTTCCATCCAAACTTCCATTCGCGAGTTAGGGGACACTTTGATTCAAAACCTGCAACCACGTAATCAAGTAGCTGAAGGTAGAGACGTGAACACAAACGTTAACCCTTTTGCTCAGATGGATCAAGCGGGAAATCGCGATTTGGTCTTGCGGCGCCAAGATCAACGAGATTCTCGTTGGGAATCAGGTTTTAAAGTCGATATTCCAGAATTTGCTGGTGGAGTTCGTGGAGACTCATTGATTGATTGGATAACTACTGTGGAAGAAGTGCTAGATTTCAAACAAGTATCAGAAGATCGTCGTGTACCTTTAGTTGTGACCAAATTTCGTGGGCACGCGGCTTCGTGGTGGCAGCAGATGAAGTTAACACGTGCTCGTACAAATAATACTCCTATCCAGACATGGGAGAAACTCAAGAAGAAGCTTCGCCTAACCTTCTTACCACATAATTACGACCGTACCATGTACACTCGTTTACAAAATCTAAAACAGGGGAGTCGTACAGTTGATGAATACGCAGAATAGTTTTATGTTCTCCTCACAAGAAACGAGATTCGAGATAGTGAAACTCAGCTGGTATCTCGCTTTATTGGCGGATTACGTAGTCAGCTTCAAAATTTATTAGCGCAGTTTGACCCAACCTCTATTGCCGAAGCACATCGACGAGCTGCATCGTTCGAACAACAACAACAAAGGTCAACAAGTTGGAGTACCTCTGCAAATAGAACGCGAGGCCAAGATAATTTCACAAACCAACCTGAAGCTAGAGCGCGCGACAATGAAACGACAACAGGATCATCTCATCGATCATCTTCAACGCTTGAAGAACAACCATTACGGCGGTCGGCTCGTAATGCTTTACGTTGTTATGGGTGTGGTGAACCGGGACATCGTCAAACTGCGTGCCCAAATCAGACCCGTCGGGGGTTATCTACAGTGGTCACTGATGAACACACAACAGATGTTGAGCCGGTGTACGATTCTGAAAATGAGGAGGAAGAAATTGGCAATGGGATTGTGCATCACACTCACGGCGATCAGGGACCCCTTTTGGTTACACGTCGGTCTTGTTTGACCCCGCAAGCCCAAACAGATCATTGGCTTCGGACCAATATTTTTCGATCAACTTGCACGATTAAAGGACATCTTGGCACAGCTGTTTGTAGCTTTATTATTGATTCGGGAAGTTGTCGTAACGTTATTGCCGAGGAAGCTGTTCGTAAGCTAGGCCTCCCAATTGAGTCACATCCTTCTCCTTACAATCTTGGTTGGCTTAACAACGACGTCATCATACGAGTTACTCACCGTTCCCTTGTTCCTTTCTCCATAGGACCATATTATCGAGACCGCATGTATTGTGATATTTCTCCAATGGACGTATGCCACTTGCTGTTAGGAAGACCCTGGGAATACGATCGTAAAATCGTCCACGACGGTGTTAAGAACACTTACCGATTTATTTGGGAAACTCATCAGATATTGCTTCTTCCCTCACAAGACACTGTTTCATCAGAATCAAATAATTCAAAGCAAACTTCACAACCTACATCATTACCTTCAACAAAGAAAGATGTCACGTTACTTTGCTCTTATTCTGCGTTTCGACAAGAGTTTAATCAAGAAGGGGTGGTTTTTGCGTTAGTGCCAGTCACGGAGATGACTCCAACGATCGTAACATCACCTTCTCCTTTTGATCCATTGCTACGTGATTTTGAAGATGTGTTCCCAGTAGATTTGCTTAATAATTTACCCTCATTACGAGATATTCAACACCACATCGATCTTGTTCCTGGCGCAACACTTCCAAATCGTCCTCATTATCGTATGAGCCCGAGTGAACATGAGGAATTGAGACGACAAGTTGAAGAGCTGCTTCGTAAAGGTCATATACGCGAGAGCCTAAGCCCGTGCGCAGTCCCTGCTCTGCTTATTCCAAAAAAAGACGGTTCTTGGCGTATGTGCGTTGATAGTCGCGCGATTAACAAGATCACTATTCGTTACCGTTTTCCCATACCAAGACTTGAGCTATCTATTTTTTCACTAAAATTGATTTGAAAAGTGGGTATCATCAGATTCGCATTCGCCCCGGAGATGAATGGAAAACAGCGTTTAAGACGCGTGAAGGTTTATCGAGTGTTGGTGATGCCATTCGATGTCGAACGCACCAAGTACGTTTATGCGCGTTATGAATCAAGCTCTTCGACCCTTTATTGGCAAGTTTGTGGTTGTTTATTTCGATGACATACTTATTTTTTAGCTCGTCTGAGAAGGAACATTTTGATCATTTACGTGATGTTCTTCTTGTGCTACGTAATGAGAAACTGTTTGCAGCAAAGCATAAGTGTGAATTTGGTGCTTCAAAAGTGTCATTTCTGGTTATATCACTCTGACAAAGGCTTGTCTGTGGACCAAGCAAAGATTGAAGCAGTTCGTTCATGGCCTGTTCCCCGTACGATTACCGAAGTAAGAAGTTTTCATGGCTTAGCTTCATTTTATCGTCGTTTTTGTAAGCCATTTTAGTACCATTATGGCTCCTATCACTAGCTGTATGAAGGCAGGATCGTTTGTATGGACACCAGAGGCTAATGACTCTTTTTGAGCTTATCAAGAAAAAAATTAACATCAGCTCAATTTTGGTACTTCCGGATTTCTCTCTCACGTTTGAACTCCATTGTGATGCTTCAAAACTTGGTATTGGTGCTGTTAAGTCAACTTGGTCGTCCAATTGCGTATTATAGTGAAAAATTGACGGCTCGCGGTGTCGTTATAGTACTTACGACGTTGAATTTTATGCAATTGTTCAAGCTATCAAACACTGGCGACACTACTTGGTACATCGCGAATTCGTTTTATTCACTGACCATGATGCATTATGACACTTAGACAGCCAAGCAAAAGTTTCAGCTCGACATGCGACGTGGATTGCATTTCTTCAACAATTTACGTTCTCCATACGTCACCAAGCCGGCAAGTTTAATCGTGTGGTCGATGCATTAAGTAGACGTCACAGTTTGTTGACTACTATGCACACGTCTGTCACAGGTTTGCTTCGTTTGCTTGATCTCTATGCGTCTGATCCGTATTTTGCTCGTATTTTCTCGGAGGTACAACAAAATATTTCTTCAGACTTTACCTTACATGATAGGTTTTTCTTTTCAAGGGTCTTCGCGTTTGTGTGCCCGAGTGCAGCCTTCGTTTACAAATTATTCGTGAGCTTCACAATGAGGGACATGTTGGACGTGATCGGACTTTACAGCTTGTGATGGCATCAATACTTTTGGCCTTCTTTACGCAAAGATGTGGAACGGTTCGTGGAGCGCTGTCGGATTTGTCAACAAGGCAAAGGAAAATCATCAAATGCATGCTTGTACTTACCTTTGCCAATCCCCTCTCAACCATGGACAGATGTGAGTATGGATTTTGTGTTAGGTCTTCCTCGACACAACGCGGAAACGATTCAATCTTTGTTGTCGTAGACCGCTTCTCTAAGATGGCTCACTTTCTCCTTTCAAAAAGACTACGGACGCAGTTATTGTAGCAGTCCTCTTCTTTCGGAAATTTATCGTCTACATGGCTTGCCGTCGTCAATCGTTTTCGATCGCGACACACGTTTCTTGAGTCATTTTTGGCGTTCTTTGTGGAAGCTACTACACACGAGCCTTGACATGAGTACCGCGTATCACCCACAAACGGATGGTCAAACGGAGGTCACCAATCGATCATTGGGTAATATGTTGCGTTGTTTGGTAGGTGACAACATCAAAAGTTGGGACTCCAAATTGTGCCAAGCAGAGTTTGCACATAATCACGCATTGAATCGGAGTCTTGGTTTTAGTCCATTTCGTGTGGTTTATGGCATTGTTCCTCGGTGTCCGTTGACTTATCCACGTTACCAGACCTGTCTAGATTTCACGGCCACGCCATCGATTTTGTTCATGACATTCAACAAGTTCATCAACAAGCCCAGGCAAATTTGGAGCTCTCTACATTTAAGTATAAGGTTGCTGCTAATGCTAAGCGACGTGAAGTCCTCTTTACACCCGGCGACTTGGTGTGGTCATACTCACAAAGGACCGTCTTCCAGTACGTGAGTACAACAAGCTAACATCAAAGAAAATTGGACATGTGGAGGTATTGGAACGCATTAACGACAATGCTTATCGTGTTCAGTTGCCGTCTCATCTTGCACATCCAATGTTTTCAATGTGAAGCATCTCATTCCATTTCGCGGTGACAATGACGATCCAGATTCGAGGCCGAATCCTCTCCCACCCAGAGGGACCTGATGCAGCGCATCTTTATCGGGTTTTTGTTTATTTACGTATTTTTCAGACTTGGTTTTATGTTTATTTTTTATTGGTGTTTTCTTTAACTAAAGGATAATTCAAATCCTTTAACGATTAGGATTATTAGGACTTATCTACATCTCCTTTATATAAAGGGATCGTAGAACTCTTGTTTTCATGATCGTTTTGCTTCTAAAAAAATCAATAAAAAAACCAAAAAAAGAGGTGACTCAAGTTACCCAAAGAGCTTGTGTTCAAGCCCTGAGAGGAGGACTCTCAAAATCAATTGACTTCGATCCATATCGAAGTCAATTCTAGTTTTCTTGTTCGTCAAGTTTTAATCATTATGAGTCCTCCTTGCTCTGTTTCGTTACTCCAAAACAGAGCCTCTCTTCTTCTTTGCTTCCGCCTTACACCAGAGAGAAAGAGAAAAACTTTTCTTTTTGGAGAGAAGAAAGAGTTCGCCGGATTTTCAAGGCGACGATCGGACATCTAAACAAACTCCCGATCTGGCTGAAATTTTAAGCGTAGCTTCGTGACTCAGTGTTCTTCAGATTCAACGGTGGAGATTGTTTTCCAACGGTTGGTTTGGGAGAAATCGGAGTTTTAGCGGGGTTAGTCGTATCTGAGATTTCTGTAGCATATGTTTGTAGTGTTTGGGCAATCCGACGGTGAGTTCTTCTCCGATTGAGCTGAAATCTTGCAGAGTTGTTTCTGGACCTGTTTGTTGCAGAGTTGTTCTTGACCTGTTTGTCTAGGATTTGTACGGTTGGATCGTGATTTGGTGACCGGAATCTTAGCGAACTTAGGGTCGTTTAGAACTGCATATTATAGGCTCTTATTGCTCTCTATTGTTGAGCTTCTCTTGTTGTTGGAGATTGCTATTTGTAGCCTTACTCTCTGGTGGACGTGGTTGTAACACTCAAACAGTTGATATAGTGGATTTTGAGTGGACTACGGTCCCGTGGTTTTTCCTTCTTACATCGAGGAGATTTTCCATGTAAAAAATTGTGGTGTCTCATTTACTTTTATGCTTTGAAGTATTTGCTGCCGAGTGTATTATATTTTTCTCACAGGCTCACAGAAGTTACGGGGAAACTCTAGTCCGATGCGCCGTAATTGTGCGTTGTTTTCCCAACAGCGGATGCTGTATCTCACCGTCGACGAAGGCATCGTATTGAACTGCTAAATCAGGTCGAGGATGAGCTTCATCGAATTCGTATCCATGATCCAACTCAGGACTTGGACATTGGCCTTTGGCGCTCATAGGATGGCAAATTCAAACCAAGATTCACAACCAAAGATACTTGGCTGCAAATACGACATGGGGGGAGAAGAAAGCTTGGTCCAAGGGTGTATGGTTCCTAAAAGCTACTCCTAAATACTCTGTCATGGTATGGATGGCAGTGATGAACACTCTATCAACAGGGGATCGTTTAAAGACCTGGAATGCCGCAGCGAATGCGACGTGTGTCCTTTGCCAAAATCCATGGGTGACGCGAAATCATCTGTCCTTCTCTTGCAGCTACTCTAAGCAGATATGGGAGAACTTGGCTAAAAAACTTCTTGCTCAACAGTACTCCACCAATTTTGATGAATTATTGCAGACCATATCAGGTACGCAGTTTAGCAGGACTACCCAATATCTTCTAAGATATGTGTTTCAAGCCTCTGTTCATACCATTTGGCGAGAGCGAAACAGTCGACGACATGGAGAACTCCCCTCTTCGACAGATCTTCTTATCAAAAGGATTGATCTCATAGTCCGAAACCAGCTCTTGTCTCTTACTCACTTGGGCTGGAAGTGCTTCAAAGACGGGTTACAAATCTGGCTTAGTTCACGGCATTAATCATCTTCTTTTCTAAAAGCTTCAAAGATGCATATATTATAAAAACAGTTTTTTGGTTGAATATAATTTTACATTCACACACAAAAAAAAAAAAAAAAAAACTATTAAGTATCCAGAAAACACTAATTCGAAACAAACTCCACTTTTTGGTCTGCAGGTAATGTGTAAACGTCTTTGACTCACTGCTTCATACACCTGTGAAATTGGAAACCTTGAAAAGTTTCATTTCGTAGCATAGTAAACGATGCAGTAGACAATTAAGATGTCTATCAAGGCGTAGTTATGGCCTGAGGTTGGAACAGAGGGAAGGAAGTTTAGTATCTGCCTCGGTGTTTATGTTCAGCTTTGTTACATGAAAACGGGAAGTTCCTACTTTCCGCAAAACGCACCAGAAAAGGAACTATTGACACCGAGTATGTGTGTTACAGTATAAGAGTAGGGAGCAGGGGAGACACATGTATGTATGAAGGAGATGAGAAGAAGTAAATCAACGGTTCAGATCAAAGTGAATAAATCAACGGTCACGATTACAAGAAGAAGAATTGGTCGTTAAATGGAAGAACACACATTTTCACAATCATCGATAATCAATTTGTAAAAGTTTGTTACACGTTTTCTCTCTTGTTCTTGAGATCGTTCTTGAGTAGTTGGTTCATCTTCTGTGAAGATCCTGAGATCTTACAAGATGAATCTGTAGATTTCTTGTTTTATGAATATTGAATCTACGTGATGTGTTGGTGTGTTGATCGGATTGAGTTTGTGAATTGATTGTGAGCAATTCGTTAACAATGTGATCTCCATTCACGCTGATAGCATATCCAGATTCAAACAACACCTATCAAGGCATGAGCAGCTGCATTCCTGATACGGGTAACGGTTGCATCAGTCAACAACAACAACTTCCACAAAATCCAGCTGAGCCTGCCAAGACATTCCTGTATACACTCACTCTCTGTATTTCAAGCGGCTCCGACACCTACTTAGAATTCTTGAATCCGAATATATATATATGTGATATATGTCAAGATGGGTAAATACAGCTAAGAAAAGGAACACTCAACATCAAAAGAAAACAGAGCATGTTAACATTAACAGTTGACATAAACTTATTCAAAAACCTACCTTGAATACAGCTAATTAAATTTTTTTATATATAAAAAAAAAGTAATTTTGACAGACTCTAGTTGACGAGAGCGCAAATGGTTTCTAATCTATATTATCGTCGTCAGAATCTTAACTATTCTTCCCATTTGGTGTTTACTTGTAACAAGTTGTTACTAACAACCAACCAATTATGGTATTTGAATCCTTCCACAAAAGGAAAAAAAAAATGACGTAGACGTTTGGATACTATAAGGTATAAGAAGCATACTTCAACGCCCCCTTGTATTACTCTGACATGGACTTCACTTGACCGAAGTTAAGGTAGAAAATGTCTTGCCTGTGTGATTGGGCAATGGATTATAGTATTGTACATTTGGAAGCAAAGTGGAAGGGAAATGGGAATGGGTCTTGGAAGAAGTTAAACAGATGATTTCAAGAGACAAGAGTCCTACCCTTCTCCTTATAAGAAGCGTGAAAGAGATGAGAAAAAACCTTCAAAGAGGATCAAGTTTGGAGAGAAAAGAAACAAAGAAGATGAAGGCGCAGGGTCGGTTCTTGGTGGCTATTTTCTACCTTTCTTATGCACAGTTGGTCGTGGGGAAAACTTTGCCCGATTGCCCAGAAAAATGTGGCAACGTTGTACTTGAGTACCCTTTCGGCTTTTCTCCAGATTGTTACTACGCGGAAGAATTCAAACTCTCATGTGTTGAGAACAAGACGCTATTCTTAGGTAGACGTGAAGTGGTCAGCATTTCTCACAGAAACCAGATACGCGTCCTGTTTCCAATATCCATTGTTTGCTACGACAGCCAAAGATTAAGAATAATCAACTCTACCATGGCGGCTTTCTTGAGTACTTTCCCTCTCTCCGAAAACAACATGCTTACTGCAGTAGGCTGTAACACGATCGCGGTTCTGGCCACTTATGGAGTTAGAAATTATTCAGCTGCATGCATATCAGTATGCGATTCTGGTTCTCCCCTGGTTGCAAACAGTAATAAATGTGAAGGTCAAGGTTGCTGCCAGAACCCTGTCCCAGCAGGGAGCAATCTATTTTCCCTCACATCATACCCCTTTAACAACCTGACTTCGACTTCTAAGATTTGGGTGGATTTTTCAACTAATCATTGCACCTACGCCTTTCTCGTTGAAAATGGCACTTTTAAATTCAAAGGTGAGGAGGATTTTAAGAATCTTGAGGATGTCAAAGGGTTTCCTGTGGTACTAGATTGGTCTATTAGAAACAAGAATTGCAATGAAGCAGATCTCTTGTGCGGCGAGAACAGCATATGTAAAAATTCTACTAGCAGAAATGGATATGTCTGCCAATGTAGACCCGGTTACGATGGGAATCCATACCTTAAAAAGGGTTGTCAAGGTACTTCATATTCATATTCTTTTCTTTTTCTTTTTGTGATTGTTTATTGTTGTTATACATTTCTTGTTGCATATTTGCCTTCTTTTTTCCTTGGGACAGACATCAATGAGTGTACTACTACCAATACTATCTCTAAATATAACTGTCCGGGAGGCAGCATCTGTGTGAACATGGACGGATTCTATTCCTGTAAATGCCCATCTGGTAATCACTTCAGTAATGATAAATGCACGCCTGATGCCAGGCCTAAGTACCTTGAATGGACAAGAATTTTTCTTGGTAAGCTCCCATCACTAGGTGGATTCTTTCTTTCTCAAAACAATTCTCTCTAGTCATCCATGTGTGATGTGACCAGGAACCACCATCGGCTTCTTGGCCATCCTACTTGCCGTTAGATGTATAAAACAGAGGATGAAGCACCGGAAGGACACCGAGCTCCAACAACAATTTTTCGAGCAAAATGGTGGTGGCATGTTGATTCAGAGACTTTCAGGAGCAGGGCCATCAGATGTTGATGTTAAAATATTTACCGAGGAAGGCATGAAGGAAGCAACTAATGGGTATGATGAGAGCAGAATCCTGGGTCAGGGAGGCCAAGGAACAGTCTACAAAGGGATATTGCCAGACAACTCCATAGTTGCTATAAAGAAAGCTCGGCTTGGAGATCGTAGCCAAGTAGAGCAGTTCATCAACGAAGTGCTCGTGCTTTCACAAATTAACCACAGGAACGTGGTCAAACTCTTAGGATGCTGTCTAGAGACTGAAGTTCCCTTGCTGGTCTATGAGTTCATTACCAGTGGCACCCTTTTCGATCACTTGCACGGTTCCATGTTTGATTCTTCTCTTACATGGGAACACCGTCTGAGGATAGCTTTAGAAGTTGCTGGAACTCTTTCTTATCTTCACTCCTCTGCTTCTATTCCAATCATCCACCGCGATGTCAAGACTGCTAATATTCTCCTGGATGAAAACTTAACTGCAAAAGTAGCTGACTTTGGTGCATCAAGGCTGATACCAATGGATAAAGAGCAGCTCACAACTATGGTGCAGGGCACTCTCGGCTACTTAGACCCAGAATACTTCAACACAGGGCTTCTGAACGAAAAGAGCGATGTTTATAGCTTCGGGGTAGTCCTAATGGAACTGCTCTCAGGCCGAAAAGCATTGTGCTTTGAAAGGCCACAATACTCAAAACATCTGGTGAGTTACTTTGCTTCTGCCACAAAAGAGAATAGGTTGCATGAGATTATTGACGGGCTAGTGATGAATGAGGATAATCAGAGGGAGATCCAGGAAGCAGCCAGAATTGCTGTTGAATGTACAAGAGTGACGGGAGACGAAAGACCAAGGATGAAGGAAGTAACTGCAGAGCTTGAGGCCTTGAGAGTCACAAAAACCAAATATAAGTGGTCAGATCAGTATCCTGAAGCAGAGGATATTGAGCACTTGGTCGGTGTTCAAATCTTATCAACACAAGGTGAAACCAGTAGCACGGGCTATGACAGCATCAAGAATGTAGCAATACTGGACATTGAAGCTGGCCGCTGATACTTATCAATCCAGCTCTGATAAAATCATATATATGTCTTTTGTGTGTGAAAATAGAAAAATCATTTCTTTATTGCTTATCTCCTCTTCGTCCTCCTAAACATTTAAAACCCATAGTATCAAAACATAACATCAACAACATTTATGCTTAAGAGATCCGTATAGATCATCAACTATTCTGTTTATATGGTATGAGAAAGTTTTAGAGTTCAAGAATTTACAAGCAGAGATATTGACATACCATTTGGGGTTACAAAGATTTTCCCGCCTCAATTGAAGCTGTATATAGAGAAAAATAAAAAGAAAAATTTAGTGGATTCGAGAGAACAGAGAGAAGTTGACGAGGAGGGAGTTCAAATAGTTGACCAATGTCCACTACTCTTTAGTTTATTGTCAAATGGTTTTTGTTTGATAATAAGATATTAAGCATATACAATTATTTACCATTTCTTGCTACTACCAACCATCCTAATCTTTGAATACTGTTAAACGGAAACAAACGCAGACGTTGTGATGTAATATGGAAATATGCACGTGGTCTTGCTTATGTAGTTGCAATTTAGTATTGCAATTCGTAGGGATCAAATGGGAACGGGTCAAGAAAACATCTCAAGACTGATGTTTGTTTCCTATTAAATTAAAGGAAGCCTCAAAGAGATGATTACAAGAAAACTCAAAAGAGGAACAAAGTTAGAGAGCAAAAGGGAGAAGATGAAGGTGCGTAGTCTGTTCTTGTTGTTGGTGGCTATCTTCTTCGTTGCTTATACGCAGCTAGTGAAGGGGCAACCTCAACCTCGCCATGATTGCCAATCTAGATGTGGCAACGTCACTATTGAGTACCCTTTTGGTATTTCTACAGGTTGTTACTATCCCGGAGATGATATTTTCAATATCACCTGTGAGGAAGATAAACCATATGTCTTACAAAACATTGAAGTGAGAAACTTTTATCACAGAGGCCAGCTACGCGTTATGCTTCCTCCAGCTACTGTTTGCGACAACAAGGAAAGAAACAATGAATTCAGTTCCCTCTGGTTTGAGCTGGATAATTTATCTCTCTCAAACAAAAACAAGTTTACTGTAGTCGGCTGTAACGCTTGGGCACTTCTGAGCACTTTTGGAATGCAAAACTACTCAACTGGATGCTTGTCGTTATGCGATACTTTATCGGCCCCAAATAGTATATGTAATGGTGTAGGTTGCTGCAGAACAGACATCTCTATCCCGTTGGATAGCAATAGACTTGAAATTCAACCAGCTCGCTTCGAAAACATGACTTCTGTGCAGCACTTTAATCCTTGCATCTACGCCTTTTTCGTTGAAGATGGTATGTTCAACTTCAGTTCTTCGGAGGACCTTAAGAATCTGCGGAATGTCACGCAGTTCCCTGTGGTACTAGATTGGTCTATTGGAAACCAGACATGCGAGCAAACTGGAAGCACAAGATTATGTGGTGGGAACAGCACATGTTTTGATTCTACTCGTGGAAAAGGGTACAACTGCAAATGTTTAGAAGGTTTTGAGGGGAATCCATACCTTTCAGACGGTTGCCAAGGTACTTCATACTAATTTCTTTTTCTTCCCTTCTTCTTTTGAGTGTAAATTGTTTTCCTAATACATACATTTATTCTTGCATCTTGCGCTCTTTTTCCTTGGACCAGATATCAATGAGTGTACTACTAGTAGTACTATCCATAAACATAACTGTTCGGATCCCAACACGTGTAGAAACAGGGATGGAGGCTTCGATTGTAAGTGCCCATCTGGTTACCGCTTAGATACAACCACTATGAGCTGCAAGCGTAAAGAGTTTGGATGGGCTATGATCCTTCTTGGTAAGCTTCCCTCTCACTGTTTCTGGACTTATTGTTTTCCAGATTAACTCACTCTAATCATCTCTGTGTTTCTATGATGTGTATGATCAGGAACCACTATCATCTTCTTGGCACTCCTGCTTGGCTTTATATTCATTAAACAAAGGCTGAGGCGCCGGAAAGACACCGAGCTGCGACAACAGTTCTTCGAGCAAAATGGTGGTGGTATGTTGATACAGCGACTCTCAGGAGCAGGGCCGTCTAATGTTGATGTCAAAATCTTTACTGAACAAGGCATGAAGGAAGCAACTAATGGTTATGATGAGAGCAGAATCTTGGGTCAGGGAGGCCAAGGAACAGTCTACAAAGGGATATTGCCGGATAACTCCATAGTTGCTATAAAGAAAGCTCGACTTGGCGACCATAGCCAAGTAGAGCAGTTCATCAACGAAGTGCTCGTGCTTTCACAAATTAACCACAGGAACGTGGTTAAACTCTTGGGATGCTGTCTAGAGACTGAAGTTCCCTTGTTGGTCTATGAGTTCATTACCAGTGGCACTCTTTTCGATCACTTACACGGTTCTATATTTGATTCTTCTCTAACATGGGAACACCGTCTGAGGATAGCTGTAGAAGTAGCTGGAACTCTTGCTTATCTTCACTCCTCTGCTTCTATTCCAATCATCCACCGCGATGTCAAGACTGCTAATATTCTCCTGGATGAAAACTTAACTGCAAAAGTAGCTGACTTTGGTGCATCAAGGCTGATACCGGTGGATCAAGAGCAGCTCACAACTATGGTGCAAGGCACTCTCGGCTATTTAGACCCAGAATACTACAACACAGGGCTTCTGAACGAAAAGAGCGATGTTTATAGCTTCGGGGTAGTCCTTATGGAACTGCTCTCAAGTCAAAAGGCACTGTGCTTTGAACGGCAAGAGACCTCAAAACATATAGTGAGTTACTTTGTTACTGCCATGAAAGAGAATAGGTTGCATGAGATTATTGACGGCCAAGTGATGAACGAGTATAATCAGAGGGAGATCCAGGAAGCTGCAAAAATTGCTCTTGAGTGTACAAGACTGATGGGAGAGGAAAGGCCAAGGATGAAAGAAGTAGCTGTAGAGCTAGAAGCCTTGAGAGTCAAAACAACCAAACATAAGTGGTCGGATCAGTATCCTGAGGAGAATGAACACTTGATTGGTGGTCACATCTTGTCTGCACAGGGTGATACAAGTAGCATTGGCTATGACAGCATAAAGAACGTACCAATACTGGACATTGAAGCTGGCCGCTGATATTAATACCCTGACACAAAATCACATGTATCTCTTTTGTTTGTAAAAAAGGAATCCTTCTTCTTTGTTGATTCATCATTTATGTTTTGAGCGACTTTTTGTATATCATCTATAATCATGTTCATATATCCCTTCAGTTGGTATGCTAACCAGTAGCCAATATGGTTACTGGCAAATTTAGAGCTCTTGTGCAAAATGTCAGTTCATGAATCTAATCAAATTTCCATATGACATTGATATACCAATATGGCTTGAAAAACAACTTAATAAGAAAAACTAGAATCTAAAGAAAGCATAACATAGAAAAAAGTTATGAGCATGGAC
Organism: Crucihimalaya himalaica; assembly: GCA_004349715.1. Lineage (NCBI taxonomy): Eukaryota > Viridiplantae > Streptophyta > Magnoliopsida > Brassicales > Brassicaceae > Crucihimalaya > Crucihimalaya himalaica. The sequence continues at coordinate 2,655,751 of SMJT01000005.1, forward strand.
CTGCTTCCTAAATTCCTCATCTCTTGTACCTCTTCATCATCGATTCTGCATGCTCAACCATAGCGTAAGCTTCATAAAGAGACGGAGGAGGTTTCTTGAGCATGATTGTTGTGGTCACAACGTCAAAGCCTTTGTTCAAACCCATCAAGAAAGCGTATCGCTGCTCCTTCTCTCTCGCCTCTTTAGCTCGTTTCGTACTCTCGCAATTGCAACCACCGCACTTACACTCCGGCACAGGATCATACTCTGACAACTCCATCCAAGCTTTACTCAGTTTCCCAAAATACTCCTCCACAGAGTCACCATCTTGCCTCAGCGTCGCGAGTCTCCGACGAAGCTGGTAGATCTTCAAATCGACGCATGGAACGAACCTAAGTCTGAGATTTTCCCACGCTTTATGCGCAGTCTCCGCGTACAACACAGACTTTACTAGCTTTTCGCTTAACGAATTCATCAGCCAACACTTAACCATCGCGTTGCATTGTTTCCATGGCTGATAGAGCGGCGAGGAAGGGTCCGGCTTCTCGATGGTTCCGTCGATGAATCCGATTTTGTTCGTGATTCGAAGGAAATCGAGCAATCCTAATTTCCAGAAGACGTAGTTGTCTTCGGCTTCGCTGAGTTTTTCGATAGATAAAATGGATGATAGTTCAAGAAACTCTGGATTGACATAGTAGGGAGATTCGGGATCAAGTGTGGGAGATAAGCTGTTGATAGCTTCCGCCATTGTCGTCACTGCTCTGAGTCCTGAGCTCTTCTTCTAAATTCTAGGGCTTGCTTTTTATCCCTTTCGATTTTGACATTTTTAGTATAAAAAATAATAAATCGAAATGAGAAAAAAAGGTTTCGCAATATTTTGTAAACAGTTGGGCTTAAATGGGCCTTGTATTTCCCCTCCTGAACCCAAAGTTTCAGGGTTTATCATCCCTTAGTTTACAAGTATTAGAAACCATCTCATGAAGATAATTCGTGCGTGTTGTTTTCTTGCTTACATAATTGAATGGCTCATTTGCTTCAAACTTCGTTTTTGATCCACACATTGACTCATCTTATTCAATTTATATATAAAACTTATCATTCTTTCTCGTGAATAAGCCTTCTATTGCTAGGGTTTGTAACCATGGTTTGATCACATGGAATCTCTTAATCTTTTTCTGCTAAAAATATATGATCTTTAGTAATGACGGTTCCTAAAATAGCTTCATGGATATTGAAATATATATATATATAGCTTCCATATTAGAGGTTACTTGACGAACCAATCAAAACGAGGCACATTTTTAAATTAACTTATCAGTTTTCCAAAACAAATCAAAGGAATTAGTGAACGTCACTCATCATCCTCGTCTTCTACGTTGTCTCTCCTCCATTGGTCTCTGCCTCGATCAAGTCCTCTAAATATAATATCATCAACACTTATAATGTGGAATATGTAACTCCGACCCATTATGATTGGAATCGATGGACTCTGATACAAAAAATACATGTGAACATTCTAGTTTCACGAATCTACAAAATATAAATCATGTTCTCAAAGTCATATCTAACATAGAACGAAGAGTAAGTTTCGGGTCTCTCAATGTTAACCAGTAAAAGAACACTAATTTTCTTCAATAAAAAGCAGCAAAAGAAAGAGTCTTATTCCTGCATTTTCGTATTTGTAAAATAACACTTGAATTTTGAGGTGTAAATAACTCACAAGTTAAAAAGAATAAATTTGCGTGGACAAGTCAACCAATTAACTTTTATTAAATTGAAGAGATATAGCGTAGGCCAACTCGAATGTGGTCTGTGTGTCCTACAAAATTAATAGAAAAAGACATAGACGTTGGGATATTAAATAGGAACATAAAAACTAGTACTAGTAAACAATTAAGGGGGAAAAACAAGTCGTACATTGTTAACATTAAAATTGTTTCTTCACAGAGAGCCTTAATATAATATCCTACATCTTCCCTACAAGGCAATTTGCATATCTTAAAACTTATGTGGTGGAAATTAGGTAACAATCAAGAAAAGTAAGAGACGACGGAGATTGAAGTTAAATGTTTGACAAGTCCACTACTTGGTGTGGTCTCTGTAGTTATATACTAGCTAGTACTATATCAGATTCCTGCAATTATTGGGAAAGACTGGACAGGTCAACGGGGACAAGTCAAGAGAACATCCCAAGACTTGGGTTAGTTTACTTAGCTATAATAAGCAGAAGCCTCGGAGAGATTAGAGATAACTAAAAGAGAAACCAATTTAGAGTGACTAAAAGAAAGTGAGAGAAAGAGAAGATGAAGTTGCAAGAGGGTCTGATCTTGGTGGCTATTTTCTACCTTGCTTATACGCAGCTGGTCAAGGGGCAACCTCAACCTCGCAAGGATTGTCCAACTAGATGTGGCAATGTCACAATAGAGTACCCTTTTGGCACTTCTCCAGGTTGTTACTATGCCGAAGATCGTAGTTTCAATCTCACCTGTAACCAGACGACAGAGGAGCTACTCTCTGGCAACATTCCAGTCATCAACATTTCTCACAGCGGCCAGCTTCGGGTTCGGCTAGTTAGATCCAAAGTTTGCTACGACAGTCAAGGAAAACAGACTGAATACATGAGCCGCAAGACTACTCTGGGTAATTTCACTCTCTCTGAACACAACAAATTTACTGTAGTAGGTTGTAACAGTTACGCATATCTCCGCACATATGGAGTTAGTAAATACTCAACTGGATGCATATCAATGTGTGATTCTGTCCCATCGAAAGGATCATGTTCTGGTGAAGGTTGTTGCCAGACCCCTGTCCCTAGAGGAAGCTCATTTGTCAAAGTAAAACCACATAGCTTTGACAACCATACTACTGTACATCAGTTTAATCCTTGCACCTACGCCTTCCTCGTCGAAGATGATAAGTTTGACTTCCATGCTTTGGAAGATCTCATCAATCTGCAGAATGTCACTACGTTCCCTGTAGTACTAGATTGGTCTATTGGAAATAAGACATGCAAACAAGTAGGATACAGGGGCGTGTGTGGTGGTAACAGCACATGTTTCAATTCTAGTCGTGGAACCGGGTATAACTGCAAATGTTTTGAAGGTTTTGAAGGCAATCCATACCTTACAAACGGTTGTCAAGGTACTTTAACTTGTTTTCTGTTTTATCACTTCTTTTAATCGTTTACTTCATACATGCTCTTTTTCCTTGGCCAGATATCAACGAGTGTATTAGTAGTAGACATAACTGTTCGGACCCTAGTACCTGTGAAAATACGCAGGGAAGCTTCAATTGCAACTGCCCATCTGGTTACCGCAAAGATTCCCCAAATAGCTGTATGCGTAAAGCCAGGCCTGAATACTTTAGATGGACTCAAATTTTTCTTGGTAAGCTCCCTTCACTGGTTCCGGAGTCTTTCCTTTATGTAATAACTGGCTCTTATTTCCTATGTGTGATGTGATCAGGAACCACCCTCAGCTTCTCGGTCATCCTGCTTGGCGTTAGCTGTGTACAACAGAGAATGAAGCACCAGAGAAACACCAAGCTCCGACAACAATTCTTCGAGCAAAATGGCGGCGGCATGTTGATACAGCGACTCTCAGGAGCAGGGCCATCAAATGTTGATGTTAAAATATTTACTGAGGAAGGCATGAAGGAAGCAACTAATGGTTATGATGAGAGCAGAATCCTGGGTCAGGGAGGCCAAGGAACAGTCTACAAAGGGTTATTGCCGGACGAATCCATAGTTGCTATAAAGAAAGCTCGGCTTGGCGACTGTAGCCAAGTAGAGCAGTTCATCAATGAAGTGCTCGTGCTTTCACAAATCAATCACAGGAACGTGGTCAAACTCTTGGGATGCTGTCTAGAGACTGAAGTTCCCTTGCTGGTCTATGAGTTCATTACCAGTGGCACCCTTTTCGATCACTTGCACGGTTCCATGTTTGATTCTTCTCTCACATGGGAACACCGTCTGAGGATAGCTGTAGAAGTAGCTGGAACTCTTGCTTATCTTCACTCCTCTGCTTCTATTCCAATCATCCACCGCGATATCAAGACTGCTAATATTCTCCTAGATGAAAACTTAACTGCAAAAGTAGCTGACTTTGGAGCTTCAAGGCTGATACCGATGGATAAAGAGCAGCTCACAACTATGGTGCAAGGCACTCTCGGCTACTTAGACCCAGAATACTACAACACAGGGCTTCTGAACGAAAAGAGCGATGTTTATAGCTTCGGGGTAGTCCTAATGGAACTGCTCTCAGGTCAAACGGCATTGTGCTTTGAGAGACCTCAGTACTCAAAACATCTGGTGAGTTACTTTGGTTCTGCCACAAAAGAGAATAGGTTGCATGAGATTATTGATGGGCAAGTGATGAAGGAGGATAATCAGAGGGAGATTGAGGAAGCTGCAAGAATTGCAATCAAGTGTACAAGATTGACGGGAGAGGAAAGGCCAAGGATGAAAGAAGTAGCTGCAGAGTTAGAGGCCTTGAGAGTCAAAACAACTAAACATAAGAAGTCGGATCAGTATCCTGAGACAGAGGAGATTGAACACTTGCTCGGCGTTCGAATCTTATCAACACAAGGCGATACAAGTAGCCGTGGTTATGACAGCATCAATAATGTGCCAATATTGGACATTGAAGCTGGTCGCTGATATCAATGCTATGACAAAATCACATGTATCTATTTGTGTTTGTTAAAACAAGAAAGCCACTTCTTCGTCGCCTCATCAATAATGCTTTGAGAGAGATCATCAATTATCATGTTCATAACTCCCCTTAGTTGATAACTTGATATGGTAACCAGTAGCCAATAACCAAATTTAGAGCTCTTGTGCAAAATTTCAGTTCATGAATCTAATTCCATACGACATTGATATACCATTAACGGCTACAAAAACAATTCAAGAAGAAACAGTAGAATCTAAAGAAAGAATAACATAGAAAAAAGTGATCGACCTGCTTCCAGAATTCTTCATCTCTTGTCCCACTTCTTCATCGATTCTGCTTGCTTAACCATATCGTAAGCTTGGTGAAGAGACGGAGTAGTACTTTTGTACATGATTCGCATTCTCACATAGTCTAAATCTTTGTTCAAACCCATCAAGAAAGCGTAACGCTGCTCCTTCTCTCTCGCCTCCTCAGCTCGTTTTGTACTCTCGCAATTGCAACCACCGCACTTACACTCCGGCACAGGATCATACTCCGACAACTCCATCCAAGCTTTACTCAGTTTCCCAAAATACTCCTCCACAGAGTCACCACCTTGCCTCAGTGTCGCGAGTCTCCGACGAAGCTGGTAGATCTTCAAATCGACGCTTGGAACGAATCTACGCCTGAGATCTTCCCATGCTTTATGCGCAGTCTCCGCGTACAGCAACACAGACTTTACAAGCTTATCACTCACCGAATTCATCAGACAACACATAACCATCGCGTTGCATTGATTCCATGCCGGATATAGCGGCGAGGAAGGGTCTGGCCTCGGGAGAGTACCGTCGATGAACCCGATTTTGTTCGTGAATCGAAGGAAATTGAGAAATCGCAATTTCCAGATGACGTAGTTGTCTTCGGCTTCGCTGAGTTTGTTGATAGAGAAATTGGCGGGTGATAGTTGAAGATAATCTGGATGGAGATAATAGGGTGAATTGGTGTCGGGTGTGGGAGATAAGCTGTTGATGATAGTATCCGCCATTGTCGTCACTGCTCTTGAGTTCTCTGCTTCTCTATTTCTAGGGATTTGCTTCCTATTATCCATTTCGATTTTGACCTTTTTTATTCTATTTTAATATAGTTGGGCTTACATGGGCCTGGCTCAAATAAATAAATGGCTTATTTGCTTCAAACTTTGTTTTTGATACACACATGACACATTGATTCATCCTGTTTTGTTTACTTATCTAAAATAACTTATCTTTCTTTCAAGTGAACACTGCAGAGATTGCTATGGTTAATTCTGTAACTATGCATGCTTGATCACATAATTCACATCGAATCTCCTAATTTGTTTATGTTAAAATATAAAGTATGATCTTTAGTAGTAATAACAGTTCTTCAGTAATATCCACATTAGAGGTTACTTGACGAACCATTCAAAATGAGGCACATTTTAGAAATAATTAATCAGTTTTCTAAAAACAAAATCGGAGGAATTAGGAACTTCACTTCATTATTTTCGTCTTCTATATATATATATGTAGTCTCCTCTATAGGTCAGTGTCTCGATCATCTCCTCTAGAGATAAGATCAAGAACTATAATGTGGAATATGTAACTCCGATCCACTAAAGTTATAATCGAAAGTGCTCAAAACACCATAATAAATAACTGATTCGGTATTAGAAAATTTAGAGTAATTGAATTTGATTCCATATGTCACAAAAGTTCATGAATCTAATCCCATATGATCCTGATATACCAATATAAATGGCTATAGAAAAACATGTCACGAAGAAACACTAGAATCCAAAGAAAGCATAAAAACAAAACATAGAGAAAATTTATGATCATCAACCTGTGTCCTAAAGTCTTACACTACAAAAAAAAACAGTCATTTCCGACCATCGTATTGGTCGAAATTTTCACCACTCTGCTTTTTCGATAACTTCATCAGTCTCTCTGCTTGTTTGACCATAAAATAGGCTTCGTTAAGAGACGGAGGAGGTTTCTTGAGCATGATTGTTGTCTTCACAACTTCAAAGCCTTTGTTCAAACCCATCAGAAAAACGTAAAGCTCCTCCTTATCTCTCGCCTCCTTTGCTCGTTTAGTGATCTCGCAGCTGCAACCGCCGCACGAACACTCTTTCACAGGATCATACTCTGACAACTCCAGCCAAGCGTTGCTCATTTTGTTGAAATACTTCTTTACCGAGCCACCATCTTGCCTCAGCTCCGCGATTTTCCGACGAGTCTGGTAGATCTTCAAATCTACGGTCGGGACAAATATACGTCGGAGATGTTCCCACATTTTATGCGCCGTTTCCGCGTAAATCACACGTGTACTAAGTTCTTCGGTCATCGAGTTCCACATCCAACACATAACCAACGCGTTGCATCGTTCCCACCGTTCATAAAGCGGCGAGGAAGCGTCCGGCTTCTCAAGTGTACCGTCGACGAACGCGAGTTTGTTCTTTATTCGAAGTAAACGAGTAAAAGAAAGTTTCCAGATAGCGTAGTTGTCTTCGGCTTGGCTGAGTATAATACTCGAGCGACTGTACGGATGTTCATCTTCTTCGAGACAATAGGGTGAATCGAAATCGAGTGTGTCAGATAGGCTCATACTTTCCGCCATTGTAGCTAGCTGCTCTGAAGTTTTGTTTCTAGGGTTTACCTTTGCCCTAAGTAAATCTGTAAAATTCTTTTCTACCTGAGGCCAAAAAGTTCACAACGTTGTCGTTTAATAAAAGGCTAAAAGAAGTTGAGTTTTAACTTTTAATGGGCCTTTCGATTTACACTGGTCCTGTCTCATCATCCATTGTTAGAGCACTTCTAATTTAGAGCACTTCTATTGAGATATTTAGATGGGTATTTAAGTGAAAAAAATAATAAAAATAAAGAAAAAAATAAGATTAAAATGAAAATGCTAAAAATCATTTTTTATATTAAAAGTCTTGATATCCAAATAAGAACTCTTCTCTTTGTGGATAATATCAATTTATTATAAGTTTTATAATCAAATATCTTATTTGTTTTAAAATTCATATAATATTCATATAATAGTTTATATGTTGGTATTTTAAGTTTAAATTTTTTTTTGTAAATAATAAAATAAAACTATCTATCTATTGAGTTCTATTATTCATAAGTTTAAATTAAACTAATAATATTTTAACTGATATTATCATATTAGTTAAAGAAATACAAAAATTAGTATTATTAATTTATAAAAATTCAATTTTCTAGTCTTATTGTATTAATAAAAAAATACTAATTTTTAACTATGTTTTTATAAGTTAGCTTAATTTTCTTGAAGAATAAAGCTAGCTTAATTACATCTTTGATGATGGTTTCATATGTTATCTATGTTTTTGCATTTTAAGTTCTATTTTCATAAGTTTATGCTATGTAATTTTATCTTTATGTGTGTTTTTAAAAATTTTAAATCTTAATTGTATTATTTAAGCAAATATGTCTCTTATAATTTTCTTTCTTGCATTATTAATATTTCTAAGACTACTATACAATTTTATAAAAAAATAGATATAATTACTTAATAAAACTAAATATATTTAAGATGAATTTTAACTTGTTTAATGATCTTATAATGTTAGCATAATTATAAACAAAATTTTAAACTACGTATATTATAAATTTATTGATAAGATACCAAAAAGGTACCTCACCATTGGAGCTAAAAATTAGCTAAGTTTCTTAACATTAGAAAATACTAAAAATATTATTATTTTTTAGATACTTAAAGAGTCTCTCATCAATATAATATTATTATTTTTAATGTAGAGAAATTAAGAAATTTTTCTTAGATTTATGTGTCCATTGGTGAGTTGAGTTTCTTATCAATATAATATTACTATTTTAGTTTACAAGCATGAACTCATTTGTCAGTCATTTGTGAGTAATTTTTTTTTTTTTTAATGTATTTTTATCAAACTGGTTAAGTGGCTATGTTTATTCTTCTCTTGCTTTGATTGTGCTTTTTTACTGGCTTTTTCGCCTTTAGAAACTATTTAGTTTTGCCAATAGTAAACAATTAATAATTCTTTTTTTTATATAAACTAGAAACCGACCCGCGCGCGGGATAAGTGTATATTACAGTTTTATTCGAAATTATACACACAAGGCAAGATTAATGCTAACGCCATTCTCATTCGGGTTTGAATGTTCTGCAATCCAAGGTTCTCAACGTTTGATCCTCCATCAATCCATCAACCTGAGATACAAAACTAATATCCATATTTACAATTTGTTGTTCTTCTTCTCTTTTTCGGATGATCATATTTCATTTGTTCCAACTATTTGTCTAGGTAAAGTATATTCTTCCTTTACCTTATCGAGGCTGCTTGCTTGTAACAATTCAAAATAAAGATAGAACAGCAGAGACAACGCCATCTATGCAAACATCAAAATGTCAGCTGCTTTGCATTACTTTTTGTCTCCTCAGAACTTTGATAAGGGGAAAAATGTATCATCTTTGCACACAACTATGACCAAACCTCATATTCTCTCAGCAGCCCATTTGCCTCAAGGACGTTGCCTTATTCCTCAGTACTGATTCTTTCTCTTCCTCTTTCTAGTTTTCTCATCTTCTCCATCAAAGTCAACAACTTTCTTGCCAAAATCTGAACTTAGTATTGAAATAACAATAAAACAAAAGATTTTTTATATGACTTATCAACAGACTCAAATCAATTTTATCTCACAAATCAAAGCTCTCATAACCCCAAACATCACTCAAAATCATATGCATAAAAATATTATATCCAAGAACAGATGGTTCCAAGGAACAACGAATGAAACTCAAACTAATAGGCATATAAAAGTATCCACGAACAGATGATCTCAAAAATTAAGACTGCTAAATAGAAACTCAAAATCTATGAAATGATATTTTAGCTCATAAGAAGAAAGAAAGTCAATCTAAATTATGAGGAGCGGAGAAATCTCACAACAAAGCGAATGAATAGAAATTGAACCAATTTAGTCGTTCAAAACAAACATAAATCCTTAGATATTTACCTTCGGCTTTGAATCCATCCATTTATAAATGAAGAATCTCAGCATTCGCTAGCAAAAAACACTTCCAAATGGGGGAAAATATGTTAAAACACTACAGAATCTGATTTAACTATCATAAAATTTCAACAATTTGAGAAATAATCGATAGCAAAATCCGTGTTGATGCCAAAAGAAGTAGTGATGTTGATTCAAAAATCGTCTAAACGAATCAAATCACAAACTCAAACCTAACGGAAAACAATCGGCGATTCATGATTGTGTCGCATAATCAAATCATTTGTAGCAGAAGAGAAAAAAAAAATACATTCACTGTTTCACCCATCCTCTTCTTCGTTATGTGTTATTCTTCTTCGTCTTCATAGCCACACGATGATTGCTTAAATTATTATTTTATTTTACTTTTATATTTTTGTGCGTTTTTGTGGTTTTTTCTGGTAAAAATTGGTGAAGAATAATTTTTTTTATAGTGATAGTTTTAATATGAGATAGAAAGATATTTAACAGTTGATAATTATGGGCATTAACACTCTGAGTTTGGTGGTAGGAAACTTAAATGATGAATTTAGGTGATGACAATTCAATTTTTATTAGTTTTAAATCATGTGACTTTAGAAATCACGTAATTATTGATATAATTTAGTTTTAAAAAATTGGTGTGGATCTTACAAGAAAAAAAAGTTTGCTGAGGTGGACGTCTTAGATGAAAATAAAAGAAGTTTATTATATATATAGATTCATTGAAAAAAAAAAAGTGAGTATCTTTTTTACTGTAATGTTTATTAAAAATCAAACTAATTATAAATTATAACTTCTATTAATGACTTTAGTTAAGACTTAAAATGATAGATACATGAACAATAATAAGGAAAGAGATGCGAAAATGGTGAAAATAAAATAAGAAGAAGCTGACAAAAAAATAGGTTATCAGGTGGGTCGAGAGTCGATACTCTGTAGTGGAAACTGGAAAGAATAAAAAATGGGTTATGGCAGCTTAACAGAAAGTTTTCCAAGAAAAATAAAACAAATAGAAGAAACAAAAGAAGAAAAATAAAATGGAATTTTGAGTTTGATTTGATAGACATGCACTAATATAACTCTCATGAAAGCATAGTTTCGTTAAGGGAAGGGTCTCTTTACTGTCTTACGAATCCAAACTTTTTGATTAGAATGAGAGGAGGTGAGATTTAGTTTTGTCTGTTATACTATTTTTCTAACCTTTTTCTAAATATGTATATTTCCCCGACCAATTATCTAACCTTTTTTTCTAAATATATTCCACTTGTTTATAAATTAAACTACACGTCTTGAAGAAAAGGGACTACGTTTCTTCTTAATTTGGTATCCCCAAAAATTATTTTTAAGGTAAAATTATAGAATAATGTCCCTATTCAAGTTTGTACTAATAAATTCCTAGACAAGTTATTTTTGATCCGTTCCTCTTTATCGTCTGAGAATTCTGGTTAAGAAAGAGAGATAAAAATAAAGAATATTTCTCATTAACTCAGAATGAATTAATTATGAATTATTGAATATATATATATATATATATATATATATATGATGGTGTTTAAATACAAGGTTAAAGTAACACACTACTCTACCAACTTATAACAAACTCTATACACTATCAATTCTCTAATATGAACAGTGTTTGTTCGTGAAAGTGAAATTAAAATAGAGTTTTGTCTCATATAGTGGCTGATTTCTTAAAATTGGACCCTGAAGAATTAGTAATGGAGCATTCTCTGCCATGATTAATGGCAGAAATATAAACTTATTACTGTTTTTTTCTGAAAATTATTTTTAATGAAAATGGGGCATTCCGATCGATAATAGTTACTGATAACTTATTTTATAAAGAAACTCTCTTTTATTTATTGGGACAAAGCAAGCTTGCACATGAAAAAAAAATCAGAAAGAAACAAGACGTAAACTTACAAATTACATATATATGATAACTGATTGCATGCATGAAGGACCATTGATTGACTTACACACGCATGATTCAAATTTATTACAATAATAAGACTCTAAAAAACTTTGAAAATGATGAGAAAGCTTTTTTCTGCTTGGATTCTCTCTTTCATTCTTTGTTTCTCTTATTACAATCATCGGTAACGTTTTCATCTTGTCTTTGTCTTCTTGTGTACATCGTGTTCTCCTGCAAAGTATAGAACATAATTATTGACATGCATGCATCAACATAAGCTCTTAGTTGTTGACTTGACGAGATGTGTAGATGTAAGTATTGAGAGAGTCATTACCATGATAGAGTATTCTAATAGTGGTATGGAGGAGGAGGAGATTTGTAGAGGTAAGGGTGGTGTGGAGGAGAGTAGTGGTGGACTGGAGGAGGAGGAGGTGATTTATACACGTACTTTTCCTTTGGTGGTGGTGGGGAATGGTAGACCGGAGGGGGGGAGTAGTGCTTAACCGGAGGAGGAGGGGACTTGTATACGTAATGTTTTTTGGGTGGTGGTGGGGAATGGTAAACTGGAGGGGGAGAGTAATGTTTAACTGGTGGTGGTGGAGATTTGTAAACGTAATGCTTCTTGGGTGGGGGTGGGGAATGGTAAACTGGGGGAGGAGAGTAGTGCTTAACCGGTGGTGGTGGAGATTTGTAAACGTAGTGTTTCTTTGGTGGGGGTGGGGAATGGTAAACCGGAGGAGGAGAGTAGTGCTTAACTGGAGGAGGAGGAGATTTGTAGACGTAGTGTTTTTTTGGTGGTGGTGGGGAATGGTAAACTGGAGGAGGAGAGTAGTGTTTAACCGGAGGAGGTGGAGATTTGTACACGTAGTGTTTCTTTGGTGGTGGTGGGGAATGGTAAACCGGAGGAGGAGAGTAGTGTTTAACCGGAGGAGGTGGAGATTTGTACACGTAGTGTTTCTTTGGTGGTGGTGGAGAGTGGTAAACCGGGGGAGGAGAGTAGTGCTTCACCGGTGGCGGTGGAGATTTGTATACGTAGTGTTTCTTGGGTGGTGGTGGAGAATGGTAAACCGGTGGGGGAGAGTAGTGCTTCACGGGAGGAGGAGGAGATTTGTACACGTAGTGCTTCTTGGGTGGTGGTGGAGAATGGTAAACCGGTGGGGGAGAGTAGTGTTTAACCGGAGGAGGAGGGGATTTGTACACGTAGTGCTTCTTGGGTGGTGGTGGGGAGTGGTAAACCGGTGGGGGAGAGTAGTGCTTAACCGGTGGAGGTGGAGACTTGTATTCATAGTGTTTCTTAGGTGGTGGAGGAGAGTGGTAAACCGGTGGAGGAGAGTAGTGTTTAACCGGAGGAGAGTAATGTTTAACCGGTGGTGGAGGAGAAGAATAGAAATAGTTAGCGGTTGATTGAGATACAAAGGTGAGAGAGATTGTTAAGACAAGCAAAGTTGCCACTAAAGAGGCCATTGGAGACCCCATTGGTTGTTTTGTTTTGTTTTGGTTTGTGCTATTAATGTCTTCCCTTCACACCCTTTAAATAGCTTTTTCAATTTCACTTTTTTCACTAACATATACATACCGACATATACCTCATTGTAAAATAATAAATTACGTCATGTAAAAAGTACAATCAATTATGTACACCAAACATATTAAAAATATATATATATAAAGAAGTGATGTTTGTTGGTCTCTCCGATTTTCATTATTAATATTTTTCTTCAGCCGTCGATGATTGACATGTTCTCCATGTTCGAACAACGTATCGAATCTCGTGATTTCGTAGCAGAACGTTAGATCTAACGTTTCTTTTCTAACGTCGATTTTTACTATCTTTTTATTATTTCACTTTAGCTTTTTTTTTTTTGGGGGGAAAATAGATAATCTCTTTGTCACAAAAGCAAAGAAATTTAGAACGAAAATATATAAGATGGCTTCTAAAAGTTAAAGGGAAAACATGAGAGAACCATTTTTGACTCCAGTCACACATGAAAGATACGTTACTTTTCTATTTCTTAAATTTTGCGATGTAAAAATTGAAATGTACAAACCCGTATATGTGTTCATCATCATATATAAGATGTTTTTAGTTATTCGATCCATTATTTGTACGTCGTGCTAAAACCAGCGAATTTAATGTCATAACTCATAAAATGGTCCAAACCAGTAGTTTTGAATGTATTTATGATGTGTTTTACTTATCAAAGTTTTTAAATTCTCGTCCGCTTTTATTATTTCCTGTTTGGTTACATGCATCTTTTTTTTTTTTTTTTTTTTGTTAAAGTACATGCATCCTTTTTCCCTCTGATATCTTCTCCTTGTCTCCTTATACAAGTCCTTATGAATAATGGGAAACGAATAACTTTGAACTCAATGCTTTAGATAAAGCCTTTGCAAGATTCTTTTTGAGTACACAATCGAAGTTGATCTAATCTGTTCAAGTTCTTTTTCCCCAATTTTGTTAAACCCGAGTTTGAGTATGATATGCCTAATGCATAAGTGACTTTTGGCAATAGATCAGCCACATCTATTTCAAAGAGAGATGAATATATAGATCATCAATAATCAGAAACAGCTAAATTTAGCTAAACAACTTATTTCCCATCCCACCTACTTCCTACTGGTCAAAGATGCCTACCACATCTATTTCTTTTAATTTACACTTTGATCACAAAATGTAATCAATTCAATACAATTAAAATTTAAAACATATCAATTAAATGTAAGTATTCATCTTCTTTTTTTTTAAGTAATAAACTTTTAGCAAAATAATAATAATAATAATGAACCTATAAACCTCCATAATATGTTCATCGAAAGCTTTCATTTACATCGTTTTGTTATAGTCGCTTCTATCTTTCTTCTTCAACAAAAGACACTATATATTTTATGTAAGTTTTAATTTTCTAATCAATACATTTTCATAAAAAAAAAATAAGGTATTGTTTAGGGAGTATAAAAAAAAACATATGAACGCGTTGACTCAAGGCGGCCGAGTTTGAAATGTGGAAGGAACATAAGAGGGAAGGTGGTCCATTATACACCCGAATATCGCACCTGCCGGTGACACTGCCACCGTGACAGTGATTCTTCGATTTGGAGTTTTGGACTCACATTTTTTCTTTGTTTAACTTTATAACACGTTTCTTGTCCTCTCTAGCTATTATTATTTTTAATTATATAGCACTGTCAAATTTATGCAAGAGAAGAAAACGTTAGTATGATTTCCCTTTAACTAATTACAGGTAGAAGACTTATCACGACCGGTCTTTTCTGAATATGAGGATGATAAATGTTTCATCTTCTATCAAAAAAAAAAAAAATTATATAAAAAAAAAAGCGTGGTCAAGAGTCAATATACATATTAGATGATTAAAGTTTATTTATTTTCATCGAAATGGATAAGTAACCAGCTGGATTAGGACTTGGACAAATTAACAACTTCGCATTATTTTTTACATATTCTTGAAAGCTGACTTTCTTGGTGAGACGTCAAGAAATTGCGAGAATAATCACCGTCATACTGATTTGGTCATTTCTAATGAAGTATCACGACACTATTTAGTTACCTTTGTTGATACAAATTTACAAAATTATATATCTAGATTCCTTTTTGTAAAACATAGCTAATATCTTAGAAGTAATATTGGTACACATTGACTAGATTAATAAATAAAAAAACGTAGAGATTTTGCGATATTGAATCGATTATTATGCGCTTATTACTTTAAATATATTGGTAATATTGGCACGCAGTTATAAGTACTTCCTAGGGAAATTCGAATTTTCTTTTTCCTTTTCTTTTTCCTTTTCTTTTAATGTAAATCTCATAGTAACAACTCTTCTGGTATATAATATTTTGACAAAAAAAAAAATCGTTAACTTAAAAAATGTTATCCTAGCTTGAATATTATTTCTTAAACACAAAATATAACTTTTTCAGCAGAACACCAAATAAAACGTTGGTCAAAACTCGCAACTAGTTTTCGAGATCTACAACTTTCATTTTTTGTTTTGTGTGGTTAATAATTTTATACATGGTTTGATAGGTTGATATGATCATCATTGACTTACCATACGTTTGTTTCGGAACAAAACAAATCATTGATATATTCAGTATACTTGATTGACGACAAAAAAAAAACTTTTATATAAGAAATGTGCGATATTGTGATTGCATGATAGATTCATGAGTCATAAGCAACATGGCCTCCTTGTTCGATATTAATTTTCTAAACTTATTCGACCCTTAAGCTACTAGCTACGTGTAAATTTTGTAATATATTTATCAAAACGAAATTAAATAAAAAATCCCTAGTCACTTTCAGCTGATATGAAAAAGAAAGACTACATGTCGATAAATCAACCTAATATATAATAAAAAGATATTTTGTGACTATTATTGGAAACACGTACATAATCGTAATTTGTCGTAAGACACAGTTTTGCCGGGTCTCTGAATCACTGAATGTGTCCCAAGATGCAGTCTATAATCAATATGTCTTTTCAAATACGTACTATCTAACATAGACGATTAGTTCGATCGACTGTAAATTCATAAGGATTTATAATTTTTAGAATATGTTTGGTAAAAAGTTAAAAACTAACTCTAGTAAAATCGTAATTAACATAATTCAAAAGATTGGAAGTATTTAGATTTTCACTAAGAATACTAATTAGGGAAAGAAGACCATTTAACAAAAAAAGATAAAATGATAATTATGGTGTATATTAATAAGAGAAGAATAAATAATTAGGTCATATAAAATTTGATATGTAAAAATAGACATAAATAGAGCAGAACTTTTTTTGTTTAACTGAAATTGTTTATACTACGGACTTAATTATCTATACGTTATCAAGAGACTTTAGATTCCAACTTCCCCAGTGAGAACTAAAAATTTGTAGTTGAGACAACCAACCAAACTTGTTGGAACAAAAAAAAAACACTAATCTAGTATCCTAGCTAGATCTGAGATTAGCGGTTGGTGATATTGGTTATCGAAGATAATATGATCCTGAGAAAATAATTATCAACTTAAATTTAATTCACGTTTAGACGAATATGACGAAACTATAAGAACACAAGAACACAACAATTGAATTAGTTCAAAGCTCTTTTTTTATCGATTACAGAAATAGACGCACTTTGCTTTTTATAATACTAGTTGGTACTAATGCATGAGTTATAGCAAAATCCCATGCAAAAGAGTCTCATCTCCTCCTAATTTTGTTGACAAATATTTTATACGAATAAAAAAAAAGAGAAGAAGATTACTGATTCTGCTTAAACACTTTATGAGTAAAAAAAAACACTATATATCTCAAGAATTTACCATGGGAGATAACGAAATGTGTAATTGCATCCACGATTGTCACCATTTGACCACAAGTTTTGTTCATATTTCAATATATATATAAAATTACTACGTGAGACTAAGAAAGAGACAACGAAGTATAACAAACATTTGCTTTAAAAATTTTCAACTAGATTTGTCTTTTGCTAGTAAAGTAGTCAGGTCCGATACAGTGTGAACTGTGACCTGTGGGCGTCAGAAAATGCTGGGGTTAAAAAAACATTATCTCGTCGATCGTTGTAGAAGAAAATATTACAATACATCGTACGGAGAAATATTTGAATAACAGGTTGACATAAAAATTTAGTATAACAAATAATCGTTACAATATGAAACTCAAGTAATCGTTTATTCACAATATGGTCCCTAGATGTTATCTCTAATACCATTTTATTTATTAATTATTTCCTAATTTTTTGTTGAGTGTAAAATGACCATTCCTTTAAAGTATGCATTGATAAACTAGCTACTATTTAGAAAATAAAGATATCAGAATATGACAAATATATGTCATTGTTTCCAGGAGAGCTCTAAAAATATAAGAGTGCCCAAACAAACACAGTGAAGAAAGTTGTTAAGAGGGTATTTTCCAGTGCAAGATCTCTTGGAATCACTCTATTCTAGATCTGTAAATTGATTTATATCTACAATCATACTTAAAATAATAGTGTAAATTTTTGATTAGGTAATGTAGAACAGAGACTTTTAGATCCACTTGATCCGTCTTCTTATAAATGTACTCATTTAATATTTGCTTAACAACTTGTCACTTTTTCCTCAATCATTATTCATAATCCGATTAGTTTCCTAACATTAGTCTTTGTTTGAGCCAAGAATATCTTAAAATATAATGCTATATTTAAATAAGTCATTAAAATATTATCATGGTAGGGAATCAATTATTTAAAGCCACCTCTCAATTATTTAACATAGTATTCCAAGGTACATTAATTGTTGAGGGAAAAAAACCATCACATTAATTAGTCATTAGATTACAAACTACCGATTACATAATTAAATTTCCAATTAATTATATAAAGCCACCTTTCAATTAGTAATTAACATAGTTTCCAAACCAGTGGCTAAAAGCAATTGTACCTTGCTAGGGGAAAAAACCAACGTATTTATTTTAGTTTTTCAATTTTTGCAGTATATGTGTATACGTATCGTATCGAGTACGTTCAGCAATTCATGAGAAGGATTTAATTGATATATGACAAAAGTTTACTTCTGATGAAGTGTTCATCATTTAATATTCTCACCAATTGAGTGTTATTTCCATTTGTATAAAAATTGATTTCTTATCTATACAAATTAGAGTGTTCTATAGCTATTTTTAATATAATTACAATAACACGTTTTCCGAATATATAGAGGACGTACTCTTTTTCGACCTTATAGAGGATGCTTTGTTTTCATTACCCTATGTACGTTTTTTGCTTTACGTCTTTACCCAATATCATCAATAATATCACAAAGACATGTGCAATGTGATCAGTTTGGTAATCAATAAAATCAAATCTTGTCTCAAAAGTCGCAATCTACTGCTTGGTTAAAGATGGATAAAACAAAAGAGGAAAAGATTGATATGGACATTGCTAACTTATTAACGTAGACAGGATCATGAAGTTTCTTGATTTATGATGAACAGAAAAGCTATAAAATAAATAAAGCCGGACGCGAAAAAAAAAAGCATCTGCTCTCTTTGGATATCGAATATACCCAACTCACCTGTCTCTATCCATGGCCGATCCCATCTGTGTTGACTAGTTTGGTCAACCAAATAAACTCTAGTGTTACTGATTTCTTACCTTTTTTTATAAAATTTCTTAATTGATTTGTTAGTTTATTAAGTATTAGAACCTTTAACATCCTAAGATATAAAGTTCCAACTTTTCTAAAAGTATATATTTTATTACGAGGAAACTAAAGCAACTAACTTCTCTAGAAGATAGTAACTTTTATAACTAGTAACTACTAACAAACATTTAATATAAGACAAAAACACTCAGAATCATGGCAGTTAAAAAAGAAGAGATTTTGTCCCAACTCCCAATATTGTAATGAAGTAATGAACAAATACAACTACTAATCCCTGAGTAACACTATCAAAGGAAATGGCTGAAAAATAATAACCGGGCTTTGATGATCATGCACTTAATCTATCCAGGAGAAGGGAGAGATATGGGCTTGAGGTTCCAATCTCCATACATTTCTATTGCTTTGAGTGAGAGTACTTCTAATTGAATTTATGATCTACTGTGTTTGGGTTCACTCAAAACAATAAGTTAACATTTTGTCGATGTATCTTAAATGTCACTTGACTCATCACCTCCTTCCACCACGCTGTCCTGGTCTTGGACCTGGGTTTCTGGAAAATTGTTGCCGCAAAATATTGGAATCAGGTTCATCTTCATCCATTTGATAGCCTGTCAAACGTATAGCTGCATCAGTTAAACCAGAGGACGAGTGTTGTCTTGCATCAGGACAACATCAGACTTTGATGCAGCATATGTTCTTGCATAGTGTTTATAACTGTTACGAAGATAGTAATATCAAGAAACCAATGCAAAACAAACACAATATGTGTTGGACCAATTATTCACAATCCCCTAAGTTGAGAAAATCACAGTTACCTTGTGATAAGGATTGTAGAACACTCTGCAGGTACTGGTCATAAGCTGATCCAATAGTTCTAGTATCATGGCCTGAAGGCATAGCAGACGGTGAACATTCTACAAAGAGGAAAACAAGACAATTCAAACTCAAACTTCCAAACATATGGTAACGTATAAACTAGTGGACCTCGCTACACATAAACAAAGAGTAGACAAGATACATAATTTGCAACTATAAAGCAGTGATTTTCTAACCACGCGTTAATTGTCAAACTGCTTTAACTTAGCATCAAAGTAGTGGAAAACATACACATTTTTACAGAACCATTCGAGCACAGATTTTCTTTAAACAATTTGCAGGACATAAATATCGGTGTTTAAGAACTTTTGTAATGAGTCATTAGATAGGATATGAGATACTTCTCTTCTTGAGTAATTAGAAGGAACTCCATCAACATATAGAGTGATAGATACATCAAGAGGTAAAGGAAGCGGTTTGCGGCTCTGCCTACCAATTAAATCCGGCTGACCAAAACCCATAGCCCGACCATTTGGCCTAAAATCTGGAGTCGAAATCCCACCACGCCCACCCATGGTTGGACCAGGCATCATATTGTTACCTCCTGGTCTTCCCATGCCAACACCATTAAACATATCAACTTCCTCAAATGGCATAGAAGGCGTTTGCTACAAAACAGGGAAAATGTTTCAATTTACAGAAGAATGGAAAAAAAATGAAGAAGAGCAAGACATTCAAATTAGTGAATAAGGACTGTACCACAGTCTGCATGTACCGGTCATAAGATATATCCTCATCCCGTGACAAATAGTTGTGCATATTATGGCCTGAAGGCATCGCAGACGGTGAACATTCTACAAAGAGAAAAACGAGACTATTCAAATTCAAACTTCCAAACATATAGAGTGTTGGATACATCAGGAAGTAAAGGAAGCGGTTTGCGGCTCTGCCTACCAATTAAATCCGGCTGACCAAAACCCATAGCCCGACCATTTGGCCTAAAATCTGGAGGCAAAAGCCTACCACGCCCACCCATGGTTGGATCAGGCATCATATTGATACCTCCTGGTCTTCCCATGCCAACACCATTAAACATATCAGCTTCCCCCTCTGATGGCATAGAAGGCGTTTGCTACAAAACAGGGAAAAGGTTTCAGTTTACAGAAGAACGAAAAGAAAACGAAGAAGAGCGAGACAATAAAATAATGAATATGGATTGTACCACACTCTGCAGGTACCGGTCATAAGTTGATCCAATAGTTCTAGTATCCTTAACTAAATGGGGGATACCTCGGTCCTCATCCCGTGACAAATAGTTGTTCATATCATGGCCTGAAGGCATAGCAGACGGTGAACATTCTACACAGAGCAAAACAAAACAATTCAAACTCAAACTTCCAAACATATGGACCTCGCTGTATACACACAGAAACAAAGAGTAAACAAGATACATAATCTGCAACTATAAAGCAGTGATTTTCTAGTCACGCGTTAATTGTCAAACTGCTTTAACTTAGCATCAATGTAGTGGGATACATACACATTTTCACAGAACCATTCGAGCACATATTTCCTTCAAACAAATCGGATCAGTACTCCTAAAATATTAGCACAGAGCAATTTGCAAGACATACATATATACTAATTTTTGAAGAGTTTTTAGTGACCAAAAGCAGCTCATACATATAACTCAACCTTCAGATTTCATTGACATGGCAACGAAGAACTAAAAGAGATATGAATCGAAGCGTAAAAAAAACAGCTCCTTGAGGTTTTGAAATGTAAATCACACACCGAATTTTGCTTACCGGACTCAGAACGGAGACGTTTCAGATGACCACCGTGGTGGGTCGAAGACATTGGAGGCTGGTACTGTCTCTGCTGGTTCCAGTACCCATCTGCCATGAACGGCGACGGAAAAAACAAACAACAAATCGAGAGATGACATGAAAATCCCTAATTTCAAGAAGAAGGCTTTCGATACTAACAAAAACCCAAGAGTCAGACGATTATACAAACATTAAATTAATTTAATTCTCCCCAATTGATGTTATGAATGACGTCATCATCACGAGAAACCCTCTAATTCCTTCGGAATGTCTCTAACAAAAATGATGAAAATCGTAAAACGTATCTTTCTTTCACTCTCAGACTCGTAAACTAGTTCAACTTGATATCCTAACTCAATCAAGATTCAAGAATCAAAAACATTCTTGAAAACGTCCATAGAAGAAGAAGACTGTATCGCTGATGGACTAGTCTGACGGATAGAGTTAAGGTCATTGAAGAACGACGAAAAACCTTGAGGTTCGGTAGGTCCAACCGTAGAAAAGACGTCCGGTGATATCAACGTCTGAGAAGTGGGTTCCGGCGATAAAATTTCAGCAGGGTGAAAACTTGTCCATTCGATCTGATGATGTTGATGTTGATGTTGTTGATGCTGATTATAATATTGATCCATAGTCTCTACGCCTCCCACAAATGTACCTTGTTCGTTCGAGGTATTAGCATTCTCCGTCAAACCACAGGATGCATCAAACGTTGCTGACGAGGATGTCGAAGAGGAAGATGAGGCTGTGGAGGAGGTAGAGGGCATGCCTGTGAGAAGCTGAACCAATGCCTTGAACTCATTAGGGGTTGTCTTGTAAATCTTGGGAGGACGGATATAAGTGATACGTGGCGCCGGTGATTGTGACGGTAGCTGATGGATATGTGGTGGTTGCGGCGGCTGGGGTGCCAATGGTGGCTCCTTGATGATCTTGTGCGAATCTCCACGGACTTTCAATGGTGTTGGTCTCGGATCCAAGATTCCTCTTGATCTTGGCGATCTATTATCCATAGAATCCACTTTATGAGATGATTGTGTGTGTATATTTGTATATATATTTGAACGTGATGATGATTTTAGAGAAGAACAATGATAAGGTGATGATTAGGGAAAAATGGAGGGTACATGAGTGCTCGTATATATACGATTTGTGTATGTATTAAAGAAGGATAGAGAAAAGTCAAATGAAGAAAGCAGAGATAAGGAGAGGAAGTTGGCGTTTATGATTGCTTCGAACAATGACGTGAGTATCAAGGATGCTCTTGTCTATGCTCTGAACGTACATTGGGAGATCCACAGAAGTTACAAAAGAGGACAATCCGAATATGAATGAAATACAAATCAACCCAGTAACACGACCAAGTCTATCTCAAGTAAGATTCTAATACCAAACATTAAACATTCATTGTATCTTCTGAAACAACACTCTCCCACTTTGTGTTATGCGCGGATATGGCACATCAAACTCATACAAAGTGGTGAGAATTTAGAATGAGAAGATTATTTTATCGGATCCAGTGAGAATATATGTTATAGGAATAAAAAGAAAAAAGAAAAAAATGGTAATATATTTAGTGGGATTTTATGGGTCCTGATTTTTTAAAAAGATTTATTAGTCGAATTTTTTAGTGGGATTAGTTGACTGATGAGGGATATGTTTTCCCTATTTTATATAGGGTTTTCTTGGTTTCTTCTATAAAAGGAGACACAGGGCAGTCTTTCTTTATAAGTATAGCCGATAATATGATTAAGGCTAATGAAGTTTTGGATCAAGACTTTGCTAATTTCTTATTTTATCAATATACAGACGTCATGTTGAGTACGTATATTGTAATGAAACCAGATCGATGATTGAGAACCATTTCAGAGTACGCGTACCTCTGCTTGTAATTTCGCAAATTTTTGATTCAAGGGTTCACTAGTCTTACTCGTATTATCAGCTATATATAAGAGGGCAACTCATCTCCTCAGTTGATTTGATATGCTGACTCAAAGATGTCAACTCCGGGAAACAGAGCTCCAGAGAGAAGTCGGTCAAGAAAGTTCAGGAAGTTGTAACATCAGCAACAAAGCAATCTGCTAAATCAAGTGGTGCAAAAGAGGCCATAAAATGCCTAATTGTGCAGGTAATCGTTAAATTGATTGGTAAACAAACTACACAACATAATTTTTGCATCTTTTGCTTGTGTTAGCACAAAGTATGTAGCAGAGAAGTTGCCCTCTTGTATTTGTCACCAAAGTGGTTTTCGTATTCCACAAGAAATACATAATGGGTAGGAATCAATCACTCTCGAGTCAGTATGAGCCGGGCGTGTATATGACCCTTATGGACCTCCATGACGAGTTCGCTTCAGGTTAAAAACACATTTCTTCTCATGTTACAATGCGTTATTGCCCTTGACAGTTTGTTTTTTTTTTTTTCGATTTGTCGTCTAAAGACTAAAGTATAAATGTCTCAGTTTAGTAGTCTAAAGTGAAAGAGGTGGTGTTTTTTTTATAGGGGTCGAAGAAGATCTGAAAAGCATCAAGCAAAGACATGGAGGTTGGAGAATCAATCTAAAGTGTACGAGAAATATAACATGCGACTGTCGTAAAAAACACAGCCGGTTGGGACTAGTTGTAAACCGGATGAGAACAAAACAGAGTACCCTCTCGCTTACCGTCTCTGTTTTGTTCTCAATCTCTTCATTTTCTCTTATAAATTGTTTCTCTTTTTTGGCGACAAAAGTCAAATACACGTGTGAAAAGTTTTTTCATTTAGTCCACTGAATGAAATAATCGATCTATATTTGGATTTCAAATCACACGCATATGTTTAAGAATAAAATATACTACTAACAAAAACCAAATTACCTACAAACCCAAGAGTCAGAAGATTATACAAGAAGTAAATTAATCTCATGCTACCCAATTGGAATAGTCGATGAGCACATAGCAGTTAAGGAGGGACAAGAGTCATTAAAGATAAGAGTTTTAAAATATATGGGACGCCCACCAAACATGAATACACATATCATCAAATTGCCAAATTGATGTTAAAAATGACGTCATCATCACGAAATAAAGAAGTAGAAACCCTCTAACTCCATCGGAATGTCTCTAAAAAAAATGATGAAAATCGTGAAACGTATCTTTCTATCTCATAAACTAGTTCAACTTGATATAATAACTCAATCAAGATTCAAGAATCAAAAAAATTGTTGAAAACGTCCTTAGAAGAAGGAGACTGTGTCGTTGATGGACTAGTCTGAAGGATAGAGTTTAAGTCATTGAAGAACGACGAAAAACCTTCATGAGGTCCAACCGTAGAAAAGAAATCCGGTGATATCAACGGCAGAGAAGTGGGTTCCGGCGATAAAATTCCAGCATGGTGAAAACTTGGCCGTTCGATCTGATGATGTTGATGTTGTTGTTGATGATGATGATTATAGTATTGATCCACAAATGTCCCTAGTTCGTTCGAAGTGTTAGCTTTTTCCGTAGAAGCGAACCGAGCTGCCGGAGATATCAAACCACAGGATGCATCAAACGCTGCTGACGAAGATGTAGAAGAGGAAGATGAGGCTGTGGAGGTAGAGGTTTTGCCTGTGAGACGTTGAACCAATGTCATGAAGTTATTAGGGTGTGTATGAATAATCTTGGGAGATATTGTGTAAATGATCACTGGACCACGTGACGGCTGCGATTGCGACGGTTCTTGCTGATGGATATGTGGTGGGTGCGGCTGTGGCTGTGGCGCCAATGGTGGCTTCTTGATGATCTTGTGCGAATCTCCACGGACTTTCAATGGTGTTGGTCTCGGACCCAAGATTCCTCTTGATCTTGGCGATCTATTATCCATAGAATCCACTTAAGGGATAAATAGTATATATAAAGAGAGAGATATGTGTGTGTGTGTGTATTTGTATATATGTGAATGTGATGATGATTTTACAGAAGAACAATGATTACGTGATGATTAGGGGAAAAGGCAGGGTACATGAGTGCTTGTATATATATGATTTGTGTATTGTATTAAAGAAGGAGAGAGAAAAGTCAAATGAAGAAAGCAGAGTAACCTACTTAAAAAGTAGTAAAATTTGGCTACTTGATTGTTAGCATTGATTTTTTTTTTCAAAGATTGTTAGTGTTGATTTTTATATTGTTTAATCTATGTTTCTTCTAGTATATTTCTTACCAAGTTTTGGTTTGGTTTACCCAAGATTAAATTTTTTTCCAGTCGTTAGAAGAGACACGCTTTTAACTACGACTTCCAGCTTATTTTATTTTATTATTTTTACCTCAATTACATAACGTTTATGGTTAATTAAATTGATAAGATAGATAGATGGTGCTCACGTTGTTGTATTTTTTTCTTTAATATACAAAAATTTAGATATTAATTAACTCTTTAAAAACTATATAATTAGAAGAAATTGCAATGGATTACTTATGTGTGTGTGTATATTTTTTTTTTCTTTTTGTTTGCATGTTAATGAACATAAAGGGGTTTGAACATGTCCAGTCTTGAGGAAGTCAAAAGCGTAGAAGAGGTCATAAGTGCCACGTCAGACACTTGGTTGCTGACTTGGCACGATTTTGTATAGTTCCTACACGGTTCTCCTGATCTAGACATGACCCTGTTTCCGTGGACCATAATGAACACAAATTTTCTATTTGTCAAACAATATTTATACAATAAAAAACAAAATTTGATGTGGTCAGAAGTTTAATAATATGTTTTCCATATTAACTAATATCTATTGGCATTTTTGAAAATCAAAATGAATGTCGAGATATTTAAATATGTAACATGTCTGACATATAGTAGATTAGTGGTTAGGTATCTCCACTTTGTAACTGATTTGTTCAAGTTCCAACATATAGCCCGTTATAAAAAAAATTATGTGACGTGAAAATATCAAAAAAATATATATATATAAAATGATTCGAGTAATAATTTGTTGCTACACTTAAAACTCGAAAAAAAGTAATAATTTCTGCGGAAAAGCACAATATCGTAGGTTTTTTTCCTACAATTATATAGCTAAAATCGTTTCATGGCTGTTCCTTTCCTTCTTCTTCCCACTAAATGAATAAGAAACTCATAAAACATCACTAAAAACTCTTGGAAACTTTCGATAATAGACAAAACTAAGATGTGTATTTGTGTTGACCCATAATTACATGTATGACTCCTCACTCCATAACCAAAAAACGAGACTTTTAACTTAAAAAAAAAAAAACTTAGATAAAAAAAACTTAGATAAACTTAGATAAATGTACTAGACAGATATTTTGGCTTTAGAAGATTGATTGTCCTGTCAAGGTTTAGGTGGACTTATCATTCTTGTACAATCATATATATATATATCACCTGAAAGTTTGTTTTTGTTTTCTTTTGTATCGTCAAACACTTAAGATTCAAATTTAGATGAGAAATGCTTGTAATCCACGTACCAAATCCAATATATATACAATAAAAACTAAGACAAATTAAATGGGTCTTCATTGGTTTTCCATTCATTATGGTTTAGATTTTGTCTGGTTTAAGAACATGAAAATTAGTTTGATAAAAAATTTCAAACTAAATAGTGTTGGCTTAAGCTTGAAGCCAATATTAAGAATAAAGGAAAGTACGTTTAAGAAAAAAACTAAATATACATTTATAATTAGAAATCATCTAATTATGTCTAGTTTCTTATTGTTGTTGGAAACGGTTTTCCTTTTATTTATCTATATATAGAGATGCCGGTTTGTAGCATAATGAGAAGTGTGTTTTGTAAGAAAACAAAGAGAACTTAAGTTTTGAGAGATTTTCTTAAGCAAATAAAAGAGAGTAATTCTTTTAATCTTTGTTCCTTTGAAAACAATAAATAGTTCTTATTTTAAAATTAGTTATAACTTACTTTATTTGTTTATAACCGTGAAATTCGGATTATGAGTTTTTAATATCTTCAGACGCGAAGTTAGCCTTTACATCATTTTCTTTGGAAATAACCTTTTTCCTAAATCAACTCAAACCCAAGACTTTATTGTTAGTGCTTGTGTTCTTTTTCAAACAAGCCACTGGACAAGAATCACTTGGTATCACTAACTTTACGAGGTTCGATTTCAATTTTTTTTTTTTTTTTTTTAAATCCAAATTGCATCTGATTCTAACATACAAAACTTGTAACAAGGCAAGATGGTCTATATAATAGTTTTTTTTTTGGCAATGGTGCTAGACGCGGAAACAGACACGAGGGGAGAAAAAGTCTTTTGTGTTTGGTTTTATGTCTATATATTTTTGGTCTAACTCGAATCTCCAAATGACAAGGTCCATCTATTTTCTCACTTAATGTAGGAAAGTGATTGGTCTTTCAAAGTCTCCGTAGATTCTTCCATCTTTTTTTCTTTTGTAATTTATTTATTAGCCTATAATTCTAACTTTTGCTAAATAACGAATATCAACATATTTGTTATCAATTAGCTTCGGATACGACTGAACGCGCATAACCTTAAAGGTCTTACGCGAATTATCGATATATAATATAGTATAAACAATATAAATAACTATAATATAAACATAGTCTTGCTAACACTATATATATATATATTCCATCAACAGTATAGCTGCAAATTAAGTCGGATTCTAGATAGTATGAACTATGAAATATGAATCAGTCTTAACACTGACAATAATTCGATTTCTTAAACTAGAAACAACTCCTTAAATCAAAGTTATTTTATGTATCTACTGCGGTTGTCTTTCTTCGGTGCTACAATTATGAGTGTTCAAATAGAATAAAATAAATCGATCCCAACTGAAGCAAAAAGGAACGGAGATTTAATTAGGTTAAAATGAAAAAATAGAACTTAACATATAAAATGGAACAAACACCTACTTTTTATATATACTTCCTCTGTTTTATAAAGAGTTTCTCTTAATATTCTTGCACACATTTTAAAAAAATAATTAAATATTCATTTTTATTGATTAATACATTAAAATAATAAAGACGAAATTGAAAAAATTATCAAACATTTGCATTAGAAATACAAAACAACATTCCTTGTGAAACAAAAAAAAAATTAAAAAAAAAAACACTTTTTATGAAACGGATAGAATATTAAAAAACCTGATACATGAAAGTTATATTACAAACTAACATTGTATAAACCAAATTATACAAGATATGTTTATATTAACAGGGTTACTAACTTTTAGTAAACCGAGAAATTCAGACGTCCAAATCCGGACCAATATTGGAGATATTTAGCTAAAATGATCGACTACATAATGCAAGTCAGAAAAAGACCAAATAAAAATAGTACTGTAAAAACGAAGTAACTGAGTATAGGCGGAATATTTTTTGGGAAAGTGAACCACATTTTAAAAGAATCTACAACTTCATTAAGAGTGAATGAATAAGTGACAAAAAAAAAGTAAAAAAAAAAATGGAAATGTGTGTAAAATTCAGGGGAAATTAATTGGTGAATTCATCTTACAATAGAGAATAACATCTTTAATCTTCTCATCCCTGTCCTCATCTACCATCGGACTACCGCCAGAAGAATTAGTCGGGGAGGATTTTATTGAGTGAATGGAGCTGCTCCTCCTTGCTAGTTTCTTAGATCTCCCTCGTTGTTGATCGCCTTCGGCCACCGCGTCAAAGCACATACACAGCCGCATAAATGGTTTCAGGAATCCAAAGTTTATTCCACTTGTTTTTGGTTGTGACATTGTTCAAAGATGGAAAGAGATCGATCTTTACACTCAAGATCACAAAGCTTACAAATAACAAATCCACGAAGGTGGAGGTGTCTAGAGATGTAAAATGTAGAAGATTTGAATGTATCTTTTAGTTTCCTAAAGATTAGGGATATAATGACTATATATAAACATAGAAAAGTTATTTACAATTTTGTGTTTTGACTCTTTAGTAATTTTGTATCTATAACAAAAAATTGGACATTTTATTCAAAGTTATAAAGTTTTGATCTTCCTGGAGAACTTTTTAAGGACTAGAATATGTGGCAGTGATAGTTATTTCCTTTTTTGACTGAGCTTTATTAATGTGTGTTTACTAATTAGTCAAGTTTTGAATTGATGTTACGGCTAAATTTGAGGATTCAACTACTCTTACCACATTTTTGGGATACATAATCTGCGGTAATATCGTTTCTCTTATTCAAAAGCAAAAGAATGAAAAAAATATCTTTGAGAAATAATATTGGCAAAATCGATGCTATCTTTTGATTTGATAAATCTTATAGCTTTTTGTAAGATTTTTGTTTCCAACTAGCTTTTGGTAAGTATAACCATCCGATTGTTTTTTCATTATAAGAATGCATATCTTTTCGATACACGTATTTGTTTCGTCTGAATTATATTAGCAAAATAAATTATACATGAAATATGATTTTATAAGAAAAGAGAATGAGAATGAACTCAAATGCTGCAAAGTAGCAATTTTTCTGTCCAAATGTATGAAAATAAAAAGGTAGGGCCCAAAATAAAAATTATACTTGGTTAGGGCATCTCCAACCACAACATTATATTTTGTGTTACAGTGTCAAAATTTTTTTTTTTTTACATTATTATGTGTTACATTATATTTTGTGTTACATCAAATACCACACTAAAAATAAATTATCTATTTTATATTAATAAATATCAGATTTTTTTATTTTAAATAATTTTGATAAATTCTAATTCTAATTATAACTTTATTATGTATTTTAATTGATTTTTGTTATGTATTTATAATCTTAATCAGTTTGCTTACTAATAAAGATGTTTTGTGAAAATTAATACTTCATATTAATTACAATTACGATGTCATATTATTAAAAACTAAAAAATACACATATTTATGATACCAAATAATCAAACCGAATGTAACTAAAATTATAACTCGAATTGATCATGTACATATAGTACCAAAATACTCAAAATCCAAAAAATCGATTACATATAGTACCAAAATACTCAAAATAAGAAAAATCGATTCAAACTCGAAGCCGAACGAATACCCAAATATCTAAATATACAAAATTAAACTACCTAATAAATAATAATTCTTATATTATAAATGAAAAACAAAAACAAATATTTTAAATTTTAGTGTTGTGAATAGTGTTAGACCATCTTCAATGGAGACTCCATAACACCAAATTTGGTGTTTTGAATAGTATTACACCAAATTTGGCATGATACTATTCACAACACTAAATATTATTCACTTATTTTATTAATAAAATAATAAATTAATTTTAAATAAAATCTTCAATTTAATATTAAATACTAATAAGTAATGGAAATTATAATTATATCATAATTTTTGGTGAAATATTAATTTTAACAAAATATTAGTTTTTATAAAATATCTAAATTAACACGGAAAATCATTTAAAAATATAAAATAGACTAAAACATTGAAAACAATTTGGTGCTAAAGCAACGCTAAATATGGTGTAATTTTTAGTGCAATGCTTGAAGATGTTTTTACACTACACAAACACTAAAAAAACAAAATTTATCGTCCATTTTAGCGTTCCATTGGAACTAAAGTCACATTTTATTTGGTGCAATAGCGTTCGGTTGGAATTGGTCTTAAAATTACGTACCATACTTGCTGCACCATGTCTTTAAGTCAAAGCAGCGATGCAGACTCGAGCCTCGGGCATAGTATTATTTGCTTCCTCACACGATCATATCTCGATTTAACCCATTTCTCGGTTTTATCATATTGTCCAATGGTTTGGGGCATTTACCACAGCGATGTGGCTCTTCCGATCACAAAACACTAAAAAAACAAAATTTATCGTCCATTTTAGCGTTCCATTGAAACTAAAGTCACACTATATTTGGTGTAATAGCGTTCGGTTGGAGTTGGTCTTATAACTACGTACCATACTTGCTGCACCATGTCTTTAAGTCAAAGCAGCAATGCAGACTCGAGCCTCGGGCATAGTATTATTTGCTTCCTCACACGATCATATCTCGATTTAACCCATTTCTCGGTTTTATCATATTGTCCAATGGTTTGGGGCATTTACCACAGCGATGTGGCTCTTCCGATCACAAAACACTAAAAAAACAAAATTTATCGTCCATTTTAGCGTTCCATTGAAACTAAAGTCACACTATATTTGGTGTAATAGCGTTCGGTTGGAGTTGGTCTTATAACTACGTACCATACTTGCTGCACCATGTCTCTAAGTCAAAGCAGCAATGCAGTCTCGAGCTTCGGGCATAGTATTATTTGCTTCCTCACACGATCATATCTCGATTTAACCCATTTCTCGGTTTTATCATATTGTTCATGATGCGCTCAAATTTTAATCCCAAACTAGTACCCCAAGTGCAAGGCAGTCGAAGTAGTAGATATGTATCGATCCACATGGACATATAACTAACACACTAAGTATACGAGAAACTTTTTAAGCTAAGACGATATGATTTGTTGTTTTAACGTGATTAAACTAATAAGAGCTAATACTAACAATCGAAATGCAAATTAACAATTAAAGGCAACGACTAAACATAAAGCAATATCAATACACAAGGTAACAAAACTAGAATTAAAATGACACAAGCAAAGAAAATCAATTAAGGATGACGGTTTTAGATTTCTACGAAACAATGGATTATGGATGGGATTTCGAATTATGAATGCTTGACAATTTGTATGCAATGAGATGATAATCAATTAAACCTCCTTAGAACATGGAACACTTAACAAGATAAACCCACTCTCATGGCATTTATCACTTCATAAAAACCTATTCTTGCTAAACTCTCATTTGCAGAATTTGGTCTAAATGAGCATTAAACATAAGTCCATTTCGTTCACAATTCACCCTAACATCAGCTTTCGTTGGCTAGGGAAGAAATTCTATTTTATTTTGGTTCCGGCATTTTATCGAACACCTTTCGGGCGATAAATTACTTGAATTCGAGATATGGGTGATCAAACCATACCAAGCATTAAACACACCCTAAATCGAAGGATCTAAGCATATCTCATCTAAACTAAAGCATAACAATCATCAAACATCACAATTCTACCCTACCATAATCCATAATATGACTACTCACTCATGGTGCAAGAACAAGAAAAACAACTCAAGAAACAAGACATAATTAAAGATAAGAAGTAGATGAGTAAAGATTAGAAGATTTCACAAAGATTCAAGACTTGGTATTGATCATGAATCACAAAACAAAACAAAGCGTTCTTGGAGGAAGAAAGCGTAGAGGAAAAAGAAAGAGTAAAAAAAATAAAAAAATGTATCCCTATTACAATGATTAGAGGCTAATATAATCCTTAGAAATCGGTTTTGGGTTGACCCGACAGAAAACCCGAGTCAAAACCACAATTTTCGCGAATGTTAGATTTCATCGGTCATGTATATCGGTCAGGGTGACCGATAAAATCCAACCCAGAATCGTCTGCCGCCTTCTGTCTGAAATCTGCAATTTTATCGGTCCAGTTATATCGGTCATGTGACCGATAAAAACAGACTCCTGTAAGCTCGTCGAGTTTCGTCTTCACCTTGCATTTTATCGGTCCATCTGTATCGGTCAAGTGACCGATATTTCTTCACTCCTGAAACATGTCTCCAGCTTCAGTCACCTCCGATTTTCTCGGTCCGTTTTATCGGTCCAGCTGACCGATAAAACTCCTCTCATGCCTCTTTTAGCTTCTTCTT
Source organism: Crucihimalaya himalaica (assembly GCA_004349715.1). Taxonomy (NCBI): domain Eukaryota; kingdom Viridiplantae; phylum Streptophyta; class Magnoliopsida; order Brassicales; family Brassicaceae; genus Crucihimalaya; species Crucihimalaya himalaica. The sequence continues at coordinate 2,688,852 of SMJT01000005.1, forward strand.
CAGTCTTAGACCTCATCTTAGCCATCCGTTGGCCGTCTACACTCCTCATAACTTCAAAACACCTGAAAAGGGACAAAAACAACCACACAACACACATATATACATCCTAGGACTCTAAAATGCAACTTAAAGCTAAATGGGACACTTATGTACAAATATGCTGCATAAATGTTAGAAATGCACACAAATCAATCTTAAAAACTAAGGAATAAACACCTAAATCTAGCATATATCAGTTCAATCGTTTGGGGCATTTACCACAACGATGTGGCTCTTCCTATCAATCGGTTTTGCATCTTAGTCTAACCGCTTAGTCATTCAAATGATGAAGAGAATCGAAGAGTAACCTTTCGTAACTTGTTGCTCTTTAGATTTTGATAAAAGCTCATAAGTGCTTGGCTATCGAATTTAGCGCCTTTAAGCTTGCCTCAATGAATTCAAAATCAATTATGCCATCGATTAAACGGAGATATAAAGATGATTTAGTTAATTAGCGCAAAAGTTTAAAATTGTGAAAATAATAATTAATTGACAGATAGCGAACCAACATGAAGATTAATATTTGATTGGTAGAAATAAATTCACAAAAATAAAGACATTAAATGATTAGTCAATGTAACTAGCAAGTAGCATCGCCTAAAATTATTTACTGTATTAGATCTCGTACCAAATCCCAAACCCAAAACTTCTATGATTACAAAATACTAGTTTTTTTAGTTAATTTAATTATTCTACTACTAGAGTACTTATCTAACCTTTTTCCATTGATATTATTATATTAAGTTGCAAACTTGTAACAAGTTATTATTTTTGTTTATATCAAATAAATATACGAAAGTCAAAATCATTTTCGAGTCAAACTTGTATTAATAGTACAGCTGGGATGATAAACGCCATCCAAAAAGAAAAGAATTAAGGTTTGACTTCCTATTATTTACAAACTTATTATAAGTATTTGATGTAATTTTAATCATTACACAAGGGATATCGTATCGTAAACCCAAACTAATATTGGGATCGGAGCTTACCATAGATCTAGTTTTAAGGCTGCCCAATCAAACTCAACGATGATATAAATAATAAATACGTAAGAGGATTCAACTTCGTAGATTTGAAGGGATTGAGAGAAATAAGAGATGCATAGGTCGACACGAGGGTAGAAGCACGTGTTCTCCCGTGCGTGTGGCCCTTAATCTTGGCGTTAATCTATCTTAATCTCACTACTATATTATTGTGGTTATATAATCTATGCTCTTAACGGTCACTAATCTACATTTTTACTTTGATTTAACGCATAACATTTTGGTTAGTAGTGAAAAATAATACTAATTGACGAAGTTAATGTTCCCCGCTATTCCAAGGATCATACTCATTAATTCAAAATATGAGACAAACCCTATCCAACAAAATGATATATATATTATTTGTAAAAATATACTTGAATTGATCGGACAAATATATTTTCCTGGAAACTCTTAACTAAATTCGTTCTTTATTGCTATCAATTAATTATAATTGACGGTATTAAGTATTAACTTGGTACATGGATGAACATAACCATATTAATAATAATAATAATAATAATAATAATAATAATAATAATAATAATATTAATAATATTAATGCACTGACGCTTGGAACTTTGGAAGTGATAGAATGTAGAATAGAGTGCAAGTGATCAAATGTTACGATGCTTTGTTTAACAAATTCAGTAATGTCTTGCGCTTCACGAGAACTAAGATGCTGAGAATGTAAGTGACTAATCATCTACACACTTATATAATATGATGCCCCTACGTTAATATTATAAAAGAGAGTAATTGTAATATATACATATATATGTATATATTACATACTAATAAGGTTAGGTCAAGCAAATATAAATGACTCATTCCAAGTAGAGTTGAATCAGTGACATTAAAAAACTCTTTAAAACCACAAGTACCACCATGGATTTAACAATTTTTGTAGAGGTTTATCACGATCGTTAGTTACTGAAAGAAAATGATAGCACTGGTTTTTATTCAAATGATTTGTCAGAAAATATTATTCTAATTTGCTCTTGGATGGTATGAAACACAAATTTCAGATCGCCTCAACAAAAACTTTCAGAACATTCATCCAATCGTTTGTCAAAACTTGGATTATCAGATGCTCAAATAATACACATATTATTGCATTATGTTAATAAAACTACGAAGGTAACTTGATGAAGAAGAAACGGAAAAGGAGACGCACGGCTCGGTAACCGCCCACGTTTACTTCGTAAGCCTTCACACATTTATCGATGCACCTCTGCTTCCACACACACATGCTCTTCCTCACCTCTACGTTCACATATACACACCTATATATATGGAGTTAGATGTACTCGAGTAAACACCAAGTGCCCACTTGTTAGATTATCTAATCTTACACACCAAAATTCCTAAAAAGAGTACATGAAAAATGTTGCCCTACATTGGACACAACAGCTACCACCAGCAGCACCAGTTTCCATCACCGGAGATGGAAATTTCGGAGAAGTGGAAGCTTTCTTACGGAGAGGAGGCTACTGCTCCGGCTTGTCCTCGTTGTGCATCGTCCAACACCAAGTTTTGTTATTACAACAACTACAGCTTGTCTCAGCCTAGATACTTCTGCAAGGGTTGCCGTCGTTACTGGACCAAAGGCGGTTCTCTCCGTAACATTCCTGTAGGTGGAGGCTGTCGCAAGAGAAGCCGGAGTAGACAGAACAGTAACAAAAGGTTTGGTCGGAACGAGAATCGGCCTGATGGTCTTATTAACCAAGATGATGGAGTTCAGTCCAGCCCTGCTGGTTCTGATATTGATTTGGCTGCGGTTTTCGCACAGTACGTTACTGATCGGAGCCCTTCTAGTACAGATAATACTACCGGATCTGATCAAGATTCACCGGTAACAACAACCACTCATGCTTTAGATTCATTGAGTTGGGATATCTGCCAAGAAACCGATGTGGATCTTGGATTCTACGGGGAATTCAATCATCTATCACAGAAGACCGAAGAAGATCAACGAGGTTTTGGTCAGTTTCTCCAAGAAGATCGAGAGGAGATCTTTGAGTTCCAGGGCTTACTCGACGACAAAGAGATTCAAGAGATCCTAGAATGCTCATTCTCAGAGGAGCCAGACCAGTTAATTTCTCAGGGGGGCTTCATGATCAATGGTGATAACTGGAGTTCAACAGATCTGACCAGGTTCGGGATTTGACCAGGAAGAGAAAATATGGTTTCTTTCTTTTTGATCACATATACTTAATTTATTTAATATAGAAAACACGTACTATTTACACTAAAACTCATTCTTATATTGTTCATGAAGTTATATCACACATGAACGATCCCACGATATAGGATCCGTGGAATAGATTACTGTATATTAATCTTGAATAATGGATACAAATTACACTTTCTATGTTCTTTTTGCGGCTAGGCTTTCAACGTTCTTCTCCTTTGCATTTTCCTCTCCTTTCGGTTTCGATTTTAGAACGTACCTGTAAAATTCGAAAATCCTCACTATTCATACATGTTAAAAAGCGAACCTTGGCAGTTATACTTCTGGTTCCGGTAATGAAGTCCAATTTGCACTTCTATCGAAACAGAAACTATAATTAACAGTTTTCATCGATCTTCGGTTGGTTCTGACATAATATGGACCTGAGTTTATGGAACATAATCAATATCAAACAAACGACTTGCCTGAAAATAAAGTTGTGCAGCTGTTTCTAATACAATGCAGTTTGCAAGTAGAATCAATGTCTTAGCTCACGACTCTGATTCTGGATGCCACTTTATGCTGCAACCAACACTTTACGATACCAAATGCAGGGTCTCAGTTGGTTATCAAAGGCTATAGACTTTGTAAACAAAGAATTGAAGAAAAAATGTATCAAATCTGGGTGTACCTTGGCTTTTGATTTGATGGTATTGGTTGACAGCTAAGGGCAAGATCAATCGCCAGGCTTAGATCCCTACACAAATATAACATGTTAGGTTTTACTATATAACAACTTCTCTGGAATACGTTAAAGGCAGTAACTTAAATAACAAAACCTCCCAGTTACTGGTATGTTATTGCTAGGACGGGAATCATCAAACTGACCATGATAGACCAGCTCAAATGGTCTACGACCATCCTGCTCCATTTGACACACGACAGCAAGTTGAGAAAGAGTTAATTAACAAAACAAGTCACAGTTTTCATAGGAAACCGAAATATTATTTGTTTGAGCTTGAAAGGGAATTCATGATATATAAGTACTCCCAATCCAACAAATGACTATTTTGAGCGTACATCCATAATACTATATTTCAAATATAAGAGCTTTGTGAGTTCATCTCTACGTGCTTTAGCAAGAAATAATCACAATATACCCAAAACAGTAGACATTTTTCCTGCTACTTACCAATCTTTTATCAAAGATATGATCACAGATTACCTTCTTATATAAGAAAAACTCTGGGGTACAAACAGCTCCAAATTCTCTTGCAACCTCTTGTGACTGAGGCAAGAGGAGAAAATTGTCACGAAAAGATCAGAATATTCGTATAATCAACTAATAATGCTGAAAAAGTTCAAAAAAAGCACTGAACAGACAAAGGATACCTCATCATACAAGTAAGGAAATGGGTACTTGAAAACTTTTGCATCTTCTGCCATGAACTCCGGCCCATCCTATGAAAGGAAACGAAAATGGAACAACATTTTAGGAAACCTCATCCCCACAAATAAGCACTGACACTAGAGAGTCACAAACACAGACCTGAGGATGAGTTACTACAGAATTTGAAGATATTGCAACAACAGCAAGACCTTTCTGCAGAACCAGACCCATAAAGCTAAGTTTCCAATACATAATGAGTCCAGTTATGGTAAGAACAGAGAAGCAAATGTTTGTTACCTTCATATAGAAATTGCAGAGCTTTACAATGTCTTTCTTCAAGTGAATCACAAACGGGCAATGATTGCAGATGAACATAACCTAACGATGTTATGAACCAAGAAACAAACACAAACTCAAGAACAGAGGTTTAGATTACAAATTATAAATAGCAGAATCAACATATGAGAAGAACTCAGTATTCACCAGTAGAGATGGATACAGTTCAAAATCTTCTAATTTCCATAAGTTTCCAGTGAGCGGCTCCGGAAGCTATAGTTCAATCACAAACACACACAAATCTTTTAGATTATTCCTCTGCTTTTCCGGCGACGTGAATATGACTGTTTTACCTCAAAATTGGGAGCCCTAACTCCTAATTTTACCCCGCCTGACTCAGTTCTGGCGGCACGAACCACGACGCGACTCCGCGATGGTGCATTGACTCTCCGCCGCAGATAAGTGAGGTCTAACCGTTTCGCCGGCGAGAATGAAGATAATCTCCGGGAAGATATTGCTAATGCTGTTCGTGAAGGAAGTAGGTATGTAGCTCCGTATGTCACGGCGGTCACGGCGGTGGAGGCGGCCATTGTAGTGTCCGATGTTACTTCAATTCTACCGGAGCCACAAAACACGCGTCGGTATCTTAGACGTGTGTAGATTATGGGCCTAAATAGACAAGGCCTAGCCCAATATTTGAGCCCAAAGCAAAAAAAATTTTTGAGATATGAACCAAAATGCTAGTAAACCAAAGATTAACTATGGGATCAATTCAACGCTCTTATTTAAATAGCCAAACAAAAAACCAAAATTAAATATCTAAAATTTAACTATGGGATCAATTCAACTCACAATAAAACTCGTTAGTATCTAAAAATCAAAATTAGATATTTTTCACCGATAAATTAAGGCTAGAGAAGGCCGAGAAAATAAAATAAAAATTACAAGACTTAGCTTAAGTGATTATTTAAAACATTAAAGTCCAGCATCTAGAAGAGAAAGGAATAACCCGATAACGTAATGCCTTAGTTAAGTAATTATTAAAAAAAAAAAAAAAATCTACCAACTGTAGTATTTCAAACTTCATGATAAGAAAATATTGTAATTAATTAATCTATGATAATGTATTTTTGTTTCTAGTGATGTTAGAGGTGATGTATGCCTTTAGCTTTCAAATCAACTTGCAATATATATGCGATTTACTTGTGTATATATAACCAGATACATAAATGACCACGATAACAAAAAATTACAAAACAATGTTAGTAAATTGTAGAAAGTACGAGACTTCATTTATACACTTCAATTCCACCCTCATATTTGGATCTCGTTATAATTAAAAGGTCAAATTAATCTCTCGTAATTTTTTTTGTTTCTATTATAAAGGATGCTTGCATCGTTATAGTAATAATAATAACAATAATAATAATATTAAAAATACGACTCTATTAATAATACGATGTTCTATATATATACGAAAATCTGTCAGTATCTTAAAAGAGAGCCAAGGCATACTAATGTACTCCTCAATTGTGTATTGTGTATTGTGTATATGGACTTAATTTTCAAATAATATTGAAGATATCAATAAAAATTAAAGATAAACCACCTTCTTTATAAGCAATAAGTATATCATAAATGGATATTCTCTGTTTTCGTCGTCTATTTAATTAATAGAAGTCTATAGTTAGGGTTATGATCGGGACCAGGGCCGGTCCAAAGTAATATGATGCCTAAAGCGAACACAAAATTTTGATGCCCATATAAAAATATTGAATTATCGTTTTGTACTTTAGTATTTAATTAGTTTGAGATTATTTTTAGGTTTAATTAGTTTATACATGGTTATTTTAGGTTTAATTATTTTTATTTAGCTATTAAAAAAAAGCATAAAAACTGAGTTTTATTGGAATTGAACTTACAATATGTACAGAAATATATCACCTTCTTAACCACCAAACTAAAGAAACTTTTGGAAAATGATGCCCCGATATTATTTATAAATAATGATGCCTAAAGTCTTTGTTTGGTCAGCTTCTGGGCCGGGCCGGGCCTGATCGGGACTAAGGAAGACCTTATATTACTACTGTAAATTCTAATTATACGTATAACTAGAATTTTACTACTTATAGTATACTATGATACAAATTTTACTATTATACGATCAAAAGTATTAATATTGGATACGTAATAGTATTACTGGCAAAAAGATAACAATAAGAAAAGCAAAAGTGGCATCCATATATCATATAATGATCACATTGTACGTACGTACGTGTTTGATTTTGTCAATCGACAGTTTAACTCCACAAATAGAAACTTAAATGAGAATTTCTTATAAATTACATAAATTAGTTATATCGTAAGTATCGTCTGAATATGTTTTTCTCACTAACAAGAGAATATATTACGTAATATAGAAAAAAACTGCTGAGAAATATTTACAATCGTAAACAACGAAGTTATTTGGTAGTATACTACGAAACCTTGTTAGGTTTGAATCGTTTGATAACTTGTGTTTCAATTCTTCATTGTGATAGCTAAAATGTATTTTTATATGATATTGCCATGTTCTTTTAATAATGATCCTTCAATAATCTTTAAAATAGTATGATAAGTAATGTTTTGATATAGAGGAAATTGTCGTATTAGGTAAAGGTAATTTTGATGCAAATTAAAGCTTTTTATGGTTATTTATACAGTATCTCAAAACTATATTTCAATTTAAACTTCACGTAATTATATTATAAACTTATATATAATATGTATGTATAGTGGTGCAATGATTGGATTCATGAACGAAGAGCTGACAATCCAAATAATTAAGAAACCTGGAGAAGATTCCTTTTATTTCATCCTTGCATGCCTTATGACCAACCAGCACATCTAAACGGAACCCTAAGCCCATTAATCAATACTATTAGTGTTTTCAACTGTTAATTTAATCGTTAATATCCACCATTCTATTTTATTTAAATAATCGGATCGATTAGAACCATAAACCAATAAATAGAGGTCAAAAAGTGGGTCACCATCATCATAATCTAAGGAATCTAAGCAATAAGTCGATTACTATTTTCATGCCACACACATATATTAATATGGATATATATATATATATATATATATATATTTATATATGTGCATACATATATATATATGAGTGTTATATATGGACCGTCTCTGCTGTTGAAGTTAACTTGTCTCCGCTTCTAACCCAAAACAATATAATAATCATATTTTTATGAGGAACAATTTAGTATATATTATATATAATTTTTTACTTTATTATAGAAAAGATAACACCAACTTGATGATTTAAAGTCTGCGATGTTTTACACTAATATATATAATCTGGTCTTGTAATAAAAGGGAGAAAGTAGAAGATTACGAAGTAGAGAGAGAGAAGAGAGATCATGAAGAGAAAGAGATACGAGATGGAGATGAAGAAGAAGACAGAGCTTCAAACCGCCATCGAAGAGCTCTCTCTTTTCATCATAACTAAACCTAAAGATAACAGTGAAGCTACACATATACCCTTGAGGCCTCTTCTCTCCTTCTGCAACTTAATCATCCAAGTTCTTGGTATCTTCATTTTTATTTTTCATGGAAAATTGAATGATCCTCATCAAATGTTTCACTATATTATATAAGTCTGATTTATCTCTAAAGTTCATATTAAGCACAATTCAATGATTGTTCTACGCTGTCTGTGTTTTGGTGTTTGCAGATAAGATAGGACCGACAATGGCTGTTCTTAGACAAGACATTGATCAAAATATTCAGGTAACTAAAGATAATGTAACTTCATGCATATAAAGACAAGGCAAGACGCTTTATTTTATTTTGAGCTGCCCTCTTCATTGATTGAAACTCATCAACATCATGTGTACGTATGTATGTATGTATGTATGGTGGGTATACCTATAATAATATTAATAATTAATTCTATATAAAAAAATCTGTTGAACTTTTATACTGATAAGAACGCCCAATAGATATCTCCTCAGTGCTTTTGTTTTGGGTAAAGATCTCTTCAATAATTCAATGTCAGCCTTGTAATCCCTTATTCGGTTGCTTTCATGAGGGCTTTAGTCTACTTTGAAATGACTTTCTATAAAATGGCTATCTTGCTTCCCTCTTTTTTTTTTTTTTTTTGTAATTAATTATCATTTACTTTTTTTTTTTGTTGAGAAAAGACTTTTCATCTTCTTATGTTTTTTATTATTTACTGATTTGGATGGTGTAGAGATTAGAGAAATTTTGTGAAACAGACTCCTGTGTTTACTCCAATTTGGTTGAGATTCTGAAGAAAGAAAAGGAGGAGGGCACATCCAAGATGGTTGCTAGTTGCAGTAGAGCTCTTTTTTGGCTCACTAGGTATATATTGACCTTACTCTTTTTTGTCGACGTCACGACAATATTCACCTCAATCATTGTATAATTTCATCAACTTATTATAGAATTCTCATGTTAATTAATATGCTTATATGCATGCACAGATTAAAGTCTAACTCATAATTTGCACTTTTCATAATTAATTTTTCTTTCATTCATATTCTCTCTGTTAGCAATATGTACTAGTTACAACTTTGGACTTTAAGTATTAATATATGTTGTCCCTTAGCAACATGTCGAACCCATATGTGTCACATATTATTTTTGTACGTTATCAATCTAAATCATTTACTAATATACTCTTTAGTACTTAATGATGTGTATGACTCACTTTCTTACGTACTGTATATACTATCACATAGGACAATGGAATTTACCGCGGGTTTACTACGATTGTTGTCGAAAGAGATGTCGTCGAGAATAGAAGAGCTTGTAGAAGAATGCTACATGACGACTTTAAAACCGCATCATGGATGGATCGCGTCTGCAGCTTTCAAAGTATATATATATACACCATGATCCCTCTCCTTCTAGCTATATCATACTTAGTAACATCATTTTCCTATTAATTATATCCCATCAAATTTTTATGTTTTAATGTTATAAACATAAAAATAAATTTTATTGGGGACATATATTACATGTACTGATACCGTGTAAAATATATAATAATGAAGGTGTGTTTGAAGTTGGTGCCTGACAACAAGACGTTCATGGACGCGATCGGTGCAAGAGACGAGAGCTATGACACCTTAAGAGAAGACATTGATACATTAAGCTCATTGTTGATACCTATTCTCAAAGAAATCTACTTTGTTCTGGTAATTAATTACCATTAACACATATAGTCAGAGTCCTTTTTACGTTTTTATATTCCTGGTTTGGATATTGATTATCGTGCATATATATGGTGCTTCCTTTTCTCTTTCAGGATCAATACGGGTTGAACAGATTAAGATCGATGTAGGTGATGGGTTGAAAAACAATCTAATATTTAGTGTATTTTCACTCAAATGATATAAGTTTAATTTTAAGAAAAATGTATATATCTATGTATATAATTTTAAGATTTATTTATTTAATCATCCGAACTAAAATGAGTATTCTCTCTCTTTTTTTTTATTGTTAGATGTAGATGTGCATGCCTGTAAACGGATGTATGATGTATGAATGTATATATATAAACGGATGTATGATGTATGAATGTATATATATATATATATGCATAAATATACATGTATCAAGGATGTCTTAAGCTTTTAAGGTACTCTAATATAGAAATTAATGAAACTACATATGATATTATAATGCACATTTTTGGACTCTCGTATGTCTCGTATAGTGTCCGTCTATTGCAATATAAAAAACATGACATGATGCCAATACAAATTGACTAACATAACAACACCGAAGTTGTCATAAATATCATAAGAATACCGGCAAAATGATTGAGATTAGGTTAAAATCCGCCATGAATGTATCTAATTATTAACATAATCTAATAACAGCAACGGTAGTATGCTACAGTGCAAGTGCTATTTTAATTTAAGTAACAAAAATGGTCAACAAGAGTTGAGAACGTGTCACATCACAAGCTCTTCATATATTACAATATTATTGCATGTCAAATTGTTAATACGGTCCAAGTCTTTAAATATATTAATGAATTGACAAAACTCAACAAATATATGATAATGAAAAGAATCTCTAGTATTAAGAAAATAAAATAAAAAACGGAAATGACATTGGCATATGACCTTTGTGATGTATGATGTATCTGGCATGGAGAGGGAATGTATTACCTTATATTATATTCTATATAAGTTAATCAGTATGATGGATTTAATATTGCAACATGAAATTTCATGATTTGTCGCCCAAATTGATATTGTTACGGTTTTATAACTTAGCTTTAAATCCGAGAACGTGTATATGTGTGGGTTAGTTAACCAAAGACAGGATAGTTAATCTTTGTTACTTATTTCTTCTTTTTTATGCAGATGTACTTATTTCTTTTTTAATATCTTGTTTATTTTTTTTATATGAGATTAATGAAGCATGATAAAATTTGACAAAAAAAAAGAAAAGAAAAAGCATGGTAAAAAATGGAATTAAGAAAATTGATAATAAACAAAACCCATTACAATAGATGGACCAAGATGTGGATCTGGGCTTAAAGAAACGTTCTCAGGATCTCAACGATCTACTCCAACTCTCTTCCTCGCTCACGTCGACGCATACATTTTTCCGAAGCTTCTTATTATTTTACTGTTCAAATCGTCTAATTTTTCTTAATAACCTTCGATCTTTTGTTCGTCAACGGATTTGAATGCAAAACTTTGCCTATTATTCACCGGAAGCTGTTATAAATCCGGTGAGTTTTTGTGTTTTCCGTTAATTGCTCTGTCTCAATTCTGGAAATTTCAGCTGGGTTGTGCTCGATTTTTTCGTTAATGGTTGTCGAGATTTAGTCAACGATCTGGGTTCGATCAAAGTCTGAGTCTTTCTGTAAAATTCTCACAGAAGAAATTTTGATGATCAGACGTGTTAATCTCTGTAAATCTTATCTGGGTATGCTTAATCTGCCACATTGTTGGTCTGAAGCCCTGGATTTGGTTGTATCATGAAAAGTTATCCATTTGGATCGAGTAAGGCATATCATGCGTACTCAAGAAGTAATGATTTCGATTTAGAATCAGGAACTATCAGAAAAGCTAGAAAGCCAAAGAATTCGTTTGGGAAAATGATCAAATCTCTCGGTAATCGTCTTCACCACTTGTTCAAATTGCATCCAGTCCTCGTTTTCATCATTTGCGTCTCGTTTGGGATCACAGTTCTGATACTTGTATCCTCAGTTTACGAGAACCATATTGGTTCTACGGTTACTTATTATAAGAAGAACGATTTGGATAGCGATGGTTATCCATTTGCTAATCTCAAAAACCTTGTGATGGTCGCTGGACATTCTGTTTATACGAGTAGTGATTGCGGTAAAGTTGATAAGGAGGATTCGTGGTTCTTGGAGTCTTATCAAAAGAATCCTGGTCAGGCTGCTACCTTCTTGAGTCATATACAAGAAGGTGTTGAAGCTGCAGCTAAAGATGATGACTCTTTGCTTCTGTTCAGTGGAGGAGAGACTCGTAAAGATGCTGGACCTCGCAGTGAAGCTCAGAGTTATTGGGCTGTCGCTGAGTCTAAAGGATGGTTTGGTGAGTCTCATTAGTTTGAACTGCTATGGTAGTTTCTGCTCTTTATTAACTTGATGGTGAAATGTGGTTGATTATTACAGGCAAAGATGAGGTGAGGTCGAGGGCATTGACGGAAGAGCATGCCAGAGACAGCTTTGAGAATCTTCTCTTTAGTGTTTGTCGATTCAGAGAGCTCACAGGGTCTTACCCAAAGAACATAACAGTAAGAGCCTTCTCCTTCCAAATTTTGCGCTCTTTAGTAAGCGAAACGTTTTTTATTCTTGTGATATTAATGTATCCGTCATGCTTGGATCAGGTAGTGAGTTATGATTTTAAGGAGGAGAGATTTGCGCATTTGCATCGTTCAGCAATGGGATTTCCGGAATCAAGATTCTTTTACTTAGGAACCCCGGCTTCTCTGTCATCCAAGGAAGGCGCTCTAAAAGGTGAGGCTATGGTTAGATCTCAGTTTCAAGAAGATCCATACGGATGTGTTGGTTCACTTTGGCGTAAGAAGCTGAAGCGTGACCCTTTCCACAGGACTATACCTTACCCTAACGGTTGCCCTGAAATAAGAGCATTGTTCAGGTACTGTGGTTCAGCTCCTTTTCCTGGCTATCTCCCATGGGATTGATCTGTGTAGTACTAAACTTGCTAAGAGGAACCAATACTTGATCAAAGAGCTAGTTGGTAGAAACTCCCTTCTTTTTTGTTTTTGGCTACTTTCCATCAATATTTAGATTATACAGAGAAACACCAGAATCTTTGTATTCTGCTTTCATGTATTGTTAAAAAATCGAGAAATTTACTTTTACCAGATGCGATTACCTAAAATAAAATTTCAACATTTCAACCCAGTCTCAGATCTCTAAATATGAACTGTTATTTATTAGATATAAAAAGAAAAACGGTATTTATCATCCATGCTCAATCAAGGGAAAACAAGACCACAAATGAAGAAAAAAAGAATAGTAAAGAGTAGTTGTTACTAAAGCAACAACTGCAAGCTCTGTCTTAAAATGGTTTGCTGTTCTGATTGTTGGGTTTGGAGGAAGAAGAAGATGATGTCCTGGTTTTTGCAAACTCAATCAGGTCTTTGAAAAGGATATCTTCTGGTTTATCATCTTTCTTTGGTGGTGTAACAGCAGCAGCAGAGGCTGTTGGATTCAGAGAGAGATTCCGGGATTGTCCAACAAGATCATCGTATGAAGAATCAGAGCCACTGCTTGACTGTTGGGGAACATTATGCTGGAAGTATTCTTGCCTCTTGTTAGTTCTAGCAGACATTGATGCTGGAAATTTCCTGGTTTCCTGATTATCCCATGGAGCCGGAGGCAATTGCTCAGTTTGGTCAGAAACTGGTTTGGTGAACAAAGCTTGCTCAGGGGATTTGCTCTGGGGAACTGAATCATCGAAAACAGGAGCGGAAGAGTCCCAGTTTGATGATTGGGAGGTACTCGGAGGCCTTACACTTTCTGAGGCTCCTTGAGGTTTGTAGACATCACCACTGAGGAAGTCCACAGCACCAGAATCAACATGTACTGGCCTCATAGAAGATGGTGGAGGAGGAAGAATAGGGTTGAAATTCCCTTGTCCAGTCCCTCGTGCACTTTCTCTTTTCGACCTGCAGAGATGAGTTTAATCAATTTTAGCAATCCAAGTCTTGGGATTCAACTGAAATGAGCAACGAATGGGCATTACCTATGAGCTAGCTTAGCAAAATCATCATCTGACTCATCATCGTCATCATGATTGATGCTAACAAGCGGAATTGGAGTGGGAGCTGTTGCAGGAGCAGGGTTTCCCCTTGCCTTATCATCATGGTGCTGAAGAACACGCTGCAAATCGTCGTTCAGTGCCAATCCTTGACACATAAGTTCCTCATCTCTGGAAAAAAGACTCTTTCACCATTAACAAAAACAATCAAATGGAGGAAACAACAAGAGGATGAAGGTAGAAAACAAATGAATCCTTACGAAGTGGTGTTCACCAGAGTCATTACACGTCTTTGATAAGTACGGCATTGCTCGACTAAATCAACTATAAGTTCTTCCTTTAAACCCTGTCACAGCATTTAGGACAGTGAGTGTTACAAATCAGATCAAATAACAGAGGCATTTAATCTAATCATGTAATATTGTTCTACCTCTGGATGACTTGGATCAAGAGCCCCAAGCATGTCTGTCAAAACATCAACTGATCCCTGAGCGCTTTGAATCTCTTCCATGCTGAAAAAAGTCAAGATACTAAAGTCTATAACATGTTTGAGACACGGAATACTCATTAAAAGACAGGTTTAGCAAACAAAATGATTGGATAGAAAGAGTAAGTCGAACAGGAAATTCAACAAGAAGAGTGTACCTGAGTGCAGAAGAATCATCACTTTGCAAAGAGGCTTGAATAGCAGCGTCTTCATCTGATGCAGCGGCCTGAGCAATAATAGGCTGAGTCTGAGGTGGGGTAAAGAACGGTACACTGCTCTCAGTTCGAGGTGGGAATTCAATTCCAGTAGACTAAAGTGTTCAAAAGGCAAAACGATTATCAATAATTTGATTTATAATATTAATACACACATAAAAGGCTCAAGTACTATACCCTGAGTTCATTATAAGCATTGTAGTACTGAGGGAATCTTCCGCCGCTTCCACCAAAAGCTTCTTGCCATGTATCTAATAAGCTAAGTATCTTTTCCCTCACAGCCAGGTCCGGCTGCATAAGTTAGTTGATAAAATTCCAGGTTAAGCAGATTTGATGATAGAATTGATATATAACAAACAAGTGAGAGATGGTAAGTAATAACCTTTTTCTTCACTATTTTGACCATATCAGGCAAAATATCACGGTCAACAATGAGCTGGTACACGCTCTCGCCACAATTCTTACTCAGAGTTTCCAAAGCCTGAACTCATCCCCGAGTATTCACGAATGAGAAGATCAGTACAATAAACAGAACCAAACCAAAGCATTGTATCCAACAATGAGTAGAAAATAAGCACTCACATAAAGGGCAAGAATCTGCACTTTAGAATTTTTACTTCCTAACCGTTTCTTGAGCACCTTCACTGCTTCTTTTGCTTGACTACAACAAAAACAAAACTTTAAGCATACTCTACACTCAATCAGATATCAGTAATTCAAATATGGTGCTGAAGAACCCAGTCGTTTTTCAAGCAACTTTACCTAGGATCCATGTTGATAATGTCACACAGTTCAATGTTGATAGCCCAATCTGGACCAATCAGCATATCATTAGTAGCCCTCTCAGCACAAGCAGCCGCGTTATTCGCCATTGCAAGATCGCTTTTCAATCAAATCCTAAAGTTCCAAGTTTCCTACAAGTATAAACACAGGTTGAAACACAATTATATAACCTCTTAATTACAGATAGAACAAGCAAAAAAGATCAAACACTTAAATCAACATAATTGGGATCAGACTCTGAAAAAAAACAATGGCTATCAGAATTCACAAACCAGCTTGTAATTAGACCAGATCACGAAGCCAGAAGCACTCAACTATAAAACAAACCCTTAAAAGAAGATAATTCAATCGCAAAATTGTCTACTTTACGGATACACATGACAGATTAAGCCAGCAAATTACCAAATCCAATAAACTGGAAATTAAGGACACAACAACTTAGTCAATTACGAAGTATGAATCAAAATATTGACAAGAGTTTCAAATACAACCCATAATGTGTATGCAATTGAAGAACAAGGAAGAAAGAGAACACAGCATAACGTAAATCATAACTGAACCAAAACAAAAGCAAAAACCTTTACCTGGCTATAGACTCGGCCAAGTGAAGATTTGTGCGTATCAAGATCGAGAAGATGAAACAATTATAAGGGTTCTCGGAAAAATCAAAACTTGTATTCGAACACGATCGGAGTTTTGTGTCAGGTCATCATCAGCCTTAGCCGTCCATAAATCAACTACGACTGCTTTGTTCTAATTATTTTTGCCAGATGCAAAGACTTTTGTCTCACTATATGCTAAACTAACAGTCGGTGACGGATAATAGAAAAAACAAAAGAATCTTAATTATACTTTTCATTATCATTAGTAAAATTATAATAAAGTTTTAGGTCGTAAGTAATGATCATTAGCGAAGAATAGCAACTATATACCGAGAATTTCAATATATCAAAATTCAGATTGATTTCATTGTTGACTTTTCTTTAGAATCCAAACCGCTGTATAAAACGCGTTTCCCAAGACGCGCGTTTGGACGGAACAACAACAACTCCAAACACACATTCTTCCGTCTCGTTAGTCCACAATGGGACCATTCTGGTATCAATTTTGTTCACATCAGCTTTCTCTTTGAACAAAACAAAAAAAATGACGCTGCTTTTAAGGCAAAGATAATGTAAGAAAATCAAGTAGATCCTAAACACAAAAGCTACACACTGTACATTAGAATTCAAAATCCCAGAGTTGAAAGACTAATCAGTGCACATTAATCTCTATTTACATAACTAAAACCGTATCCAAAGGGATACATAGGCTTACAGAAGCAATAATTTAGGAGTGTAATTTATCAGAAAAGTGATCATCTTCGTGTGTGTTCTCTAAAACCATTCCCTCCGAAGATTTATAGACTGCAAACAGACACTCGAGTGTTGTGTAATCAAGCTCTGCTTCTTAAGCCAAAAAAGCTTTGTCTCAGTCTCTTGAATGTACATTCCAGAGGAAAGATAAGCAGCTACGTTTTTCATTCCTGCATCAAAACACTCTCACATCAAAACCCAAAAGTTTCAACGAGGTTTTGTATTATGCGACTAGGAATCATTCAGACAGATAGTCCGGAATCTTAACTATCTTAAAATTATATAATATACAGAGATTCATCAGTAACAGGGAAGATAAGGAGCTTCAACTTGATAACAACATTTTCATACAACCATCATGATCATTAAAAGAGTCACATGATGAAGAGACAAAAAATGAAAGCATCCTAAAAGTCTCTTTTTCTTTTCTCGGCAAACAGAAAATTTTCTTTTACACGAGAGTAACTCTCGAGGAAGATAATCATCAAGATTTAAGATGATCTAAGTTTAACATAAAGCATACCCAATGAACTGACGTAAAAAGACTAGAACAACTAGAAATTCTCATCAAATCTGATTAGCAAAGCAAATACAAAAAGTATGAAAAGATGAAAACTTTCATTTCTCAATTTGAAACATACCTTAGGCTGCTTCGGCTCCTATTACTGCTATTGCTACTGTTACTACCGCTCCTCTTTGTGCTCGATTCAGACATTCTATTCCACCACTCTTTAGCCTCTGCTTTCACAAACTCATCAGAGATCGATGTTCTCGGTGAAACCTGAGAATCTTTAATCGTATCCTCCCCCTTTTTTTTCTTCTTTTTCGTCGTATTTTTCTTAGATCCTAAGCTAACCGGGAACAGCATTTTGAGAAGAAACCCACTACTGTTTCCCCCTCCAGTCCGATTCGGATCAACCCGTTTATCACTCTTCATCTTCCTCACAACCTTACTGGACCTATTTGTTCTCTTAGGCAATTCATCGAACACCTTCCGTTCATTCTCTTGGTTCACCTTCACTTCGACAAGATCCTTCAACGAAAGCTCGTAACATGACTCGGGCATCTTACTAACCATTTCCATAAGCTCCCGTTGACCACGAGCTATAGCCTGTGCTTTAGAATCAGGAGAAAGGCTCCAGTAATCTTCCGGGCGGTGAAAAGGACTCTGCGGCGGACTGTTTCTCCACAAAGTAGGCGAACAGACGCCGGAATCTGAGTGATCATTGGGAATACTTGGAAAACACAAATGGGTATTGAAGGATGTAGCTGAAGGATCTAACATCGTGATGATTTTGCAAGATTGGATTTTTTATTTAAAAAAAAAAAAAAAAACTGAGTTTTTGTTCAGAAACAAGTCATTACTTACTTCTATAACAAACAAACAAAAAGATACATAGATTGACCCGTTCTGTAGCATATGGACTTGGGAATTTATAAGGATTTTTGAAAACAATATTTATAGTAAAAAACTTTAATTTAAACGTCACGTTGTTCTCAGAGTGGTTAAATAGTCCCTATTTAATATGAGGAGGTGTGTATGTAGTTGCTGTCAAATTAGGGTTGGGTTTAATATGATATTTTGCAGATCGTACCGGATTTGAGCAAGTTTTTACGGATTTGAATTCTTAAAAGTCAAGTGCTTCTAGATCATCCTTCCCCAATAAGTCATCCTTTTTTTTTACTTTGGCACATAAAATCATCTATTTGTTCTACAGTAGTAATTGACATCATCTCTTTGATTTTATGGCCATTAGTACTCTCTACTCGTCAATCTAAATGAATTGATGATGTTCTTATAGGAGCGTTGGCTTTCGTATTTGAGTCTTTTAATGTTTGTGAAAAGCATAATCGATTAAGCGTGTTTAGTACTAGAAGACAACACAAGAAGCGTGTTTCATTACTTTATTCCTTGCAAATTTCAAAGGAATCTTATGCAGTAATCACTAATCATTTAACGTGCTTCTCGTTTATGGTATATATTTTTTTCACATCTCTTGAATTTTTCTATTATTATTATTTTTAGTATAGAGGCCCAATTAAAACAAATTAGAAAGACTACTAAAAAAGCCCAAAAAAAATTGGATAAGATCCACCACCAGGGTGGAGAGCCTTAACCGGATGTGTTCAAAGACCCGAAAGTCAATCCCGTCTCTGTCAGAGGAGATGCCAACCATCTCTCCTTTCTACGAACACAACAACGTGGCTACTTGTTAGTGTATATATACACGAACTTAGAAAACCAAAGCTCCGATGTGGGACAATTTACTTGTCAAAGCAACTTGTGAAATTTGAATATTTGCAAAAAATATCACACAAAACTCATACCACTTTTAGGATTTCTAGAGTTCTTTTTTTTTTTTTTTTTATAGGTTTACATGTAAGATTACAATTGAAGGGTTTGTGAGAAAGGCTGTTACTTGCTGCTGTTAATTTTGTTGTTGAGCTTTTATATGAGAGGCTTTGGTTAAATTTGATACTTGCAAGGAACTGATCTTTTGCTAAAGCCTAGAATCTTATGAGTTTCTTTGCTATGGAGTTTAGGGAGAGTACAATTCACTTGTCAAAGCAATTTGTGAAATTTGAATACTTGCAAAAAAAAAAAAAAAAAAATTCAACAAAACTCATACCACTTTTAGGATTTTTTTTGTGTGGTTATTTTGGACATGAAAATCTTAAAAAGGATAAATCATATCATATAAATGAAAATAAGATAGAAAATCTAGCATTAAAAATTAAAACATTAAGATATTGATAAAAATTTCATAACTATAAGTTGTTAGTGATTGTTTCACCATTTTTTATATATATTTTTCTAAATATCAATCCTTAATTAATTGTAGATATGGAGATAATTAACAAACTTTGACAAAGTAAAAAAAAAGTTACATATTAAAGTCCTATAAGTGACAAGTACTTCATGAGTCAAGTGTCATTCATTTTCTTATTATATAGTATGCTTTTAAATGAATGAGAAGTAGATATTAGCTAGATACATCAATCATATTATAAATATATAACCTATAGAATTTACTTTAAACAAAAAAATAAGAAGAGGAAACAGAATGAGGATGAAGATCATGAGTGTAGTGTTGATCACGATGCTACTAACGGCGTTAATTACGATGGAAGCCGACGCAAAGTCGGACAAAGAGTGCCAACTGGAGTGCCATAAGCACTGTCTAGGCACTTCCACTGTTGCAGAGTGTCTCAAATGTCTTGGAATATGTGGGAAGACTCCATCGGTTGCAGTTGGACCATCGGTTGCAGTCGGGACCATCGGCGAACACAAATAACAAAATATCAAATATGAGTTTGTCTTGTAATAATTATGGATGGAAACTTGTTTTATCCAATATTCCCATGTAACCATTTTAATAAGATTGAAGCCTAAATTTCAAAATTCTCTCGTGTACTTAAATCGACGACAAAAAGAAGACACTTCAGATTAGCTTTGATAAATATGAACTATGGATAGGCTTAGAGACTTTGATTTTTAGTGTGAGTGTAGGTCTCTGAAGTTATGGCGTTTTTATGTTATTCTTGAGAAAATATTTGACAAAAATATGGTTTGCTTTACGTCTAGGTTGAAGAATGAAAACATAGATGAAGAACCATTTTGTAATTAATACTACATTTTAAACCAAACAAAAAATATATAAGAAAGTTTCGAAATATTCAATTTGCATGGGTTTTTCTAACGCCAAAAAAATATTTATACAGTTTTCATCTTCTGCTATGCATACAATAATGATACAAACACATAAACGATGATTAATGAACAACAATTTTCATCTTCTTATTAGTTGTTATGCAATCTAGCTTCTGTAAAAGCGTTTTAGGATGAAACGATGTTGTTCCGAGAGGGGACACTTCAAAATTATTCTTTTGAAGATGGATCTTTTGTATGCTAAAGAGTTTGTATGCATCTTTAGTATGACGGATCATAAGTATCGATCTAGGTTCCTAAACAAGAAGTTGCTGAGATGATGTATGACTCGCAACTGTTGCTCTGTCTACGAACTTATAGATGTGATGAAACTATAAGAGATGCATTCACAAATTTAACAACAATCTGAAGTCAGTAAACTCTATCTGTTCCCGAATTTTTTACATACGAAGCACACAAATTTAGTTCCTAGCAGGTTCATCGGAAATAGATGCAAGTTAGGTCCAAGAAAGCTTTATTGGTTAGGTTAGATGTTACCCATCAATGAATCATAATTTGAGAATCGTTTTCTGGTGATAGTTGTGTAACCTTCAACTAATCTAAAAACGGAAAAATGTTTTCACGTGGTATCAATAGAAATATTATTTTATTTTTTGCTAAAAGTAATATTAGTTTCACGGACGTCATGGAAAATTCAAAGAAAGATATAAATGACACGCAAGTAGGTGACTTTACAATATTGCTAGCGTTGGATAAAGATCAAAAATCAATAAAAAGGACAGTACAGTTTGATTTTGGTTGTTGAAAAATCCTTAAATGATTTGTAATGTAGGTGTTGCAAATTCTCTCAATATATAAATATATATATATTTTTTTCAATAGTATTTGTCCACTATATTTAGTGTAAAAACTAGAAATCCCAAAAAGTGAGGAAGATAAATAATCTTTTAAGAGAAAAACAAAAAAAAAGAGTTGGAGATGGATACGGATGACATGTCAAGTCCGACAAGGAGATACATGCACTTGTCGTCCTTCTAATCCTTTGCCCGTAAACATTGTTAAAAACAACAGCTTCTCTCTTCTTCTTCTTCTTCTTCTTGTACTCTTGTCCATATATTTTTCTTCTCCTCTTCATCTTTTGTCCTATTTTTGGCAAACATGGCGATATGGTTTGCTAGATCCAGAAACCTTGTATCTAGCTTGAGACAGAATCTGTGTTTGTCGACGATTCTCATCAAACGTGACTACTCTCAGCGTCCCGTTATTACAAAGTGTCAGTTATCTTCGACGGTGTTTCTGAGTCCCGTGGCTAGCCTCCGTCACGAGTCGACGGCTGTGGAGAAACAGCCTGACTTGGTTCAACATAGTGATGAAGAAGCAGCCCAGGTTTTTTTTTGTTTTTAATAATCATAGTTCTTTCACGTGATTATAGTTAAATTTTTAATTGGGATTTTTATTAGCTGTGGATGACGAATTATTTCAATTGTATATAAAAAAAAGAAATAACTAGTTCTAGGTGAATCAGATTTTGTTAGGTTTTCTAAGAATAATTTAGCAAATGCTGGACGGTTATCTCCGATTCCGTACTCTTCATTGCGAGTTACGGATTTCTTGGTTTATAAATTATATAAGATATATATTAAAATGAAATTAAAACCAAATTTAGGTGAAGCTGGTTCCCATTTAAGATCAAATTTTCTTGTTATGAATCTCAAAGATTTGAACTTAAAAAGCTCTAGAACTTAAAATTAGTTTTTTTCAATTTTGATTTGGGGGTCGGTTTAGATCCCGGTATGGGATTGCATAGTATACTTAACAACAGTTCACATCAGCGCACAAGTCAGTGTGTCAGTGTGACAACGTCGTTTGAGGAAATAAGTGGGGACCACAAGGTACACGTATGAATACTAATTCAAGTGCTGTGTGGGCCCCGCTTTGAGTTAGTTGAGTTGAATACGTGTACGTCTCATTCATTACAGGTCCTAGAAAATATTTGCATTATGATCCCTGTTCTATAAGTATATTTGCATTTTTGCTCATCACACGACACACATTAAATTTAACCGTAATTGAAAATTTTTAGGAATTGGATTTTCCGGGGGGCAAAGTCGGTTACACTTCCGAGATGAAATTCATACCGCAATCAACTTCTCGGAGGATTCCTTGTTACCGGGTTCTCGACGAAGAAGGACGAATCATCCCCGACGGCGAATTTATTCCGGTACAGCAATTTTGAGAACATGTTAAATTAGAGCTGGTACGACTGAAACCAAATATTTCGGTTTAGTATTAACCGAATATATTCTCTGACTGAAACCAAAACAGGTGAACGAGAAACTCGCTGTAAGAATGTACGAACAAATGGCGACGCTTCAAGTGATGGATCACATATTCTACGAAGCTCAACGTCAAGGAAGAATCTCATTTTATCTTACTTGTGTCGGAGAAGAAGCCATTAACATCGCTTCTGCAGCTGCTCTTAGTCCTGAAGACGTCGTTTTACCTCAGGTAACAAGTTTAGTTTGCTCTGAACCGCTTTGGTTTGGCTTGTTTAAACCAGGAAACTCAAATTTTGGTACAGTACCGAGAGCCTGGAGTGCTTCTATGGCGTGGCTTTACATTGGAAGAGTTTGCGAATCAGTGTTTTGGGAACAAAGCTGATTACGGCAAAGGCAGACAAATGCCGATTCATTACGGTTCCAATCGTCACAATTACTTCACTATCTCCTCTCCAATTGCGTAAGAATCTCTGATAAATCAATCATTTGATTGTTTTGTTCTTTTGTGTTTTTGCTGAATCTGGTTTGTGATTTTGATTTTTCAGCACGCAACTTCCTCAAGCTGCTGGAGTTGGTTATTCTTTAAAAATGGAGAAGAAGAATGCTTGTGCAGTAACATTCATCGGAGATGGTGGCACAAGCGAGGTTGATGAAAAGTCTTTAATTCTCATCTCTCATAAGGATTAACATTTCAAGAATTGAAATTTATATAGTTTTGGAGTCTGGTTTTAGGGAGATTTCCACGCCGGGTTGAATTTTGCGGCGGTAATGGAAGCTCCGGTCGTGTTTATCTGTCGGAACAACGGTTGGGCCATCAGTACTCATATCTCAGAACAGTTTAGAAGTAATGAAACTATCTTAACTTCCTCTGTTTTTCATTACTAAAGATACCAAAATAATTCCTCTGTTTTAATGTGAACTTATGTGCTTGATAACAGGTGATGGAGTTGTTGTGAAAGGTCAAGCTTACGGAATTCGAAGCATCCGTGTTGATGGTAACGATGCACTCGCGGTTTACAGTGCGGTACGTTCAGCTCGAGAAATGGCTGTTACAGAACAGAGACCTGTTCTCATCGAGGTAAAAACCATATTTTAGAGATTTATCCCAAAAGTTTTCAACTTTTGACTCTGGTGAAATGAGATTTTCTTGTTTTTTGTAGGCGATGACATATAGAGTAGGACATCATTCTACATCAGATGATTCAACTAAGTACAGGGCGTTCGATGAGATCCAGTACTGGAAAATGTCGAGAAACCCTGTGAATAGATTCAGGAAATGGGTCGAAAATAACGGATGGTGGAATGAGGAAGATGAATCCAAGCTAAGATCTAACACAAGAAAACAAGTAAAAGATTCCGAAACCCGCTACATTGTATATGTTCAAGGTTGAAGTTATGTTATTTAGCCGTTTTAGTGGGGTTTTGTGTGTTTGTAGCTTCTGCAAGCGATTCAAGCGGCCGAGAAGTGGGAGAAACAACCATTGACAGAGCTGTTTAACGATGTATATGATGTTAAGCCGAAGAATCTAGAAGAGCAAGAACTTGGTTTAAAGGGATTAGTAGAGAAACAACCTCAAGATTATCCTCCAGGTTTTCATGTCTGAATCTAGAGGACCTGTGAAGTTGAAGATCTTATTCTCGTGTATCATGTATCATGTATATACAACCTATTTATAAACATCCATGATCCGGCTGACCCGTAACCAGTTCAAACCGGAGTTAAAGAGTTAGTTAATAATGAGTATGTCCCCATATCAAATGCATAATTTGAACACGTCTATATAGTTATTAGAGGAACAAGCCTCTGGGATTAGAGAGTGTTGTTATATGTTTTCATATATGTATGTCGGAGCTCTTCTCACTTTCAATGTGGAGTTTCTTAAACATAATCGACGATCAATTTGGATAATCTACCGAATGAAAAAGATTTATTTGAGTAGGCTTGACTATAAAATGCTAACTATTTCAAATCATGCATGTTCAAATTTATGCTAACAAATTTTTAAAAACCTAACCTCAAACATACGTGCGGGCCCGAATACATCTGAATTTTTTTTTTTTTTAATAGATTCTCTTGTGGTAAATGTTATATTTTTCTTGCTTCCTAATGTTTATTTTTCTAAAGTCACTTCTTTTTTCATGTGTTTGTAAATCATTGCTGAAAAATCCCTTATCAATGCAAATATTCGTGAACATGCTAAGACAATTATACGATAAATGCTACATTGGTGGTGAAATGAAGTTTTGAGTTATAGGAAGAAGTAAATCTCTGATTTGATAGTTTTTTTTTTTTTTTTTTTTTTTATATTTTGTATTTTTGTTTTTGCTCTAAGATGATGTTTGATCTAATATTTATGTTTAAAATCTTGTAGAGGATCAAAATATACTTGAAAGATGAATGAGACAATTATTTGGTCTTGTTAAAAAAAAATACCAAAAACTATTCATATCCTTGCCTTCAACATAACAAAGCCCATATAAAAGACTTCTATATCATACGGATTAAAAACTCAAGCTGATCATATTTTTGAGCTTTTATAGATTATTCTTCTTCTATTAGAACATTATCTTGTCAAACTATTAGCTCATCGTGATTAATTTATTATGATGTTTTATGTCTTTATCTCTTGATGATTTTTTGCAGAGGTTCAACTAATTATCAAATGTTGTTCTTATTATTACAGGATCAATGAAGTTAGTTCATATTCTTCAAGAACGAACTATGCACGAATTCATTAACGGTCAAAGTGCCTTGTGGTGGATGCTATTGCACCTCAGTAGACCATCTAGTAATAAATTTCATGGACCACACATTCTCTGACTTGTAAATGGGTATTTAACTTTACTTTTATGTCTTATAAGTAATTATTAGTTGCATTAAAATAATTTGTTAAATTGACTATTCCTATTTGTTTGACAGAGATCTGAGTTGATTAGTTACACATATCAATAGCTCAAATTACTACAAGATACACAGCCACAACGATGAGTTATTGAGGAAGAATGGAAGCTATAGAGTAGCTGCCTAGTTACAAATTCATCAGCCTGGTGAAAGGCGATCATTTTTAAACATTGAGAAAAAAGAGTATGATTTTCAAAAATATACATATCCACAAGATGTTGTTGTACTTCTCTTTGATATGTATTCTCTCTTTGATATTTCATTAATCAACTTTTATTTAGTTTTCCGAAGCTAAGAAAATGTTATTTTGTATAGGTAATATGCTTCGGCATCCATTGACACAATTTATTCTTGCAAACTACTTGAACAAGTGGAACCTAGAAGCAATACTAGATCTTATGAAATATTTTACATTAAAACATTTGAAAATTGATTTGCTTCAGCCAAAAGAACATGTACAACAAATATTTTAAATGTATATTTTCTTATGACGAAATATTCTAACTGTATCATTTTTCGTTATTTGAGAGCTCAAAATTGAATCATGGTGTAACTCGTTCGACATAGAATAACAAATACCACTATGTTTTATAGAAGAATGGCGTAATACTTTTGAACTACATATTTTTATGTTTTTTTCTAAGCTCATTCCAATTTCTTTCGCGATTAAAGACCATACACATATACACCTTTTTGAATGTATTGTGGATACGTCGAGTCGTTAAAGAGTGAAGACAAAAAATCATTATCATCAGTCAATTGTATAAATTAGAAGATGATAAATTACTTTAGTTCAATTCAATGTATGAGTTTGTTAACAATGAGTACGACCCATATCAAATGCATAATTTGAACATGTCTATAGAATTATTTTAGAAAAAAATTATGATTAGATGATCATTAAATGATTATATACATATGATAAGATAAATTTTAAGGAAGAGAAGTTTGTTTATAACTAAAAAAAAAATAAGGAAGGATTGACAAAAAGGAAAATAAAAACTATAGATTATTATATGTGTCTATTATAATTTCTGCCAAATGTTGAAAAACTCATAAAATACTTACTACTATATGTGAGTGTCTTTGGGATTATCCCAAAACTTAAATTTAGGGTGCATACTTCATATAAATGAGTGGACCTCATTAGTTGCGGTTTCTGAGTTTAATCAAATAGTACAACAGTTGTCCACTTTTTGATTTCGACACACATTCTTCACGCATCTCCTTCTTCTAATTTATTACTCAAAAGAATAACTAGTAATTACTCATAACACCATTACCAAATCAATTGAGTTAACCATTCGTTTCAATATTTTTCTTAAGAAATAATCGCGAATTTATAAGTAATTAGAATTTATAAATAGTACTAGTTAATTTTTAAATATGGAGTAATTTTGGCTTGGAAATTAGTCAAAGCATTTTCGATGGCCGATAAAGCAAATAAAATAAAATAATGCATTTAACGTATCTGCCAATCATTATAATACATGTGGCAGCTTACGCGTCACAAAGCTATTTCCCACACGTTTCTCCTGCCTCTTTCCCTTCCATTTTATCAAAATCTTTATTATTTTTCATTTGTTTGTTTCTTCTCTTGTTATCTTCTGGAGGATATAAGCTTTGCGTAATTACTTCAAAAGAAATATTAATATATATTCGAAGGAAACAACAAGAACCCAGAAAGAGGGACATAGAAACTAATTCAAAGGTATGATCTAAAGCCCAAAGTTATGATCTTTTTGCTCTATAGGATTATGATTTTTTTTTTTCCCCTCTTTTTCTAGCAAATCTTCTGGTCTTACATTAGTCAATGAATTACATACTCGAAAAGAAAATTTTGGAGGATGAGTTCTTTCACTTCTGGAAAAATCTAGAAACCAGACAAACTATGAACTTTATTATTCAACTATCTCTTTATCTTTTGTTATTTTCTTAAAGTAGAAATTGAGAATCTCTTCCTGCAAAAAGATTTTAGAGGTTATAGATATATGTTCTGTTACCCTGAGAACGAAAGCTTGTATTTTTTTCCTGCATTTGGTCCTTTACTCATAAACAGTGCTCTTTACTTTCAAAGTTTCATTTTTTTCAATCTTTTATCGTCTTTCGAGGTTTGTAGAATCGGTAAATGGCAGATATTTGTCTCTCTCCTCCCTATCTCTATCTCTCTCATTTCTTCGTGGTGATAGGATCAAGACACCGCTTCGTTATAAGTCTTTTAAATAAAGATGGTGATGGTCGGAGAAACATCATCCATGGAACTGGACCAGTGTTTTCTGAAGATGAAGATGGAAGGAATCTCGATCAAAGAGTGGAAAGACATCCCTGTGGAGCTTCTGATGAGGATCCTTTCCCTTGTTGATGATCGAAATGTCATTGTTGCTTCTGCTGTTTGCTGTGGCTGGAGAGATGCTATCTCTCTTGGCCTCACTCGTCTCCGTCTCTCTTGGTAATATCTCTCTCTCTCTCTCTCTCTCTCTACCCTTTAAACCCTTTACTCTGTGTTGGTGTTTTGGATTTGAAGTGGGAGCTGAGTTTCCAGAGTCTTGATTAGGTTATGTTGGTTTAATGTTTGGTTTTTGTGTAAAGATCAGATCTTTTTTGTTGCTTTTGTTTTGAGGAACATTCATTATTTTGTTGATGATAATTTAGATAGATGGAAAAAAGTGAGAAAGCTGTTCAACATTTTGATGAACCCCTTTAATATGATAGATCAGTTTTCATTAGGAGGTAAAACCAAGCTCTTTAATCCTCAGGAGTAGTCTGAAGCTGACTCTTGAATCTTTAAAACATTTAAAGCTTGTTCTTGTCACATACAGTGTATTCACATTGATCTTTGTCTACACTCTGCGATGTTGTTTCTTCTTTGTTTACCAGGTGCAACAAGAACATGAACAGCTTGGTTCTTTCTCTTGCTCCCAAGTTTGTAAAGCTGCAGAGTTTAATACTGCGGCAGGACAAACCACAACTAGAGGACAATGCAGTGGAGGCCATAGCAAATCACTGCCATGAGCTACAAGAGCTTGATCTCAGCAAAAGCTTGAAGCTTACTGATCGTTCACTTTATGCACTTGCTCATGGTTGTCCTAACCTCGCAAAACTTAACCTTAGTGGATGCACTTCATTCAGCGACACTGCTATTGCGTATTTGACCAGATTCTGCAGAAAGCTGAAAGTTTTGAATCTCTGCGGATGTGTGAATGCTGTATCTGACAATGCCTTGGAGGTAAATTTCTGAATTTTTTCAATTGTTCTCTCTCAATCTGGTTTTTGCTCCTTCGGTCATAAGAGTGGCCAAATTGATAGAATCTGTTCATCTTGATGTTTGCAGGCTATTGGGAATAACTGCAATCAGTTGCAGTCACTAAACTTGGGATGGTGTGAGAATATCAGTGATGATGGGGTAATGAGTTTAGCTTATGGCTGCCCAGATCTCAGGACCCTTGACCTCTGTGGCTGTGTTCTAATTACGGGTACTTCACATTGTTAAGCTTGCTCGAAGCTAAGATCATCGAAATTTCCTATGCTGAGCACTTTGATTTGATAATCTCATTGAACAAAACAAAAATAAAAGATAGGTTGTTATAGATGGACCCAGAAAACTATTGATCTAATTTAAATGAATATTTTGCAGATGAGAGTGTGGTAGCTCTAGCAGACTGGTGTGTCCACTTGAGGTCACTGGGGTTATACTATTGCAGAAACATAACGGACAGGGCGATGTACTCGCTAGCTCAAAGCGGGGTAAAGAACAAACTGGGCTCATGGAAATCAGTTAAGAAAGGCAAATACGATGAAGAAGGGCTGAGAAGTCTCAACATTAGCCAATGCACTGCCCTTACACCTCCAGCCGTTCAAGCAGTTTGCGATACCTTTCCGGCTCTTCACACATGTTCAGGAAGGCATTCGCTTGTCATGAGCGGTTGTCTGAACTTAACATCTGTGCACTGTGCTTGTATCCATCAGGCACATCGCGCACACAATGTGGTTCCTCATCCGGCTCACTAAAACAGAGGAATAGATATGTTGTATGTAGAAGCATATCATGTTGATGTGATTAATATAATAAACGAAGTAGCTTTTAGGTGTGTATGTGAATCCTTAGAAGCTTTTGAGTTGTTCTTTCTTTATCTTGCAAAATCTTTTGGTGCTATGTTCATAACTTTTAAGAGTAAGACCTCTCTGTTACTATCTATTAGTGAAATTATAATTCGTCTTAAAACTGAAGCCTTTCTTTGGGTTTGTACAATCTTGATGAGGCCGTGTGCCTTTAACGTGTGTATATATATAAAATAAAAAGAAGGTCCTACCGGGAGTCGAACCCAGGTCGCAGGATTCAAAGTCCTGAGTGCTAACCACTACACCATAGAACCTTTTTGTTAAAGCTTTATTAATTAAAATAAATTAACCAACATTATAACGCTCTGATTGCCGCTGATCAATCAATCCGTAAATGAGAACATGGTTTTCACCCACAAGGCAATAAACGTATTCCTTGTAATCGATACAAACTACGAGAACAAGCTTGAAATAAAGCTTAGAATACAAAATATAAGTAGCATGCAGGACAAATTTTATAAAATATGAGTAGCAGGACATATAAGTGCTGAGATGTGAAGACTAAGTGACGATATGCTGAAAGCATCATAAACGGTAGTTACGCGGCTTCCATTTGTGTTTAAATTTTTAATTATAATATTTAGGTCAAATTGAACGAGTAATTTGTTCAAGATGATTCACCTAAAATAGTTTTTTTTTTTTTTTTTTCCGCCTAGGACGGTTCATCAATGAACTCAACACTTAACAGCTTCGTTTGTCAATCTCAAATTTCTAATCTTGGACACAGACAAAAAACGACAATAATCACTAAGTAGTACTATGCCTTGTAATAATCATATCCTACCCTAGTATTTATTAGGTAGTTATCGTGCTTCATTTTTCTCAGTACTCGTACGTAAGTGAGACATTTATTAATTTGAATGTTAATTCGATAAATAAATATTTTAGGCAAAGCTAAATGTAATTAAGAATTTATTGAATTAAGGAAATCTTAAAATGACAACCGTGTGTTGACTCAATCTAAGACTACTTCCACACAGCAAATCACTTGCCAAAACAGCAACAATGATTATCATGAGTCTTCCAACATATCCTATGATTCACTACTTAGAGTAATCAACTTATTATTTGATAATTTATGTGATTCCAATCATTTAATTACCAAACAATTTCAGTCATGTATTTATATAGATACACATTGCAGTCCAGTCTTGACAGAGTAAATACAGCTTTGTAATTGCGTTAATAATCACACTACAACACTTACAACAACAATAACAACCACTGGCAACAACAAAAAATGGAGAAAGAAGAAATCAAGATTCTGGTTCTCATAATCGGTGCAGGACCAGCCGGTTTAGCCACATCAGCTTGTCTAAACCGGTTGAACATACCGAACATAGTGGTCGAAAGAGAAGATTGCAGTGCCTCTCTCTGGAAAAAAAGGTCTTACGATCGTCTCAAGCTTCACCTCGCAAAGCAATTCTGTCAACTCCCTCACATGCCATTCCCCTCTAACACTCCTTCTTTCGTCTCAAAACTAGGTTTCATCAATTACCTTGACGAATACGCCACACGTTTCAACGTAAACCCTAGGTACAATCGGAGCGTTAGATCCACGTACTTCAAAGATGGTCGATGGATCGTTGAGGTGGAGAAAGAAGTTTACTCGGCGAAGTATGTGGTGGCTGCGACTGGAGAGAACGGCGAAGGTGTGATTCCGGAGATCCCGGGGCTTGTAGAGAGCTTTGAAGGAGAGTATTTGCACTCAAGTGAATACAAGAACGGTGATAAGTTCGCCGGGAAAGATGTTTTGGTCGTCGGATGTGGGAATTCCGGCATGGAGATTGCTTATGATCTCTCTAAGTGCTACGCTAAGGTCTCCATCGTTGTTCGTAGCCCGGTAAGTCTCTATATATGAATCATAAATGAAAACACAAAACAAATATATTCATATAAGTTAAACTTTATAATAACATTTCAATATTATAATTGATGTATAGGTGCACGTGTTGACGAGATGGATCGTACGGATAGGAATGTCGTTGTTCAGGTTTTTCCCGGTAAAATTAGTTGACCGTTTGTGTCTCTTACTCGCGGAGCTGAGCTTTGGGAATACTTCGAGATATGGGCTTGTGAGACCCAAGAATGGCCCATTTATGAACAAGCTTATCACCGGCCGGTCACCTACAATCGACGTCGGCTGCGTCGGAGAGATTAAGTCCGGCAAGATCCAGGTTGTGCCGTCGATTAAGCATATAGCAGGGAAGAGAGTGGAATTTGTAGATGGAAACACCAAACACATAGACTCTATTGTCTTCGCAACTGGTTACAAAAGCAGCGTTTCAAAATGGCTTCAGGTATATTTGCAAGTTTGCAACTTCAGACACAGAAACAGAGAGAAAAATAACTATGTTTTTGTTTTAATGGCTCTGATGTGACACAGGTTGATGATGGAGCTCTGTTCAACAAGAATGGTATGCCGAAACGCGAGTTCCCGGATCACTGGAAGGGGAAGAACGGTTTGTACAGTGTTGGGTTTGGGAGACAAGGCTTGGCTGGTATTTCAAAAGATGCTCAGAACATTGCTAGAGACATTGCTTCTCTGGTTTGTCCGAGAAAGAAGAACAAGATTTCCTAATAAATTAGAATTTTTTTTGAGTTTTTACTAGTCAAAACACACAATTATTGAATATGATACAAACAGCTTCATAACAAGTGGAAAGGAATATAACATTATTGATGACACATTGCTGATCAATCGTGAGAGAGCATTGCCCGAGAGCTTACATTGTGGCAAAAGTTTGTCAGAATCTCACGACTTTGTTTCCCCAAGAGCGTTTCTGAGGTTTGAGTACTTAGTTTCGAGCTCATACCATGAATCCACATTCACCAAACGGTTAAACTCCTCGAAAGTAATCATCTTTTCTAAGTGATCTTTGGTGGTTCCTTTTTCCTTGAGAATCTTGAGAACATCGACAAGAGCTCGAGTCGATGCATAGAGCGAGGTGAGTGGGTGAGCAATCAAATGAAAGCCCATTTCTTTAAGCTCATCAGGCGTATGCAATGGCGTGCGTCCACCTTCAAGCATATTGCATACTCTGTAACCTTTTGTGCGCTTTCCAATTTCCTTAAGCTCATCATCGTCCCTCGGTGCCTCAACAAAGGAAGCATCAGCTCCAGCCTGCACATTTTTTCATTATTACCCACCATTCTGCCTTCTTAAAAGTCATCGCTTTTAGTGTTGTTAACACAAGATGATTTAGTAGTAACCTCCATATAGAGATTAGCACGGTCAATGGCATCTGAAAGTCCTGTTTTAGCAGAAAGGGCACGCGCATCAGTCCTTGCAATGAGGAAAAAGTCAGAATCTCCAATAGCGTCTCTTGCTGATGCTATTTTAGCAGCGTGCTCCTCCGCAGGTATGACCTGTTCCCAAGTTAGAAGCCAAATGCTATATAACTCATAACCCCACATCGATTAGGAAAAGAACTCATATCATCTGCATCTGAACTAAAATCACTGCTGTAACTTTCAATTTATAGATTTTGAGAGCAAAGGAGGAGGGAACTGAAACCAATACCTCTTTGCCACGCATATGCCCTACACAAACAATAGAGAGTAAAACAGTTAAAACATTTGACAATAGCTTTTAACTTTGCTGAGAAGGAATAAGAAGATGATCTCTCTTACCACACCTCTTCGGCCATGCTTGGTCCTGCAAGAAACCCAATTAACATAAGCACAAGTCAAGGTGAACGAGAACACAACTATGGCTATTTAATCCAACACATGAAACTACGTGAACACAACAGAATCAGAATCATATCATTAGAGATCCAACCATCACAAGAACCAAAGACTAGTATGAAAAAAGGTTTACCTCAAGGAAGCAACCAGCAGCACCTGCTGCGATTAAGTCCTTTATGGTTCTTTGAACATTGAGAGCATTTCCTCCACCAGTATCTGAAACAACGTCAAAGAATGAATCTTGTAACAGAACAGAAACTTCAGAGAAACATGACACAGCTTCTGATAATTGTTCAAGATGTTCAACATTCCAGAGAATCAAAGACCAAATAATTCAACTATCATTGACGTTAAGTAGACACCAAAAGAATCTCAAATCTTTCTATGTAAAGCAGTGATTTTGATTTTGTTAAAGAGTTCAGATTCAGGACTTGCCTGCATCCGCAATGATTGGAATCTTCGGAGCCGCAGCACAAACTGCTCTCGCCGTTGCTGCCATCTCCGGGGGTCTAAAACGATAGAACAAAACAAATAAAACGACAGTAATGCGGAGAAAAAGGAACAAAATAGTCAGGAGAGTAATGCGGCGGACGTTATCAAACCGAAATCGGGTTTTCCCAAAGTTACGGCGGAGAGGGCATAACCGGAGATTAAAGCGGCGGAGAATCCGGTCTGCTGCACAATAGCCGCCGATAAAGCGTCGTAGACTCCGGGAATAAGTACGGCGCCTTGCTCTTCAATAAGACGGTGAACCCGTGACTGCATTCTCACCGTCGGATAAGCCGATCTGACGGCGCGAGGGTTTTGCCCGAGTCTAGCTGAAATTGAAGGGTTTGAGTTGCAGAGATAAGTGGATTTGGCAGCCATTAACATCGACATTTTGGAAGCCCTGAGTTTTTTTTACCGAAGCCGTTTGAGAGTGAAGACAAGAGACAAGAATCTATCAATAGGTATAAATAAGAAGCAGAGAAGTTTCTTAAATTCAATTATCTCCACGTGTCATATGTTTAATTGTACTTAAATCCATAATTTTAAGTATCAACATGATATGCTTCTACATACAACATATGTATTCCTCTGTTACAACATGATAGGCTTCTACATACAACATATGCTTATATAGTGTAAGGTTACACTGTGTAACCTTCTCAATCAGCAAGTGTTGCAGGGAGAGCCTATGGTTAGGTACGCACGTTTATTAGTGTTAATTATGGTTGTGGAGTTATGCTCTCACTATTTCTAACTTTTCCTAACTTCTTTGTACATAGAAGTAGATTTGTGTTTTTTTGAGCTCATGATCTAGTTTGTTGTCATGTACAGTAATTGTTGTTACAAGTATCCGAGTTATGCCGTCTTACTTCTTTTCTATTTTTTTTTGGCATAGCTTAAACAAATGCATTTTTCATAAATATATGCTTTTTTTTGAAGAAGAGTGTTTATCATATATATTTTATGTACAATGAATTTTCATATAGACGGTTGATTATAATAAATTCAGACTTTATAGATTGCTTAGTGCTTTGATGTCAAATTAAAAAAAAAAAAAGATTGCTTAGTGCTTACCATCAGGAGGAAGAATGAGGTAAATGGGCCCACCGAGATGTAAACCATGGAAACTAGATATCAAAAACCATTTCGATTTTGGTTCAGAAAGATATTCAAGTTAAGATTCTTTTATTTTTTGTTGGGAACTTCTTTTTTAAAAATATTTTATATATATACATAATTCGAGTGATCTTTCAAGTATTTAATATCAAAATTCTAATATATTCTGCTTGTTTAAGGATCCGTTTCCGGTATAGCTCATTTGCTGATATGCATAAGATCCTTAATTTAATATGTCTATTCGTTATGTTTGATTTTGAGAGTGAAGAGATGAGAAAACCCCAGAAGAATAATTTAGATATAGAAACAGAGATTATATAGACTTTTATCCTTAAATGGATATTAATAGTTATATTATTAGAGCTTTTTGAAATCATGGGACATGCTGTGGGAGACTAGTAAATATGAATCCAAACAAAAATTCAATGGCTTGCATGCGTTTAGGACCAAACATCCTACTTCCTTGTGATAATCTTTTCTTAGATCAAACATAGATCATTGAGAAATAAACCTAATTAAAATTATTACCATCCGTATCAAATAGGAAAATATATGACCAGCGATTTGATTCGTAAAATTTTCACAGTTATCTTACATACAAAAATAAATGAATATAGGAGGTTAGAGAATAACATGATGAAAATGTAATACAGACTCTCAGAAAAGCTTTATTGGAATTTTAACAAGCTTTCTAATAATTTGAGATTCCAAGCAGGCTTTTGTTACACTGCATATGATTATTCTATTCACACTTGAATACTTCGTCAAAACAACAAAAAAGAAACAACAGCCAACTAGCTAGCTAGTAAAAGAAACTTCCATTTTGAATTCCAGTATGGTAACATTATAGCATACGAAAGCACCTTTAGTCAGGAGATGTACATTTTTCCTCTAGAAATTAAATTTTCTGTATGATGCTTGGATATATAATACTGTGCGTGAGGTTAATCCATGTATATGTACTTTAAATAAAAATGAGAATTAAGGTTTTATTGTAAACTTTATATGTCCGACTAAACTATGGAAACTTGTATTTATAAATAATCGCTCAGTAGTGTGTTAGTCACTAAATTAAGCTACAAAAGAAGGGACTGCGTAAATTACATATTATAAAACATCTTCGTAAGAAATGCAAATTAATTAGGACTAGTGTTCAACCTAAATTCCTGTTGCGCATTCACAGTTGAAAAAGAATTATAATCAAACTAATTACACCGAACCTGTATCTCTTAATCGGTATGGTAGAATTATTTTTTTTGCTTTTAAAAAAAACTACAAGAACCGTTGAATTGACAATCTTCTATGAATTAAGAAGAGTTTATCCTAATCTTAGTTGTGGTATTTTTTTTTGTTGACATTTTACTCAAAAAATAGAAAATAAATTAAAAAAGTGGTACTCAAATCGATTTTTCTTTGTTCTCCTTGAATTTTGTTTGTTTTGAATTAGTAAGTATCTTGGAGAAAATTAAAGGATTTAATTTTTACGCTTCAAGATGGAAATTTCTTTATTTGATTGAAAAAAGGTTAACGTAGTTTATAAGAAACCTGGAGGCTAGAGAGCAAGGAAGGATAAAAAATGTTGCAGGAGAAAGTTCCAGAAGTGAAATTAAATCCAAATTCTCCATAATGAGATAACAAATCACATAATTGTAAGGGATATTCAATGACTATTTAATGTCCCAAAATAAGGAGTAATGTTTTAGAACAAAAAAAAATTCCCAAAATATTTGATTTTTTTACATTTTTATATATAATTTATATTAATTTAATAAGTTATGACATTTGAATTATGCAGTATTTTTTTATATTTGTTGAATTTTTGTAAAAAGTAAAACATTTATTATTACTTAATTTTTGTGTTTTATCCTAAACATCACTTATTTTGGGACAGATGAAGTAATATATTGTATATAATAATAATACAAAACATTTGTATCTAAGTTCTTAAAAAAATTTCATTAGGTAATATTTGTTGTTATGAGTTGTTTAATTATTTACTACCCTATCAACCAAGACATATTCTATTATGTATTTAGAGAAATCACCACTATTATTTACACACAATTTGTTGTCTTCAAATAAAATTGGCAATATCTCTTTGTTCAATTATCATAACTTAATACTATTTACATTTTTTTTGTTGTTTCTCTTATTTCTTCTTTCTCTAAAAAGACAATCCTAAGAAAATAGATAACGGTTTATATGTTATACTTGTTACCGATAACATGTGTCGAGGGGAATCACCTTGTCTCGCAGCTGCATCTATGGTGATTAGAATTGGTAGATTCTTTGATCCTCCAGAATAATCAATAGATCGGTTCACAAGCCAAAAACCCGACGATCTCGACATCAATTTACATGAATAAAATGAAGGATAGATCTTAATCTATCTAGATAAGTCAAGAATTAGAGAAAAGAGAGAAAAAAAAAATTCTCTAGAAATAAGAATGTAAACTATATTCGATATCGACTATCCTTCTCATATAAATAGGGAGATCTTCGATGTTAATAAAAAAAACAGGTTTAATTATTTACAAAGATTTTTAGTTTACTTGTCGAACAAATTAGAAAGTTTTTGCTATCGTTGAGTTTTTCTTTGAAGTTAATAAAGACATTTGTTCTTATTCTTTTCTTTAGTCATACAATTAAGTTGTGCGGGTTTTGCACATACACTCTCTTAGGATCTTAATCTAAATTTTGTTTTTCTAGTTTGGAAGTTTCTTGAGTGAGCATGGAGACGCTTCAAATGCATATCCACCCTTGTGATATATGAGTAAGTGTAATGTTGATGATGCAACATTCTCACAACAATACCACGGCTTTAAGGACGACATATCTACAATGCACTCAGGAATGCGCATATCTTCGTGACTTCTAAACTCGAAGGAAGAAGGAATATACTTATTTGGAGAGGGAAAAAATAGAGAATGGTGTATTTCAGGAGAATTGCTCCATGAATCTATAAAAGCTGCTGGTATTTGTTCTTCGATGTACAATGAGTCACACCATATTTCATTTTTCAGCTCTGAAAAAGAAAAAGAGAAGAACGATGAGTATTTCATCATAAGAAAAGAAATATGCATATGAAATATCTATTATACATGTTCCCTTGATTGATTCTGAACCAAAATCGACCCGCATGCGGTCCGGTGTAAAATATCTCAACAGATCAACTACTGCTTTTGGCTCCCATTCGCTTAAAAAGTCCGCAATGATGAGATGCGTTGAATGGTAGAATAGCATATTACCTACGAATGAGCTTGAATGAGCTTCATAAAACAAAACAAAACAAAAGTAGTTTACTGATATATCAAAGAGAGAATACATATGTGCGAGACGTTGAGCAAATAAGAATGTATCGAGAAATAAGAATGTAATATGCTTATTAAAGATTTACTTTAAATGTTAAAGATTTACTTTATAATGCAGGTACATTTACTTTAAATGTTAAAGATTTATATCGAGAAATAAGAATGTAAACTATATTCGATATCGACTATCCTTCTCATATAAATAGGGAGATCTTCGATGTTAATAAAAAAAACCTAGGTTTAATTATTTACAAAGATCTTTAGTTTACTTGTTGAACAAATTAGAAAGTTTTTGCTATCGTTGAGTTTTTTTTTGAAGTTAATAAAGACATTTGTTCTTATTATTTTCTTTAGTCATACAATTAAGTTGTGCGGGTTTTGCACATACACTCTCTTAGGATCTTAATCTAAATTTTGTTTCTTCTAGTTTGGAAGTTCCTTGAGTGAGCATGGAGACGCTTCAAATGCATAGACATGCAGTGAACATACTATATTTCATCTCCATGTCCGGCAAAAGTTCATCTAACCTACTTTGGATAGGTATAAAAACCCACTTTATATAGTTAGATATAAAGAACATGTAGACTTTAATCCGAGTCGAATTCTTTCTCTTTTCTTTTTTCGATATGTTTTTTTTTTATCTTTTTCTATTTACAATGTAAGATAACAAAACTTTTTTAGCATTTCTAGTGTTTGTACTTTAAAGAATCAAAGAATCCCTAAAAATGCGAATCTCCGTAAATATGCTAAGAAATTATACGATGAATGTTACTTTGGTGGTGTAATGAAGTTTTGTGTTATAGGAGGAGCTAAATATCTGATTTTTTATTTTTTTCTGAGATGATGTTTGATTTGATATTTATATTTAAAATTTTGTAGAGGAGCTCGATATACTTGAAAGATAGGTGAGATAATTTATTGGTCCTATTTAAAAAGGACCACCAAAAATTATTTGATCCATGCTTTCAACATATATCACATGTGTTATGTATGAACTATTATTGTACTTAGGCTCCAAAATTTTTGATAGAAGACTTGTGATAAATCCTTCAAATTGTAGCTTATTAAATTCATGTCATTTCCGTCCTAGTTTTATTAAAACATGAGATATGGCTTGAATGATCCATAGTCAATCAAATCCATAACTTTTAAAGCATCAATATAATATAACCATATGAATCATGTTGATATGAAAAGAGTAAAAAAGAAAAAGCAGTGTTGCGGAGAGGGCGTATGGTTAGGTACACACGTTTATTAGTGTTAATTGTGGTTATGGAGTGATGCTCTCACTAATTCTACATCGATGTAACTTATTTGTGATTCAATGTTATTAAAACTTATTTAGTTCGGTAATCATGTAAACCATTATATTGTCTTTTTTTTAGAGCTCATGGTCTAATTTGCTGTCACATAATTTTTTACTCGTTAACGAGTCACCAATTCTTACTTCTTTCTCTATTTTTCATATAGGTAATCAGTCTATTTGAAATGAACCTCATTTTTAGACAACACATAACAATTGTGGAAAGGTTTTCTATTATTTTGTTTTAGATCTAAACAAAATAATAACACATAACAATTGTGGGCTTGATATTTCTGATACAGGCTTATGACTTTTTTTCGTCTTCAATTTCTCTGTCTGGGCCTAGTATGGCCCAACATCTATTTGATCTGTAGAAACCTGGAGTTGTTTGTCTACACAAAACGTCTCCTTTTCTCTATATTATATATACATAGAGACATCGTGTCGTTTTCAGTGATGAGAAAAAATCGACCTACTAGTTTCGAGAGAGAAATAAACAGTCTAGGGTTTCTACCGTTGGCTTCGATCGCAATGAAATATATCCGTCGTGGTGGTGTTTTTCAAACTTGTCTTGATCGAGAAGGTCCTTGGCCATATCATCCATGTGATCTTAGGAACTGGCATATGGGATACATGCGCAGACGGAAGAAGCAGTTCCGGAGTGGTAATGATGATGATAAGATAGCCTCTGAAACTGATCAGGTTCCGTCTAGCTCGGCTTATTATTCATATTGATGCTCTTGTAACAGGAGGAAGACTTGTCTGAGGCTACTACTACCACCACTTCCTCAAGGTTTGAATTTTTCTCTTGGCTAATTAAGCGTACTATAGCTATGGTGATCTGGTTTGTGGTTGCTTATATATACATGTGTTTTAACTTGACTCAGCATGCACACAGCTGCTGCTGATCCTCCTATCAAGTTGGAAGATGTGATTCCTCCACGAGCTGCTTCATTTAAAGACAAGAACAAGAATCGTTTTAAGAAAAAAACACAAGAAGGAGAAGCTCGTCAAAGCCAAAGCCAAATAAGGAGGCTTTGTCCCTTTTTTTTAATATTTGATTTCCCCAAGCACTTGTAACGTACGATGCCCTTGTGCTCTTTATGTTAACTCGTATTCTACTAGTTTAAATACTGAAAACAAAGAATCTTGTTCTGCAACAGCATTTTATGTCTCTTTTTTTAGGTTTTTCTCTTCATTTTCTGGTTCAAATAAATCAGTTTCAAGTAGATATGTTTGTTTTATATTGCAACACGCTTATGATATATGATTATAATAAAAACCATTTTACTCAATATGGATAACAGACACCCTTGTAAACTCTGCTGGAAGAGTGGAAGGTCGACACTTTCCATATGAAGCCATTCGATGCGACTCGTAACTGGTAATGATCTTTAGCGCAATGTGTTTGAATTGGGTTTATGCATTCTTAGTTAAAAAACCTAGAAGAACAAATTTGTTAGAAGAAATCTATGTAGACAACACGTGGATTGCAATTTTTTAATTAGTTTATCTGATTAAGTAGGGAAATAGAGATAATATCGATTTTGTTTGTTAGACTTTTATCCTTGTATGAATATTAATATACTAATAAAAACTAAATTATTAGAGCCGAATCTGCGTACGTTTAGGACCAGACATTCCACTTCCTAGTGATAATCTTTTCTTAATACATAAATGGAGAGCTACTTAAACCAAAATAACATATATATGTACCAACTACCATCCCCTTTTCAAAAAGATTTGCTATGGCCTCTACTGCATTGTCCTCTAGTTGTGGTTTTTCCTGCCGCAGTATTAAAATCTGCAGCTTTACAAACTTGGGAGCAAGAGAAGGAACAATGCTGTTCATGTTGTTGTTGCACCTGGTAAACAAAGAAGAAACAACATCGGAGAGTGTAGACAAAGATCAATGTGAATACACTTGAAGTGACAAGAACAAGCTTCAAATGTTTCAAAGATTCAAGAGACATCTTCAGACTACTCCTGTGGATTAAAGAAATATCTAGGGTTTCCATCGTCGGCTTCGATGTCATTATGTTATATCCTTCCTGTTAGTAATAATGGAGGTAGTTCTCTTAGACGTAGATTGGTTAGAGATACTCCTTCGCCATATCGTCCATATGATCCTAGCAAACGTCCTGTTGAATATATACGCAAACGGAAGAAGCAGTCCCGTAGTGGTGTTGATGATGTTAAGCTAGCTTCTTTATCATCCGCTGAAGCTGAAACTGATCAGGTTATTATTATATATTGTGACCATTAATTGAATTTTTCTGTCTAGCTCGGCTTATCATTCATATTGATACTCTTGTTACAGGAGGAAGACTTGTCTGAGGCTAATACTACCAACACTTGCTCAAGGTTTGAGTTTTTCTCTTGTTGGCTAATTAAGCTATGGTGATCTGGTTTGTGGTTGCTCATTTATACATTTGTTTTCACTTGGCTCAGCATGGAGACAGATTCTGCTCCTCCTATCAAGTTGGAAGATGTAATTCCTCCACGAACTGCTTCTTTTAATGACAGTAACAAGAATCGTTTTAAGAAAAAAAACAAGAAGAAGAAGCTCGCCAAAGCCAATTAAGGAGGCCTTGTCCCTCTTTTTTTTATATTTTAATTCCCTAAGCATTTGTAATAATGCCCTTCTGACTTTAAATCTTTAATTTTATGTTATATACCTTAATGTATTTCTCTTTTTTAAGAACTCGGTATTCTTTTTATTCAATTCCTTATAACCTAACTTGTTGATTGATACATCATCCATCATTGCTTCTTGTAATTTAAAGCATACTAGTGTACAAGTTAACAAAGAATCTCTCTTGTGTCTTCATTTTCTGGTTCAGATAACTCGGTTTCAAGTGGATGTTTGTTTTATATTGCAAAACGCTAATAACATATATTTGATTCTAATAAAAACCATTTACTCAATGTGGATAACAGACAGTCTTGTGAACTCTGCTAGAAGGTCGACACTTCCATATTTAAGTAAAAAGCGACGCTAGCTGCAATCAAATTCAAGCGCATACTAACGTTTATTTTTTCTTTTCTTCCTTCCATTCTAATGATATTCAAGGATTTCATCAAAATTTTACTTTTATTATCTCCTGCTTTTTTATTTTATTTTTTTGTGTACTGTATAGGCGTATAGCTCATATGCATTAGAGCATTATTATTGTCGTTTCTTAACACAGTTTCTTAATCAAAAACTTAATTAAATTAAATCAAATAAAAACAAATTAAAAAGAACCGTTTCTTAAAATCAAATTTTACAACGTTTCCTACATTTATCATGCTTTATATACGTATTTTGATCGTGATAATTTTGCTTTCAAGGGTC
Organism: Crucihimalaya himalaica; assembly: GCA_004349715.1. Classification (NCBI taxonomy): domain Eukaryota; kingdom Viridiplantae; phylum Streptophyta; class Magnoliopsida; order Brassicales; family Brassicaceae; genus Crucihimalaya; species Crucihimalaya himalaica. The sequence goes on from SMJT01000005.1 coordinate 2,732,110, forward strand.
TCGCCAAGTGAGTTTCTCTACACTTGAAACCCCTTTGCTAATATTCGTTCTATGTATTGATTAATGAGTTGTTTGGTGTTTTGTTAATTAGATTTTTCAAGGAATCGAGTGTGTAATAACGAGAGCACGCTGAACTGTTGATGGGATATCAGGTTCTTAGCCAACAATTTCATTTTCTTTCTTTCATAAAATTTATCGTTTGAGGGACTTCTTAAGGAACACTTGAAGCGTCTCGCTGACACTGACCTGCAGATTCGTTCTGCTCAGGTTACCCTTACGAATTCTAGTTTTTGTTCTCATCGATCTGCTTTGGATTGTCAATAAATGTTGCAGATTCAACTGCGCAAAGTGAATTGTGCCTGATTGTGATTGGGACTTATCTGGACTAAGAGCTAATGAAAATGAGAATCTTGGGAAAGATGATTTCATCTCTTTTCTACGGATGATTAAGGGATATGGCTATTGATGATTACTTGGACTTCAATTTTGATATCTTGTTCAAACCACAACCAAAATATTAAAGGTAGAAGTGATTGTGATTCGCTTATTAGTGGAATTAGAGAATTCGTTATAATATTTGACTTAATCTTTGCTAGGTTTTTGTCTTAATCTTACTTCTAATTCCCAATTCCTGCATGTACAGTGGAAAGGGATGAACAAGTTACATACATGAACAATCAATGGTTGATAATGGTTAAATCAAACTTTGGTTAACCTAATAACATGTTAATGATAATAAAACCTATCAATTTGTTTTGGACAATGACTTGATTCTTAATCCTCAGCCTCTGAACCTGTTTATTGTCTGTACCTTTTTCTTGATCTGTAAGTTATTCTTTACTTCAATTTAGCATGTGATCAGAATTTTTAACTCTCATATTCTTATGTTTCTGCAGCTAATTGCAAACTCCCTGTTCCGGCGTGGGAGAAGGACTAAGAATCGGTTTATGCACATATACGATAGAGTGGTCCAATGGGATGACTCTATTAGGAGTTTTACATTAAAAACTCATCCAATATTAACAAGTTTTACAATGGGATAACGAATGGGATGACAAAAAATCATAGTTTATTAACAAGTTTTTTAACCTTAATTAATTATTTAAATATTACTTACGAAATCCATTAAAAACTCATCCAATAATGATGCTCTTAGATCCTTCGATGTTTCCATTCGTTATATATAATTTTGAGAGTGAAGACGAAAAAACCTAGAAGAATAAACTTGATAGAAGACAACACGTAGATTGCAAATTTTTTAATTATTTTATCTGATTATTTAGGGAAATAGAGATAATATCGATTTTGTCTGTTAGACTTTTATCCTTGTATGAATTATTAATATACTAATAAAAACTAAATTATTAGAGCTTTTGAAATCATGAGACATGCTGTCGGAGACTAATAAATATGAATCCAAAAGAAACTTCCATGGCACAGCCGGATCTGCATGCGTTTAGGACCAAACATCCCACTTCCTAGTCATAGTCTTTTCTTAATTCATAATTGGAGAATTACTTAAACCAACTTAACATATGCACCATCCCCTTTTCAAAAAAAAAAAAAACAGAAAAACATATGTATTATCCGAATCACTTAAACATAGATGTGTAATGTGTTCACTGTTTAGCGCTTTGACTCGTACACAAAAACTTTTATTAGTATAAATGAAGCAGGTTAATGTCAAGATGATAATGAGTACATGTAATGAAAATGTATATAGACTCTCACAAAAACTTAACTGGATTTTTGACTAGCTTTCAATAATCTTGAGTTAGGCTTCAATTCTGTGACACTGTAGAAGATTTTTCTATTCACACTTTAAGACTTCGTCAAAAAGGGATGTATTAGTAGTTTTATGAGGTCACATGTCGTCGTTAACACTAAGAAAATGGGATGTATAATTTTTCTTTGGAAACTTCTGTGTAATTAATGGTTCAATACATGTATGTGTATATGTACTTCAAATAAAATGGAGACTAAACTTTATTGTATCGAATTGAAAGAGAAGTTACGTAGTGGATAAGATTGAGAATTTGAGAGAGAGAAGTTTTCCTATGTGGGTAATGAAAGGATAAGGTTGATAAAGACTGCGACAATTGCTAAGTATTTTCATTCTTCACCATATTTAAAATTAACCATTTTTTCTTGGTTAGAATAAATTATAATGTGATTAGATTCTTTACACATTTGATTAATGATAAGTGCTTATGCGGTAAACAATCATTTTACTTGGACTTTCAAATGTCCCACTAAAATATGGAAACTTGTATATATAAATAATGGCCTCAATGCCTCATACATAGTGGGTAAGTCTCCAAATTAAGCTATTACAAAAAAGAAGAAAAAAAACTTCGTAAATAGCATAGCTTAACATATTAGTAATATATCGTTTAATATAGTATATATATATATATATATATATAAAAGTAAGGATCATCAGTGTTCCTCAACCTGAAATTATGTTGTGGATTTATAGATGAACTTATAATATACTATTAGGTAGATTCAGAAAACACAACCGATGAAACATTCTGAACATACAATAAATAATGTGAGAGTACATAGACATTTTGTAGAAGTTTTATCCGCTAGAACATTAGTTTTTCGACATTTATTAGTTCTAGGTTTTTGTTAATCAAAATCTAAACAAATCAGAACTAATTGAGATCGTGAAAAACTAATTGAGATAAATTAAACCAGATAATATAACAGTAAATTTCGGGTAAAACAAAAGTACTTTCTCAAGTTGACAAAGAAAAAAGGAGCGTTTGAATATATATTTGTTTTATTGCGTTTGAATATTTCATAAGAATCAACACGTTAAACTGCACTAACAGCATGAAATCATGAATATTTAATCCAATGTCAATTAGTGGGAACTGTCGTAGGCACCTTCGTCACCTCACGATCGCTTCCGTCATAGTTTCCAAGCATATCTGACGGCTGATATTTTTTATATTATTATTAAAAATAAATATCAAAAAAAAAAAAACCGAGTAATAATAATTAACTGGTCAACAGACCAAAACGGACACGGAACTGCTACTTATTCATTTCCACTGATATACTGTATTTAAGATTTAATTTGAGTTACCTTCTGGAACAGTAGAGCCTGAGAAATTCAAGAATTTATAAATTCTCATAAGCAATTTTTACAAAGATTTAGATTTCGGGTTGCTCCAGATTTCAATAAAAGTCGTCTTCTTTTTTGTTTTCGGAACTCAACTAACACCACACGAGTCTTTAGAAAAAGTAAATTTGCATCTATAAAGATTAAACACATCTTTAAACAAAGACCACAGACACAGAGACAAAACCAGAAAACCAGAAAACCAGAAGAAGGGGTTTTATTATTCCTGTTCCTGTCTTCTTCTGTGTAAACAGTAGAACAAAAAAGGTCAAACCTTTAGGCTTTCTATCTATCTTCCTTTTGGAGTTTCCGACGTTTTTATTTATACTTGTTCTTGTCAATTTCTTCATTTGGGCATCTCCAGAATCGAAGAAGACCCTTTTTGCTATAATCTCTCCTGGTAATTGACTTCGATTTATGTTTCCTGGTCCTTTCAACTATTTTTTGTTTTGGATTTGCTTAATCTCACTAACTTGTTCCATTTTATTATCTTTGCTTTACCCTTAACCCTTAATCCGTTTGCAACAAGCTGTTTAAACTAGTCAATTTCCAATTGAAATTTAGATCCTTGTTCTTTGAGTGCTAGGAATTTCGACTATGGAAGTAATTTCTTGGTTTTTCGGTTTTGTTCTTTGGAAAATTGCATATAAAATTGTTTTTAACATGGGTTTGGTGGAAGTTCCATAATTCTTTGCAATTCTCAATGAATTTGGATGAAAGTTTGTGCTTTGGAGTATCAACTCTGAGATTTGGATCATAAAGATTCATAATTGGCTTATTTATGTTGAATTTGTAACAAAGGTTTAATCCTTTAAAAAGGGTCTCTTGGGGTTTGCATGATTTAACAAGCTTTTGTTAGAATCACAGTGGCTTGAGGTTTTTCTGTGTGTGACTTTTTTAAGAAACTGACATGTAAGGACCATTATAGTTGCAGCTGCATGGTGGAACAAACTGTGGTTAGAGAACATATCAAATCAAGAATCATGTCGTTGGTGAGGTCAGCAGAGCCATCCCCTGCATCATTTAGGAACCCGAAGCTTTACTCCTTGAATGAGAATGGTAACAACATTTGTGTCACTTCCGCCCAAGTCTTTGATCAAGACAGGTCCAAGAACACTTGTCTCACTGATGATTCTTACCCAAGCCAAAGTTACGAGAAGTACTTTCTCGATTCGCCAACAGATGATTTCGTACAACACCCTATTGGCTCCGGTGCCTCGGTTAGCTCATTTGGCTCTTTGGACTCATTTCCTTATCAGTCAAGACCTGTTCTTGGATGTTCCATGGAATTTCAGATGCCGTTTGATTCAACCTCTACTTCGTCGACGAGACTGTTGGGAGATTACCAAGCGGTGTCTTACAGTCCGAGCATGGATGTGATAGAGGAGTTTGATGATGAGCAAATGAGATCAAAGATTCAAGAGCTTGAAAGAGTGCTTCTGGATGATGAAGATGATAAAATGGTTGGACTAGATAATCTGATGGAGATTGACAACGAATGGTCTTACCAAAACGAAAGCGAACATCATCACGACTCCTCGAAAGAATCATCATCTGCAGATTCCAACTCTCATGTAAGTAGCAAAGAAGTGGTGTCGCAAACCACTCCAAAGCAAATCTTGATATCTTGTGCTCGTGCGCTATCCGAAGGGAAATCAGAAGAAGCCTTGTCAATGGTAAATGAGCTGAGGCATATTGTTTCGATCCAAGGAGATCCTTCTCAGAGAATCGCAGCTTACATGGTGGAAGGTCTAGCTGCAAGAATGGCTGCTTCAGGGAAATTCCTCTACAAAGCATTGAAATGTAAAGAACCTCCTTCTGATGAGAGGCTCGCAGCTATGCAAGTCCTGTTTGAAGTCTGCCCTTGTTTCAAGTTCGGGTTTTTAGCTGCCAATGGTGCCATAATTGAAGCAATCAAAGGTGAGGAGGAAGTTCACATAATCGATTTTGATATCAACCAAGGGAACCAATACATGGCATTGATACGAAGCATTGCTGAGTTACCTGGTAAACGTCCTCGCCTGAGGTTAACCGGAATTGATGACCCTGAATCAGTCCAGCGCTCAGTCGGAGGGTTAAGAATCATCGGTTTAAGACTCGAGCAACTCGCAGAGGATCATGGAGTGTCTTTCAAATTCAAAGCAGTACCTTCAAAGACTTCGATTGTTTCTCCATCTACACTCGGTTGCAAACCCGTAGAAACCTTAATTGTGAACTTTGCTTTCCAGCTTCACCACATGCCTGACGAGAGTGTCACAACAGTAAACCTGCGGGACGAGCTACTCCACATGGTGAAAAGCTTAAACCCGAAGCTTGTCACAGTCGTTGAACAAGACGTAAACACAAACACTTCCCCGTTCTTCTCCAGATTCATAGAGTCGTACGAGTACTACTCAGCGGTTTTCGAGTCTCTAGACATGACACTTCCAAGAGAAAGCCAAGAGAGGATGAATGTAGAAAGACAGTGCCTTGCTAGAGACATAGTCAACATTGTTGCTTGCGAAGGAGAAGAACGGATTGAGAGATACGAGGCTGCTGGAAAATGGAGAGCTAGGATGATGATGGCGGGATTCAATCCAAAACCAATGAGTTCTAAAGTAATAAACAATATACAGAACCTCATAAAGCAAGAATATTGCAATAAGTACAAGCTAAAAGAAGAAATGGGTGAGCTCCATTTTTGCTGGGAGGAGAAAAGCTTAATCGTTGCTTCAGCCTGGAGGTAAGATGAGTGACACAGAGCATATAGTCGTTATGTTTCATAAAACATTATTATGTTTTACTGTTATCTTGGGTTATTGTGTAATTGGTTTACTCATCTCCATGTATTATAAGTTTATAACCAGTGATCAGGGGTGATCACTGATCACAAAGAGGTTACAAAGCTAATCTAACACTTATGGAACGATTTTTCCTTTTTCTTTCTCTAATATATAAAAGTAAGTAGAGTTTTGGTTCTAAAGCCAATTTGGAGTATTCGTTGACATGTGGGAGTGAAAGTGTTATGATGTTACTAGTAAATTATTCAGTAATGGATAGGGTTCTCACTTGCTATTGGACTCATCAGTTTTAAATTTTCAAGCCCAATAGCACACATTAGACACAAAAGTCACAAATGCAATGTCTTCTTCGATCAATCACACTCGTTATCACTAGTAGTAGCAAAACAGGAAATCTTACATTTTTCAGCATCATTTTTTACATTCCAAACAAAATGAAAAAAAAAAGCAAAACTCTAATTAAGAAGAGTTAATACGAAATCACTTAACCGAATCATTCAAAAGCTTCAAACTTGTAGGTCTTGCTTTCCATTAACCATATTTTGCTTCTTCTCTTCATCTTTCATCTCCACCGTCTTCTCATCCTTCTCAGCATCCGCAGATTTCACGCCCTTGTTTCCGCAGTAGATGAAGTATAGGATCAATTGCAGTGTTCCTAACGCACATCCAAACCCATTTGGGATCTTCACAAAACAAAAAGAAACTCAAAAACGTTAACATTTAGAAATCAAGTTTTGATTTTTACAACAAAATAAGGAAGAAAATGTAGCTTACTGCAACAAAAGGGTCACGACCGATAAGACCATAAACGAACCACGAAGTACCACAGAGGAACACAAAGAGAGACAAAAAGAATGGCATAAACTCTACACTCTTCGTCTTTATCACCAATCTCTGTAAATCAATCAATCAATACAAAATCAACAAAAATGAATCCTACAAAAAAAAAAAGATAAAATAAAAAAGAATCAATCTTTGATTAGCTTACCATGATGGAGAGTGGAGAAGCGTACATGATGATGGAGAAAACAGTGGCTGCGAGACCACAGAAGAGTTTTCTACCGTTTCCATGGAGAGCAAAGAGTGAGACGAGAGCTACGGTTGCGAATACGGCCAAGACGCAACTAAAGATACCAAAGATCTTAACTTTCTCCTTCTTTGGTGCGTAAACAAGGAAGATCAACACGTAGATTGTTTCGATTACTGCTCCTGTGCCATTGATTGTGCTCACAAGTGTGTTGTCTTTTGACACAAATGGAAGTCCGTACCTGAAAAACAGAGGAATTAAGGAACAGAGCTACTCCAATGGAAGATTAAAAACGTTAGATTTTAAGAGTGGGTTTTACCAGGCGGAGAGGAGACAGTTGAGGAGAGTCATTGGGTAAGGAATACCAGAGAATTGTTCGGTGGATTTGTTCTTGATGATTCTCTTGAATGTTATCCTAATTTCATTCACAAACAAAGAGGAATCGTGAGTTTTTTTCTTGGTTAATCAGCCGTAAACACATCAAAAACGAGAAATTTCCAGAAGAGAACAACACATTAGGCCAGAGAGACATAAATCGATTCACGAGAAAAGAATACGTACGAAGGAGCCAAGAACAGAAACAGAGCAGTCGCATTTCCTGTAAAAGTAGAGAAACGACAAAATACGATAGTCTTAGTCTCAGTGAATTCTCATGGAAGAAGAAGAAGAAAGAGAGAGGGCTGAGGAAATGGGTTGTTACCGAAAACGCCGAAGATGGTGTGAGCGATGTTCATCTTTTGGTAGTGACTAAAGGGTTTCACTTTTTCTTGTTTGTAAGCAGCCGAGAGAGAAAATGAGCTGAGAGTTTTGTGTTCCTCAGGTATATATCAAGTGTGTCAACCGCTTCACCGCGAAATTTCACCAATATTAACTACAAATTTATAAATAAATTAAAAAGTAAGTATACTTTAATGAAATACTAATATTGAATCTTTAGATAAATCGTCAAGGCATGTTTTTGTTATATTTTGTACTAGTAATTAGTAATATTTTAAAAGTATTAATGATTAAGAAGTAAAGTTAAAATTTTTAATAATTTCTTATATAGAGTGTTCTAATTATGAAGAGTTTTATTTTTGGGAAACCCGAAATTTATCTGTTACTTGTTTTGGTCTCGAGAAGTGAACCCGACCCTTTGGATCGACGTTCTTTAAGGTAGAGAGCCATTGTGATAATTTTTTGTGTTTATCTTTTGTTGATTGTTATAGAAATAAACACCTTCGAAAAGCTCTTTTTCTTATTTTGTTTGATACAAAAAAGTAGCTCTGAGCCTCTGAAGAAGCCAGAGTGTTCTGAGCGTGACTCGAGGCCCGAGCCTGTGCAGGTGTGCTAGTGTACGGTTTCTAGAGATTCTGGATAAAATTTGACAGGTTTGAAAGTTTCTGGTTACATCAGCGAAACCAAACCTAACAAACTTGTATCAACTTTATTTTATTTTTTTGGAAAAATGATTTTAATGTGTGAAAATGTAAAACGAAATTTAATTTAATTTTAAATTAAATATGTTTTCCATCTTCTTTTAAAAATTTACGAATGTTTCAATGAATTTCAGTTGTTCTATACCATTGAACCACAGCCACAGGATGCTATATTGTAGAGTGGCCTTGCTGGAATGTTGTGTAGCCACCACGAGTACATAGGTTATTATGTTCGACCAAAAACCGTATATCGGTTCATGTTAATTTTAACCGGAGTGAAACCAACAAAGATTCCATTCGGTTAGGCTGTGACCAAGCTGAGGTTAATGGATCAACGTCGGCAGTTAAGTTGATTAAGGAGGATGACCAAATTGGTTTTTTTTTTGTTGTGTAGGACAAAATCATGAAATTGGCTATTCTCCCAAGGAACAAATATGGTATACAACTACATATATCGAAAAGCAAAAGTACTACTATACATTCTTATTTCGCATTTATCAAATGACAAGACTTTTATCAACCCCATTTTTTTTTTGTCGTTGGCTACATCAAGATAAGTTGAGATTCACATATATACCTATAGTACAAAGTAATCTAATTATTTGACGTAATTTTACGTTTAGATTCGAATCTAGAATGTATAAGCTTGAAATCTTTGGGTGTGGATCAACAAAAAGGTTATAAACTGTGCTTTCACAAAGTAGGCACAAATTATTTGATAGTTTTCTTAGATAATGCTAGTTACTAACACTTATGTAGGCAAAACTCGTGGATTGAAGTTCGGTTTGAGTCCCACACGTCAATGATTGAAAGCATAAGACTGAACTAGAAAAGATAAAATATTATTTTGAAGAAAATAAAGTGAAATGATGATGTAAGGAATAAGGATACGATTCGTATGAGCACCACATGGCATGGCACAACTCTTTACGAACGAGTCACGTAGCTCTTTCCTTTTCCAGACATATTCGAGACCTTCCTTCTCCTCCTTTTTAATTTGTTTTTTCTTTCGAAGAAATTGGACTTACCATTGTGTACTTTTTGGTTACAAATATCGTTAATATCGAAATATCAAATATTAGAATGATTGAAACAAGCGGAAAAATATAAATAATAACTACATTTTTCTGTTTTATAGAGTTTGATATTTATTTTATTTTGGTTATTTATTTACAGACAATTTGGTCCATAATATTCTTAGATAAGAAACCACAACTTACAAATTGTTTTCTTTCCCCAAAAAAAAAGAAAAAAAAAAAGAAAATACAAGATATCTATTTTATACTTTGGATGCCTGCAATTTTTGGAGACGTGTTCTTATTTCGTTTGTCGAAAACTCATTTAATAACCAATCAAATTTTGCAACTTATTATAATTATTATTAGTCAAAAATGATTTAAACGAGAGTTTGATACAGCATATTTTTGTCTTTCTAGTTCATATCAGAAAGAAAAAATAGCTTAGATTGGTTTGCGAAATGCAAGTGATCAAACGAAACTTCTACTACTTAACCGAACCGATAAACTCTAGAGATGATCAATAAAAATGTACACAATCTCTCTATATCTATCTTCATTCTTGATGTAACAATTCAACAGATATAATTGTTTTATGTTTTGTTTGTATCGAAGTTCAAAGAATTTACTTGATATGATCGAATCAAACGATAACGATATATAGAAGAAGAAGAAGAAGAAGGGTACTTACATTCATCGATCGGGGACACATTTTTATGAAAAGAATGATTATAACTTCTCAGAATTAAATACTTATTTGCCCTCAAAGGTAGGGGAATTTAAATATTAGCTTGCCCTCAAAGGTAGGGCTCTCTTCTCGACCTTTCTAACTCTCTATAATTAACTCATTTCTTTGAAAACTTTGCACCTTCGAATGTAATAGTAATAATGTCTTTGAACTCTTCTTACCTACTTTTGGCTTTTAGTTTCTTATGATCCTTTTGTATTGATGGACTTCTAGTAACCACCAAAAGTATAAGTCTTATCATCATATGACCACTCATCACAGAGTTACAAGTTGGTCCTCGAAACTTTGGAACCATTCACCTAAGTTCTTATACTTATTAATGCTTTTGGTATGCCCGATCATCGAAGATTGCAGCAAACTAACGATTCAAATCAAACAAGAAAGTTTTCATGAACATTTGTATACAATCAAATCGATTAATAAAAAGCAAACTAACAGTGTTAGGAAGATGTCACATCTTTGATGTTCCGTAGCCATAGATTTGTTAGTTTCCTGAAATAGAAAGTTCCTATTTGCTGTGGTTAGCTGTGTATACACGGAGGCTTGTTTTTGGATTAACATCACTGATCACTCCAAGAAAACAGATTTGGATCCATTCTGATTTCCGTGTGGAACTCTGTTTCGTGGAATTATATTATTGGTTCCTTATCTGTAGATTACTGTAACAAAACTTTTGTCCTTCCTTAGACAACCATCTCTTTCATCTATCTGGTTCCTTCTGTTCAGCCAAATCAAATGTCGGCCAAAAACAAAACTCTGTGTCCTTTGATCCGTCTAGATCAATCTGCAGGTAAGTATTTACCAGCAGAACATCTATATAGTATTCACTGTACTTGACCGATTTGCAGATTTGACTCTAATCTCTAAAGCCATAGTCTCCAACAGATTACTCTGCGTTCTAGTTTTATCTACAAGTAGACTTACCGGTTGTGGCTAGTTAAGGCTCTGCTAATTACCGGTAGTAATTAGTTGCACATCCCAAGTTTCTTTTAAACGCTCAGGTAAAAGTTCTAAAACATGTTATATCATGTTTCTTTCTTGGTGTCTAGTGTCCTTGGCGATCACTTCATGGACACACAGTTATCAATCTGAATCGAGCTGCCACCAGGAACCATATCAAAACCAGCAGAAGCACCCAAATTAGAAATCAATGTCAAGTAGCCTGGATTCACTGGCTCCTGATCAAGAATCTTTCTATTAACTTCTTCTAATAGTTTAGCATTTCCATGAATCTTGCAAGAGCTAAGCAATGTGACGGCATTCTGATTCAGGTGCATGTTGTCTATGAATTGTATAGCTTCTTTTAGCTTCCCTGCTCCGCCAAGAAGATCAACCATGCAACCGTAATGCTCAATGCGGCTGTGTGTTACCATACTGTCAAATACCTTCCTACCTTGTTCCACTAGCCCTCCATGTGTACAAGCTGAGAGTAAAGAGATGAAGAGGACATCATCGGATTTTACTCCTTCTAGACACATTCTATCAAAGAGATCTATAGCTTCTTTGCAGCGGAATTAACCGGGTGTCAAATTGGAGTATCTGATCCAATTTGGTTTCTTTTGTACCATAAACCGTAAATAGAGAAGAGAAGAACCACCAAAATTTTCAGGTTCGTCATACTTCTATCAAATTTTAGTCAAATAAATTTCATCAAAGAGATTCTTGTGGTATATGTACAAATAATCAAGTTCACAAAAAGACTACTCAATTGTATCATTGATTTTTCCGTAGAAACATGAGATTAGTGGAATGTAGAAACTACTCACGGTAGAGGCATAGGAGGTTTCCAGCCACTGAACTGGACCAGTTCTCTATTTACAAAACTGCCATTGTGCAGCCAAAACGTCTCGGTTGATTGGTGGAAATGTCTCACTTTGCGTTGAAGCTCCCATAGAATCCCTTTAACCGCACTGCACGGTGCAGAATCTGGCCCGTACACAAACAAACATCTAATTTTCCGACCTCGGGATATCATTCCTTCTATGTCTTTATCTGAGACGCCATGAAAAGGTTCTTAAATTTCAAGAATCTGAGCAAATCTATTAATAATCTTGTCAGAAAGAAAAAGCGGTTCTGATATTACTTATTTTTACCTGGTATTGAAGCTAAGTAGTCAAGAAGCTCTGTGCCTATTCGAGTTGATGGCCATTTGATGGATACTTGGGCATAGTCAATGACATTCTGGAAAGGCAGCTCGGCGTGGTCAGATAAAAGAACCGGGACACATTCCTGAACAAGCAGAAACACAAAATTACAGTAAATAAGGCAAGTTATAACGTGAAATTAAAGGTTGGGGTGTAGAGAGATGAGAAATCAGACCACAAAGAATGATTCATAAAAGCGAAGTGTCCATGATGATTCCCCACGAGGAGCGAGGCAGAACTTGGCATTCCTCAGATGTTCAAAATATGTCGTCCTTCCAAACTTTTCGGTTCCGCTGAACTTCAAATCTGGACATTCCAACTGTTCACAACACCGAATAACATGCATAAGCTCTTAAGCAGATCGTTGATGGTGTGTGACAAAATTTACGAGGAGTCTTTGAAGAAATAATGTGAGACTCTAACCTTATCTGGATATTGCTTTGAAAGTTCTATTAGTTTAAGCCTACCAGCCTTCCCTTGCGCACGACCTAAATAGTTTGCTAAATACTTCCTCTTTGACACAGGCAAAGGCTGAACATCAGGTTGTCCATTTTTAGTCATAGCATCATCAACGTTTCCTGGTATGATTATATCTTTCCATGTATTAAAGGCAGTTGTGTCTTTCTTGTCAGTCCGGTCAGCCTGCATCCACAATCATTCTAGCTCAATGATTTCATCGTATGATTTTATAAGCAGACACATAAACCATTCAATTTACTAGAAACCACCCATGAAAAAATTCCAGGAAAATTCTGAAATCAGAAGAGACGGATATGGAGCAAGAACTTTCACATTAGCCCTTCACTACCAAATATACTTCGAAATACAAGAAACTCCTCAGCAGAGAGCAAGCTAAGTACCTCAGGAGTGAGGATGATCGAGCGGTTGATAAATGTTGACCAGGATCTAAACAAGTGAGCTCCAGCACCACTACGTTAGCATAACAAAGAAAACTAATGTCAAAAATGGCACAAAACAATACAGTTCATCAAAAAAACTTTATTAATTGATCAAGTACAACATATGTAACAATAATAAGTTGTTTACCTTGGAAAGACAAATATATGATCACGACCACCAGATCTTCGGAAATACGGCATTTGACTCAAAACCTAGTGAATGAGAGAACATGTGAACCATTTCGAAACAAAAAACACATCAGCATCTACAAGTTGAATCAGCGAGTGACGGTTTACTTCACCTTGACATAGGTCTGATTGATCTCCTTGTCATTAAGACCTCCCAACATTCTTACACATTTGACATAAGCTGGCACAAAGAACAGATCCGCTTCATCTTTCTTAATCGTCCTAAACTTGGACTCCAGAAGCAACTTGTGAATTTTAACCTATCATCATTATATTCATAAGCAAAACTAAATCATAAGAATCATACCCTTAAAAAACCAAAGCAGCAGATACGATCAAGTAGCTAACACATTCACACTTACAACATTACTAATTCCAGAAATTTCCAGATTGAATCGTTAATTCAAAGTAAAATCAAGAACATCTCACAACATAAAACTGAGAGATTCGAAAGAAAATGAATCACCTGAGACCCCCATTGGCCTTTCAAGCATGCGGTGGTCTTAACACTCCCATCCCTACCGTACAACAGCTCTTTAAGACCGTCGATCTCATTCTCATCATAAACGTAGATCTTCAGCAAAAGGTGGGAACCATAGCCTCGCTCCGGCCACCGTAGAATCCCGTTATCATTCGTGATTCCGGAAGAAGAAGAAGTACGACGGAGATCAATCGAGGGAGTAACGGAATTGGAGTCTGAGAACCACTGATCGAAAAGCCTAGTGACGAAGAAGGTAGAGACGACGAGAAACAGAGCTCCAATCTGGTGCGTGCGGGTGCAGGGAGTGGCGTAGTGACTGTACGCACCAAAGTTTCTAGGCTTACTAGTTAAACTAGCCATTTCTCTCTCTCTCTCACTCGCTCGCTGTTTCTTCGTTTGCTTCTTTAAATGTTTAAAGCATTTTTTTGCTTAGATCTTGCAAAGATGACGAGATCATAACGTTTGGTGTTACCGAAACGGCATCGTTTTACGAAAGGAAATAAAATTTTGAAAAAGGCCCATTATGGGCTTAGAAGAAGAATTCGTATCCGGCCCAATTGACATATGATCAGGGCGTGACGAAATACACATTACACAGTGAACTCTCTGGTGTTTGATACGACGTACGAAATCACCATTATAAGAGTGAATTGAGATATAATAGTGTAAATTAACATCATGGGGATGAATTTGGTAGGCAGATGAATTAAGAAAGGGTTTATATTGTTGTAGCGTGGATGCTAATCTGAAGAAGAAGACTTTGGTTCTGCTTCAACAACAGGTTTGCCTTTCTGTCTTAGTTTAGCAATGGAAGCTTTCATTTCTTCTTTGCGCTTCTTGCTCGCCAATACCTTGGCTTGAACTCCGCTCACGGTGGGGTCTTTCTTCTCCTTGGGTGGTGGCGGTGGCGGTCGTCTTGCTGCCGCCATTGCCTCCTCCTTAGCGGTCAGAGCGTTCCAACTCCATAGCGCACCGCCTAGCCCCAGCACAATTGTTCTGTATAGAGTTTCCATTTATCATGTTGTTTAGGTATCTTACAACAATTATGGTTCCAAAAAAACAAACCGAGAGTCCAACCGAGGTCGATCCGGTCCAACCGGTCCAACCAGCTTTGCAGTATTTTTTATAAAAATAATAAATAACCATTAAAGCATAACATATATATACGTTTGCGAAATGGTAAACAGTTTTATAAGAGTGTTTTGGGATGATGAACAATGTGGTTTTGGATAATGGATATAATACCAGGACCAGACCGGTTCGGATTGGATTTTTAGTTAATTGACAAGAAAAACTCAAGTTATTCAATCTAATATATAAAAGATTACGATTCTCTCTATTTAATATCAATTTGGTTTTGATATAGAAACAAGCATAAACATTCATAGACTTTGAATAATTTAATCTAAACAGTTATCTATATGATCACCTGCGATTAACGGGTGGAACTTCAAGGACGATGGGAGGAGCCTGCGGCAGTGACCGCGGCGAAGGAGAGGAGAGTCTGACAGCGTGAGCTGCCGGTGAAAGAGGAACGAGTGAATGTGCCATGGCTAATCCAAGAAAATGTAACAAAAATTGGTAAACACCAATAGAAGATAGAGTGGGATTGTGTTGTTGCATTGCAATTTATATCTGCTTGCTCATTGGTTGAATTTGGATAAGACATCAAAATAGATTTTTGTTTGTCTACCAGAAAACGCTGCGTATCGTCGTTATCCTATATTTTTCTTATTGCATTTTCTTTTCTTTCAAAAAATTAAAGATTTGAATCTTGAAAGTATGAATAAAAAAAACATGGCAATAATAAGCTCCCGTAGCTGTATTCAATACAAAATATTTCAAATGCATACAGATAAAAGTAGATTAAAATATTAGTAAGTGGTATGAGAGTTTTGATCTAGTTGATCATCACAAACCTATAATAATAAACAAAAGAAAAAGGAAGTTGTCTCAAACAAAAACAGAACCTATCTGTTCACACAAACACATCTTCAACAAAAACAAATCAAAAGCTTCTCCTTAAAGAAAGATAAAGCAATCCAAATCAATCAAAGGATTGCCGACTTCTTCAATATACATTGGAACCACCGGTTCCTTATGGTTTGCTATTACTTCTCTTATAACTGTTTCGTCGATCTTAGAACTTACACGATGAATCCGAGTCTCTGATCTATTGCTCTTATGACAAGTCTTAGGACCATATAGATCTATACTATCTTTCCTTACACGAGAAGAGACTGAATTTACCGTCAAATCAAATCTTCGGCTTGGAGATGGTGATTTCAAGAAATTGCCTTCATATCTCCTGCTTGGAGATGGCGATTTCAAGAACTTGCCCTTCGTTAAAGAATTTGACGAAGAAGACATAACAACTCTTTCTTGATCTTGACGAAAGCTCTTTTGTCGTGTCAATGCACGATGGTTTGGCGATGGCTCTCGGGTTCGCTTAGAACCATTAGGTCCTCTTATAGGGTTATCATTTGCTCTGTTTGGTGTTGTTGAATACCGGTTTGATATAACCGGGGAGTCAATACGGCAAGGATATCCCGGTTTTGTGGTTTTCATAGATAGAGAAGCTTCTCGTAAGGAATTGATCCGAGCAACATGTGAATTCTCTTGGTAACAAGCACGCAAGAAATCGTTGGAGAAAGATCTCTCCTTAGAGACCGAGATTGAAGAAGCGGTCGAAAGCGACGAGCTTGAGGAGCTGAGAGAAGAGTTGCTTGTGGTCGAAGGTTGCATTGGAGAGTAAGATGCCAGCTTTACAGGAGGAGGGAGTTTATCCGGGATAAGTATAAACTTATCCGGGACAGGGATAGGGTTAAACCGGTTCTTATCAGGCAGAAGAAGCGGAGAAACACGACTTGGACAACGGGACATGAACAGTTTATCTGGAACATAACAGTACTTCTCATGAGGTTCTTCTGCTTCTTTGAAATCTTTCGTCTTTGGAGAGCACTTGCTGATGCAACAACCCATTTCTCAGAGAGTGATGGATGAGTTGAGTTGGATTTCAAAAAAAATTGAAAAATATGCAGGAGAGATAGTAATACTAAAATGTATTGGTTTAAAGAGAGGAGATGAAGATGCGTATTGTATATAATTGTGTGTGTGTGGACTTTTTTAACAAGGCGTGTTATTAAAAAAAGGATTAAGGAAGAAAAAAAGCTGAAGAGATAAAAAGTTAGGTAGTTTTCGAATTTTAGTTGGCGGGGGTCAAGCATGAAGCCGTTAGGGTTACACTGTTACTGTTAAACTTCAAATATAAAGCCCAATAAAAATTAGATTTACTTTGGAAGCCCAGACCCATTTATGTTAAGTCTATAAACCCAATTTTTCGAGCAACACAAGTTACATAATTTCAGGCATGGGTGTTTACTGTTTAGTTATCTCGGGTTTTAGAGTGTTCTCAAACGTATCAGTAGAGTTAATATTAGTATATTACTAATTATCAAATATACTCATCCTTTTAATTCGTGTGGTACTTACATCTGTCTACGTGCAACAAAGATTTAAGCCTTAAAAAGGTCTTTTATTTTAAAATATTAAGTATATGTTTTTGTTTATATCTTCTTTGAATTTGATAATTAAGGAAATTTAACTATTTTTAGTTGGAAAATGTGAATATGCTTTCAAGTCCAATCAAAATCGGCGATTTAGAGGCAATGGCCATCAGTGACGAAAACCTTTATACCTTGATATTTGGCAGGCCCTTTTTTTGTTTTTTGGTCAACATTTGGTAGGCTCTATAATGTCTCTTCTTTAAGAAACACTAAGGTTTATGTTTGTTTTCTTCTTTTTGTCAATAGCTCGGGATGATGAGGTTCTTTGTTTCTTTTATAATTTTTGTTAATTATAGGTTTCAACTCTTTTCTTTTGTGTACAACTTCTTGACATGTATAGTTAAGTTGTATGGAAGTTTTGTTAACAAAAAAGACATCGAGTGGCGTTTCTCAAAACACAATATGTATAGGGGAAAAATAATTACTAATTTTTTTTATATACTTATGTTTATTGATAATTGGATGAAACTATAAAACTTTTTTTTTTTGGATAGTGTCCATTTATAATTTAAATATTCAAACTCTTAAAGAATGATAGAAAACATAAGCTTGACCGACAAATCCACAAGTCCACATATAAGACAAGTCTTGGTTGGTCCTACGCATATTCGCATATCTTAACACGAATTAATTTCATATTAAATCCCAAATATAACACCTTAATGACTTTATGGATATTACCTATTATCCAATTAATTTTTGTTTCTTTTCGTCTCTTTTCTTGTTTCTTTCTTATATCATTATCACATAAACTCTGAATTCGAGGTAGCAGGTTTGCACTTGTATATTTTCTTTTCTTTTCGAAACTACATCACAAATCACTGACATCACATGATAATCATAAGAAACACAGAGTATGTTTTTTCTTAAAATGATAAAACAACAGAGAATGTTTTAATTACTAGTACCATAATTAATCACAACACCTCATGAACAAATATAGTACTTTCTTACAAAAACCAAGAGGACTAAAGATACTAATACATAATTTATTCACTCCCTCACTTGAAGACTGAAAAAAAAATCCCCCCAGAAAAAAAGAACAGAGACTCTTTTGCCTAATTAAGCTTAAAAACAACACAAAAACAGAGGAGTGGAAGAACCCATTTAAGATCATGACGGCCAAATTGTATCTTCAACACCATGAAAACGACCGGTCAGGGGCGAGTGGAATACACGCGCTTTCCGTGGCGGTCTCCGTCACCGTCATGGGATGGCTCAGAACTTTGTTTACCATCGCATGAGGGACGGAACAAAGAGAAAATGGCTTTGGCGGCTTTAGTCTTCACCAACTCTCTCTCCTTTGGGAACACACTCCCTTCTTTCTTCTTGAACGGCTTCAGCTCACCGGAACTCATCTTCTTCAGATTATAGATATGTAAGAATGTATATGTTTGTGTGTGTTGCTTTGTGACTTTGCAAAGAAGCAGAGTGTTGGGTTTATATAGACTATAGAGAAAGAGACTTCCCCAAAGTGAGTACTAATGATCGAGAGATCAAAGACTTGGGCTCTAAGTTGCTATTATGTTCACACTACGCGTCAGACTTGTACAAATGATTTTTTTATGAACAACTTCTACTTAGTGTTTTAGTTTCCAAATGGGAAAATTAAAGTGAAACTTACAGCTAATTTTCGTAACATTTATTTGAATATTTATAAAAATGTATGTGGTATACGTATTTAGGTAATCAGCCCCCGTCACTGTAAATGTAGTTTAAAATAATTATTATAATACAAAAATTTCATGCATCCCCGACACTAATAACTAATTAGTACGTATCATGTAACAATGTATGAAGACCTAAAGCTTCGGAACTAAGTTTCAATATACCATATGTGCAAGGAACTGAGACGATAACATTTGAAACTTGAAACAAAAGTTCATATATCTGTCCACGACTCTTAAGTAATTATTGTAATTAAACAATAAGTGAAGTTGGAAAACAACAAGAAAAGTTAATTGTTAACAGAAATAAAGTACAAAAAAGTCCAGTTAATGTGACTAGAACTTTTTTTAAGCTTAGGCTTTAGTGTTTTTGCTCTTTTGGCATTTAAACATCAATCCAAAATGTTTTATGACTTTCCTACCACCGAATCCATTTTAATTTTCAACACATGAATTCATAACTATATTTTCAATACACGAGTTAATGACAACATTTTCAAATTCTTTTGACATTGACTTATTGACCGAAGAGTTTATTTTTCTTTTGGTCAAATTGACCTAAAATATTATATTAAACAGAGATGCTTTCATGCACTAATAAGTAAAGCTTAGAAAGTAGAGTCTCAATCAATAATCGAGACTTTGTGGAAATTAAGTGCGTACATAAGTAGATAATTCAATGAATCTAAACATTTTGCCAATTATGTCTGGATATATATATATATAGTTACATCATAGGCTGCTGCTATATACTGTATGTGTTTATCTTTCTTTTTCCTGTAAATCTGATTTTGTTGATTATTATTCTTATTATATTTTTTCTTCCTTACCTATTTTCTTACGCTCAGTCCAAACCATATGATCGTTAAGAACATTACATAGTTAAGCGAAATTAAGGTCATTAGAGAGAGGGATTAGATAAGAGATTAGCAAAAAATATTTTGTCAAAGATGCCGTAAGATGCGAGTGTGAACGTTGAACGGGAAGATTATTAAGAATAATTAAAACTAAAAGAGTATGTAAAGCCATTAATAATTTGGAAAGATTCGTATTTTGGGAAACAGTTGTGGAGTCAAAGACATAACCCCTTTTGTTTATAGCGGTAAAGAGACATAACTTTCTTTTTAATATGAAGACTAAAGACCGAATGTCGAAAAAAATTAGCCTGCTCCATAAAATCTCTTTTCTTCTATAGATTCGAAAACTGTGTTATTTTATCTTAATATCAATGTTAAAGATCTATTAGAGATCGATATATCCTGGTTTAAGTCTGGTTCGGTTTACTAACATTTGTTCATGGCTCAGTTTGTTCAATTACTAAACTCTGGTTTAGGGTCTTCGTATTAAAGTTTGTGGTAAGTTTATTTATTACATGGAATGTAGACAAATCTTCTCCTTTATAAAAAAAATGACAATTCTACTCTAGATTTTTGTTTTCCCTGTCTTTTAAACCCGAAAAGATCATGTTGTAAATTTGTAAGATAAGTTCAAATTCAACAGTTGGACTTACATTAACGAACAAAGCTGCATTTCGGCCACGTCGTTGGTCATATAGCTCCCCTGGGCCTAAAACCTAAATGTTTCCTAGTTGAAACAAACGACTCACGGCATGTAAATTGTTTTTTTGTCTCTTTGTTTTATTTTTTTGAGATAAGGTAAAATTATCGTATGTAACTTTTTCTGCTCACTGAGGTAAACAATGAACTAAATTATTAAAAGATTATCGCAATTGTAGGGAAGTTTCCAAAAAAATATATAGAAATTAACATATAAACTCGTCAAAATATTTCAGCAAAACAAATCATTAATAGTCAAAAAATTAATAATTATGTTAATATACCCACTCACATATGTCTATCCGACTCACGGATAGTACAACAAAAGCCCACGCACATGCTTTAACTCCACAGTCCACACACACCAAGTCTGGTCAAAAAGCATATTGTGCTACGCACAATTGATTTCATGTTAAAACCTAATTGATAGTTTACCCCTAATTAACATTTACAAATCTGGACCATCGAGACACCACGGTGGCATAGTGAATTAGAAACTATCAATATGATACCATATTTATATGATAAACAAAAGGAGCGTTTTAAGACAAATACCATAAACATAACCGTCATAAATATCATAATGAACTTGGTATTTTTACAAAGGAGGATATCATAATCATTCGTCACCCAACTGAACAGTAGTAACATTTAAATTACGATTAAAAAAAGAAAGAGAGAAGCATAATTACCAAAAGCTTACACCACGAGAACACCAGCATTTAAATATATAAAATCCCAACATAGAAAGAAAAAAAAAACACCAAAAATATCACGACGGCACATATATCTTCAACCCCAAGAAAAGGACCGATCAGCGATGAGTACTGGGGTACACGCGCCCTCCGTTACCGTTGCCGTCGCCGGTAGAGTCAGAGCTCCGGCCACAACCGGAGGGAGTGAGGGCAGAGATAATGGCTTTCGCGGCCATAGTCTTCACCAGCTTCCTCTTGACGGGAATCACACTCGCTACTTGTTTCTTAACCTCCCTCTCCACCGTAGAACTAGAACCTTCTCCTTTAGCACTCATCTTTAGGCTGTTTATGTAGGTATATGTGTGTATTTGTAAATGTGTTTTGTTGCTGTTATAGTTGTGAAGCCATGCACAATGTGGACTGGTTTATATAGAAAAAAGAATACTCCTATACGTGATTTTTTTTTTTTTTTGAGAATCAAACTTCTGCTTTAAGTTGCTCTATGTCCAACGTGTCAGCCACCCATTTGTTGCAAAGAGGAAATTAATTTATATCTTCTACTTATGATTTAAGTTTCGGAAGAAAAAAAAAAAATTAAGCGAAACTTACATTTGGATATTTTCTAGGAAATATGTAAATACATACACCCCTGAAAAAAATAAAGTAAGATAAACATTATATTAGAAATTTCCGTGCATCGCCGTTATAACTTGATTAATTAATGTTTATATACTTGGCAGATGAGTAGGCGCCAACTTGGGAACGAAGGACCAGTCTACCGTTAGCACAAGGCACCGGCAAGACAACATTCGACACATACTATATTTGTCATCAACGTACGCCTCTTATATAAAAAAAACAATACTTAATTATATGTCGTGTTTTAGTATTTATACCCTTTTATCCGTACATCTCCGATAGAGTCAAAATTAATTTATTATTCCGTTTTGTCTTTTATAAATTATTCTTATTTTTCTATTTTTTCTTTTTGCTTATGGTATGATAATAAGTGATCTCTTAGTATTACACTATAGGATAATAATAATATTAATTTTTCAAATTATTGGGGATCAACTGACCCCATATTTGTCTTCTTGAGTCCGCCCTTGCCGGGTAACATGTACAAGGAGGATCAAGAGATGTTACCTTGTTGACAATAGCTGTGTAGAGACATAATTATGTATGTAGATTAGGTTTTGTACAATAGATCTAGACAATATCTTTATATAATTTTATGTAATCGTGTCAGGATAATTAAAGTACTAGCTCTTTTCTACTTTTCCTATCTTTGTTTCTGTTTCTTTCTGTCTATTTGTTGTGTTCACACAACAAACATATATTTAGGAACAGTACAAATATCGGTCAAGGGCCCATTTTATTTTCTGGGAAATTCGCTTATGATATGATCTAGGGTATTTATTGTCAACGATTTGTGTGGGAAAATGAAAGAACATGATGGAGTATCAGTTACATAAAAAGCACAATTATGGTTTTTTTTAGTTCCATACTACCAAAGATAATAATGGCTGTGAATTTGCAATGCTTTTTCCAGATAAAAGAATTAA
Source organism: Crucihimalaya himalaica (assembly GCA_004349715.1). NCBI lineage: Eukaryota > Viridiplantae > Streptophyta > Magnoliopsida > Brassicales > Brassicaceae > Crucihimalaya > Crucihimalaya himalaica. The sequence continues at coordinate 2,754,994 of SMJT01000005.1, forward strand.
AACTAAATATAATTTTGGAAGATTCATATTATTATTAACAATACCGTGAAACAGCTGTAGAGTACTAATCAGACGTGAACATTAAAGTAATTGAAGTGGCTAACCAATAATTTATTAATAAAAGGGATGAACCGAGACAATCTTTGTTTATAAGTTTATAATTTATTACAATCTATATCAATATGTTAGTTAACGAAATATTTAACTGTACTTTATTAGACTTCAAGAATAAACAAATGAACTGGCGAAGGGTCCGGGTGCAAATGCAATTGAATTTCATTGCCAAGACGACGTTATATTCGATTTATAATTAAGTAAGACGACCCAACATACATGATGTTATACCCAATTTATTATCCTATTCATTAATTCAATAGAAAATATATGTTTATTTGGCACCAAAGGACTTTATATTTCTTTAATATTGATTCTATAACTATTTATATTGGAGTATTTTAATAAATGTTGTGTGTCATAATGTGAGGTAGCCACCAACTTCGAAATTAAGGTTTGGATTTCCAATGTAAACAGCAAAAGGATTTGAAGGTGGGAAAATTAATTATCAACTGAAACGTGATATAATTGTTATGAACATGTCACTAGTATGATAAGTCATTTTTCCCTATTACAGACCATAACGGCATTATCATATTCCCATTGGTTTAACTAAACGACCAATGATTAAATTGTCTGCAATTCTATCATATATACTTCCCATTTCTTTTGTACGTTTAGACATTGAACGTGTTATGTCGACCAATAATTTGGTTTGGCTGTTTTTAGTAAATGATTGTACTTAAAGTAGAAGTGATGATCGTCTACGTTTAGGATCAAATCTCATAAAAGAAATTTATTCATATATCAGATTTTGTTGGATGTGCTAATTTAAAGTTTAGAGTGTTGACATTTTCCAATTATCATTTATTTATATAATTTTCAATATTAGATAATAATTGTTTTTTTTTTTTTTTGTATGAGTTTGTTGATTTCTTGTAAATTTGTAATCACTTCCCAAAGTAACATTTGCTAATATGATAAGTTCCATATTGTAACCTTTTCTTTATGAATAAAATATCCAGATGACGAAACAAGACAACCGTGGAAAAAAATGTTGAATAATAATATATTTAATAATAATGGGGATTGTATTAATAAAAACTTGTGGGTCATATATATTGAGACTTGAGAGGAGGCCACGGGACACCAACTCGGAAATTAATAATAAGGTTTCGCCCGCAAACAGCAAAAGGAGGATAGCGCACGTACAAATTAATTAGTTATCAATCCTACAGTACTGAGTATTAATTGTTATTAAAAAATACTAATTAGTATTAATACAAGTCATCAAAATTTGATTTATATCTATCCACTACGGACCATAACGGCGTAATCTTCTTCCCTTGATTTATAGTTAAACGACCAATGGTTATATTGTCCACTAAATTTGATCTCCTTTTATTGATTTTGATCTAAATAGTAAACGTATTATGTCGACTATGATTATGTTTTTCTGTTTGAGAAATCTATACAGATAACGATATCTATGTATATAGACGTTTATACAAACTTAAATCTTAGTTTAATTGTTTAATTTCATACTTTGTAAGAAATAATCATGTCCAAGGTTCGAATGTATCATATATTGGAGTATATATTTTGTGGGATATGATACTTTAAAGTTTAAAGTCAGGTCAATAACGACTATGACTTTTCTTTTCTTTGTAAAAATAATCATTTAGCTGAAAGCAGTGCTATAAAATATCATTTATTAATTTGTTGGAAGATCAGACCATATCGAGATTATAGAAATCATGAAGATCAAAAAAATCTAAAAGATCATGATAGTTAGTAGTAATATCTTAATTTAAGAATATTTACATTTATCTCTAAAAGTACATTTATCTTTATCTTAACTTAGGAAAGTAGGTTTAGTCATATCTCTATAAATATCAATGTATCTTGTAATATATTTCTCATGAGAGTCTAATAATAATTTGTCCTAAACACATTTGTGTTCCTACTCTCATCGACTTATTAGGGTATCAGAGCCTTGATCCCGTTCCTATTAAAGGTTTTCTTTCTTTTGCTTATGCGATTCTAAAAAAAAAAAAAAACAAAACGTTGTTATTGAGGTCATCACTACAAAAGATGACATGAACACACGATTCTATTTGGTGAGGATGATGACCACAGTACCACGTGGTTATTATTTGGTTTCAACCGGTCTTCATGTGGTTCTTCATTTTACTACAAAATCAATGATGACCACGAAGATTTCCGACGGTGATGACGACCACCGTATTTAAGACACAAGTTTCTTCATGAACAAGAAGTTTGAAGAACGAGTAAGACTTGTGATTTAAAAACGATGGAGATACATAATTACAATAATAATGTATTTTCCATAGAACCGATTACCCGACGGTCGGATATACACACCGTTGATGACCTACGACCGGGTATAAACGTCTATTTGACCTGATGGCCGGTATAATGCCGTTATTTTGAAAACTTGTTCAATCTCACACGTGTTACCACGTATGAGCTTGCTGGGAGGTATTGGAAGATCGACGAGATCGACCATATCGAGATTATGAAAATCATGAAGATCAAGAAAGATCTAGAAGATCATGATAGTTAGCAATATCTTAGTTTAAAAATATTTACATTTATCTGTAAAAGTATTATTTACATTTATCTTTATCTTAACTTAGGAAAATAGGTTTACTAATATCTCTATAAATATCAATGTATCTTATAACATATTTCTCATGAGAGTCTAATAATAATTTTTCTTAAACATATTTGTGTTCCTACTCTCGTCGACTTATCATAATTTAAAACAATTATTCAGAAATTAAATATAGACACAATTCAAAGTGTGAACGCATGACGATGCCCTACGAATCCAGACTATAATCTTTTAACCAATCAGTAGGGTCGCGAAGGCATGAATAACGTTTGATATCCTTTAATATATTTCGTATTGTCTAATTATAAACGATATTGGTTTTTTTTAGAGTGATCCTAGGCAGTGCGGAAGCGATTAACAACCTTTTTATTTTGGGTTTAGATTACCAACTTAAAATTAATTACTATCTACTACAGTAGTAGTATGTCTTAAATGTTTTAATATTTAACTAAGCAATTAATATATAAGCCAATAAACCATAACTCCGATTACGAATCGAACAAATGTTTTGTTGGGTTTCTGTCTGATTCTTTTCATTTTCACGTGTTGTAATTAGAAACTATAACTCAGAAGTGTAACATTCATTGGTTTTGTAGTTTTTAGCGTATGAACTATGAAGCTTCTCAATCTCTTTTAAGCTTCTCTATTTCTTCTCACATTTTGAACTTACCAAAACAATATAGAGATCATTCAATAAACATTATTTGTCGCAAATTATAAATCTTATATTAACAGTAAAACACGAGGAACATAGACAAATAAACTAGTGAACTTAGTAACACACACACACACATCGATTTTTCTTAAAGAAAAAAAAAACGAATAACACACACAAATCATCTTGAACACTAGTATAAACTCTTTCCAAGAAAGAGATCATTCGGAAGACATAACTAATTTAACATGATCTACTAATTTAGTACAGAAAATTATTTGTCTAAGACCCCATAATATTAATTATTACCCCGAAATATCATTTTAAGGCTACCGGAGCGTGGACTGCACGCGCTTGTTCCTCGAAAGCTCTGCTATGTGCTTGGACTTTAAAAGAGATAGAGATGAAAAGAGATTCTTTATAATCATTGTCTTCACCAGCTTTCTCTGTTTTGGGAACACACTCCCTTGTTTCGACCCCGACCGCCGCTGCCGCCACTCTCCATCCTCGACCGCCACCACCTCCACCGCTTTCTCCATCGAGCTCCTCGATATTCACTCTTTATCTAATCCGCTCTTAGATTTGCCCTCAATTTATCAGTTAATGAGACTTATGGTACACGCTAACATGTATAGACAATAGTTTATTTTTATGAATCTTGTTATTTCCTTCACGTGGCCTTAGTTTCATTTGAGAACCAGTTAGTTATATGCTGCAACTAAGTATATAACTAATTGAGATACTGATTAAGGCCACTTATTCTTATTCCGAGTTAATTAATCATATGATATGGATATTATTGGCTTCACTCTCTCTTTTTTTTTTCTACCTTTACCTTTCGGCCGTTACATATTAGTTTTAACTTTTAAGTATACATAATTTCAGCACATGAACCACGAGTCAAAAATTTTCCATATCTTTTGATAGGAACACTGTAAATAACTTAAATTCAAATACTCGATCTGATATCTGTCAAACTAATGATAACAAATGAAATAAAATAAAGGCCAATTATGTGCTTCGTGCACTTGCATGGGCTGTCGATTAGATATTATTTAGTATGAAAATAAGAGCATATCAAAGTGATTAAATTATATATCTCTCTTGCAAACAATTTAATTTTGCGTTCTATATCTTAGATACTATGAGTAACTCGGTTACACAGTTTTTATTTGCTAGTGGAATGACGAGTATTTAATATCAAATAGTAAAACAATATAATTAGTAATGTTAATTTTATAAATCTCTGATGAAAAAATCATTTACATGTAAAATAATTGTCAAAAATTAATTTTTAACATCGCTAAAGAAAAGATTTAAAAGTCCAACTGCTATTCACTAAAGAAAAGATTTAAAAATCATTTTTTATCTTTCCACTTTTAAAAGTCTTGGAACGGCGGACCTGAATCCTTCTTGAGTCATTGTTGTCTGGAAATTGGGATCCGTACTTTAATTATTTGTTATCACTGATGATTAAAGTGAAATGATTAGACGGCAAGAGCATGCAATGTAAAAAAAGATGAAAAGAAATTACATGTGGTCTGAGTAAATCATTAATATCATGAAAATACTTTGAACTTTTGTTTAATTCAATCCTCAAAACGGTTGAATTCGTTCTTTGAAAAAGCCATGATGTTATTAGTTAAGCGATTGAATTAATCTCTAAGTTCTCTATTAAGAATCCGTTCGGAGATTGCAGTGTCTCCTATTTTACAAATATAGCTTGTGGCTTTTATAGAAAATAATTGGGGAATAAGATTTCTTAACATTTTAAGGCACTTATGAAAATAAAAAAAAATAAAAAAAATCACTGGGTTTATTGTGTTTATAAGGTTGTTTAGAGTTTTAACTGTTTTTAATTTATTTTATACTAAATTTATGCTAAATTTAGGAAAAATGAATTATTTCGTAAAAAACACAAGATGTTATGATGGGGGCATTCATCTTGGCCCAAGTGCATCCGCCTTTTAGATTATAGTGTCTTGTTTCCGCTAACATCAAGTTAAAAATATCAATGTTGCTATTTCATCTTTCTGAAAAAATAAACTAGGTTATATATATACACTATTTAAGGCAAATGAGAAGTTAAGAGGAAGTGTTCATAAGATGGTATAGTTTCTAATTTCTATCAGCATGTACAAAACTAGAAGTTCATAAGGAAAGTGCACAAATATTTAAATAGTACTAGCTTGTTTTTAAAATAGAAGAGATATCGACGATGCATGCGTGTACGTGTAAACGTGGAAGTGTATAATTGATTCCTGGAAAGTATATAAGAAAGATTATTAAAGTTAGATTAATCTATTAGATAAAGATTTTCGACCTATAGAGGAAGCTTCATGATCTTTTCATTTGAAATTGTTTTCTTTAGTTTTATGTCGCAAGAAATTTGTATCACCATCAACAATATTTCCCGGAACTCGCCGGCTTTCAATAATATTATGTAATTTTTTTTTATTTTTTTTGTCAAGGACTACATGAATATATTTGTCGTAATATATATAACCAATTACATTATTGACATGTCATTAGTACTGAAAATACCACGAAAATTGCTAATGTAAAAAGGTTATTATTTGGGCTAAGTAAGAAGCTTTGATATATTTAATTTAGTAGAGAATAACGTTTAACTAACAAGATGTGAAAAAGCGAAACAAAAGCAAATAATGCGACAAGAAGTTGCATTGACGTTACAAAAATTCTGAGAAAAACATGCAGTTTGTTGTCGAACTCAAGTTTGTGGGCCTCATTACGGTGTTAGAGACCCAATTGTAATAACTGACCTAGCCCGTTACGTTAGGAACGACCCGTGTACAATGTCTAATTTAGATTTGTGAATGAAGATGCTTTTAAGCCTATGTAAACCTACAAACGTTTTTTTAGCTTGTACTCATATTAAATTGGTGTTAAGAAAAAAAAAAATCATATTAGATCTACTGTTTTTTTTTTAACTCTAGTAAAACAAGGTGAACCAACGACAATATAATGTTGGTGGGAATATAATAAAGAGTCAAAAGACAGTTTACATAAATTTGTGACCAAGATCAACAAACAAATTAGTCCCAACTACTTCGACAGTTTACATATTATCCAATAATAATTTTGACCTTAATTACCACGCCACATTAAAATGATACTGTGTTTTATAAAACTTATTTATTTTAATAATTTTAGTGTACCACTTGAACTTTAAACTCTAGAAAAAAAAAAGAACAACACATCGAAGTATTGGACCCAATTTAGGTTTAATAGTACATCGTACTCGGGACAAACATACAAATCTTGACAAGGGGGTATTGGGACAATGTATTTAAGAAGAGTTTCTTAATTTTCAAAGTCAAAAGGAAAACTATTTAATTTTCACTGTGTTGTATATTTCAAGAAAAATCCATGGATTGTTTTTGTTATACACGCCTTAAAAGTTACTCCTTCTATTTTCGTTTAAAGTTTCTTTACATATATTAAAAAATCATTAAATTTTTTTAATTTTATTTTCAATTAATATATTATACAATTATTTTCATTAGTCAATATATTAAATTAGTAACGACAAAACTGTAAATTTTACCAAACATCTGCATAAAAAATACAAAAAAACACTCTTTGTGAATCTTTGTGAAACAAAAATCAAATATTTAAACAACATTTTTTGTGAAACGGAGAGAATATGTCTTATGAGAAAATATTAAAAAATTGTAATCAATAACGATAGATTTTTTAGAAGTAGAAAATTAATGAGGATTTTATTACCAATATAGTATAATTTTTTTTGAATGAGATAACAATAAACTCTTAGTTAATAAAACAATAAAATATTACTATTCATAAACCGATAACAATAAACTCTTAGTTTTTTTCGTTTTTTAATTATTACAAATCTACATCCTACTAACCCTCCAAACCTGATTCTGGATTGCAACTCAGTCTACCCAAAATTGCCGGTTAAAAAACTAAACACAAGATCATCATTATGTTATCTTCAAGACACCATAGAAAACACAAGTATGCGAATTGGGCAAACAAGTGTACTTGCCTACTTGGGACTTACTATAGTTCTTAACGACACAAATTTATAACTGACCAAAGTCATTGCATCCAAAATGACATCGTCTCGTTTTAATCTATTTTTTTGCTTACGGGGGAAGACTTGTGAGAACAGAGCGAGATACGCAGAGTCCATACGACGATTGAGATCGGTGAAATCTTCTTAGTCATTGACTAAACTAACGAGGTTAACGAAAAGATGTCATGGACCTGTACTTAATCACTTTAATCTTACTATCCGATTTTTCCAATGTAAGAAATTTCTCAAAATTCCCATACAAGTACTTTTCTTGTATCTCTCTCTCTCTCTCTCTCTCTCTCTCTCTCTCTCTCTCTCTCTCTCTCTCTCTCTCTCTCTCTCTCTCTCTCTGTTTTAGTACTTAGCCTTACACATCAAACGATTCTGTTTTGACAAAAATAAAATTATTCATTGGATTTCTATAGAGGAATCTAACGCCAAATACATTAAACCGATTGCGGAGTTAAATTTGGATAGTCGTTTTCTTCGATTTTTTTAAGACTTGATTTAGGACAGAGCAAGGCCAAGAGCTAAAGGAACCACACTTGTAATAATGAGGTACAGTGTTAACAGTTTATCTTTGAAAATCTTATAACAATAATAGCAACCATTAATAATACATCACAAAAGATAAGTCTTTTTATTAACTTCATTTATAGAGTTTCTTCATATTCTCATCTTTATTAAGGCAGGGACTTAGCCATTTGTCTGAGAAGAAACTTCTGAATCTTTCCAGTGGAAGTCTTTGGAAGCTCCTCCTGAAAAATTACTTTCCTTGGCACCATATACCTAGGTAACCTAGTCTTACAAAACTCCCTTATTTCCCTCTCAGTCACCGACCCGTCACCATTACTATCATACTTCAAGCTCACGAAAGCACACGGTGTCTCTCCCCACATCTTATCCGGTTTAGCCACCACTGCGGCTTCCTTCACAACTGGATTTGTATACAGAACCGTCTCAACCTCTGCGCTGCTTATGTTCTCTCCTCCGCATATGATCACATCCTTTGACCGGTCTTTAACCTCCAAGTAACCGTCTTTATGTATAACCCCTACGTCTCCGGTGTAGAACCATCCGTCCTCTCTCATACACGCGGCGGTTCCTTCCGGGTCTTTGTAGTAACCCAGCATAACCGATCCACCTTTCAAAACGATCTCTCCTACAGAAACTCCGTCGTGCTCCACGCTCTTCCCGGTTCTTGGGTCTCTAACATCGACTTCTGCAAATCCGATGGTTCTTACTCCTTGTCTTGATTTCAGTCTAGCTCTCTCCAATGGATCTAGATGATCCCATTCAGACTTCCAAGCACATGACACCACCGGCCCTCCAGTTTCTGTTAAACCGTATCCATGACCCACGTTAAAACCTAGCGATTCTGCTCTGGAGATGATGGCTGCCGGAGGTGGAGCTCCGGCGGTCATAACCTGTTTTCAGATATATAAATTTCATAAACTCAAAACAGAGTTTGACAGTAAACCAAAAACCAAAACATCTTAAAACCTGAACCGGGTTCTTGAGCGGTTTACGAGAGGGGTAGTTGGTTAGCATGTTGAGAACCATCGGTGCGGCACACATGTGAGTCACGTCATGCTTATCAATCAAGTTGTAAATAGTTGGCGCGTCGACTCTTCGGGTGCAGACGTTGGTGGCTCCAACCGCCGCGTTGCCCCACGTGTAACCCCAACCGTTGGCGTGGAACATCGGTAGAGTCCACAAGTAAACCGGTCGGTTTGGTAAAGACCAGTCAAGCAAGGAGCTAATGGTAAGCATGAAAATTGCTCTGTGGCTAAGCACTACTCCTTTGGGAGACGACGTCGTTCCAGAAGTGTAGTTGAGAACCATTGGCTGCCATTCGGTTTGAGGACGGATCCACTTGAATCTTGAATCTCCTCTCTGCATGATTCCTTCGTATGTGTCAAGAAAATCCGATGCGACCAAAGCAGAAGAAGAACCGTCTTCTTGGTCGTCATCGAGGAGGATGAGGTGAGGTTTCTCGTGTTGTCCAAATAACGACACTGCTTCGAGGACTAAGGAGAAGGAATTGGGGTCGACGAAAACGAGCTTCGATTCGCTGTGACGTAGGAGGACAGAGAGTGCGTGTGCGTCTAAGCGAGGGTTGATGTTGTTTAAGATGGCTCCGGACATTGGGACAGCAAACTGAAGTTCGTAGACGGAAGGGACATTGGGGCCTACGACCGAGACGACTTGGCCTCGGTTAATGCCAAGAGAGGAGGAAGTGAGAGCGGAGGCGATTCGAAGACAGCGGTTATGGGTTTCGGACCAAGTGTGGACGGTGTTTGCGGTGTGGAGGATGGACGGACAGTCGCCGTAGACGGAGGCAGCTCGGTCTAAGAACCCGAGGACGGTGAGAGGTGTTGAGTTCGAAGTGTGTGGAAGTAAGAGTTCCATAATTTGATATTTGTTTATGTTTTGTTTTGGTATGGGTTTGTGAAAAGACTCGAGAGGTGTTTGTATTTATAAAATCTTGAAAAAGGTTTTAACCTTTTGAAGGTGTTGGAGTTTATGTCTTTATTTTTATTGTTTTGGTAACTATAATTGATCACATATGGCCCACGAAATGAGCTTGATGAAATGAAATAAACAAATCTTCTTTAGTTTCTTAATTTAACATAGTGCTAAATTTGGTTGATAACAAAGAAGAATCTCTCTCTTTTTCCTATTAACCAAAACACATTGGTGAGTGACGTGAGTCTCTTAAAAAACAGAGGTGAATAAAGACAGAGTTTACCAACTAACAAAAGTTGGACCTAACGAACTCTACTTTTAATGCTTCCAAAATTGTGACGACAAGTACTTAATTTGAACTAGGGTCGAAGACTTGAAGGAGCTAACTTAAATAATGATTATTCGTTCCAAAAATATATAGTACGTTTCTTGACTCGGACCGGACTGGGTGGTCCTATCGGTTGAACCATGACCTAGTAGCATATCCGGTTTGGATTTTATGCAAATTTCGACATATGGTTGAACCGAAAGAACCTGTTTGAAATCGGTGATCCAGACGACTGAAAAATAAAGTTGAGATATAGTCATGATTTTGATTTTTTTCGTTTGAGACGCAATTATAATTTTCAAAAAATAATTTTAAAAACAATTATAATAATATTGATAAGATGCAAACAATTGTGAGAAAAAAATGAATGGATAGCCGATGAAGTTATACGAAAGACAAAGATTAGGGGTTTTTAATGTTTTAAAATTGTTTTTCTTAAAACGTATAGTATTGATTTTACTAACTAAAATGACAATATTTCTTACTTTTCAGCAACTTTTTCAGTTTTGCCTTATTCTTTTTCTAATTCTTTTATTTCGTTATGTATAACTTCTACAAAACTTTACTTTCTCTTCAATAATCTAAATACAAAACAAATAACTTAAACATATTAATGTTTAACTAAAAATTAACACAACAAATTTATTTTATGTCTTTAAAGTTTATAGTGATAAATATATGTCCAGTCATTATATATATTATAGTATTAACTAAATTTTTTTTAAAAAAAAATTAGTGACCTATGATTAGATCCGGTCGACCCAGTGATCCATGAAGTATTCCGGTTCATTCTCCGTATCGGTTTTAAAAACATTATATATATAAGGTTAAGACGATAGGGCATTATGATGCACGGGTACTTCAAATCAAACTAGAACTTTAATTCTGAATTTTCAATCTAGAATATTCTTGCATGATATTAGTAATATTTACACATTTGGTACTAAAAGGAGCATTTTTCGTTAAATTAAACTATTTGAAAACCTGACACAAATTTTAGCTGGTCATTTTAGCATTGATTCCTACAGCCACGTCCACATGATGTTAGTTTTGCCGCATTTGTGAGGATTGGTTGAGCGACTTGTCCTTCGTGACATTTATGTTTGAATGTTTGACTGTTGTGTTTTGATTTTTTTTTCTCCACAAAACTAAATATCTATATATGACTAACCCTTGCAATTTTTTTTCTAAATTGACTTTTGATCACTTGAATTGTTAAAACAATCATTCTAATTTTCTTAACCATCTTTACAGTTTTATACATATATATACTATATATATATATAATTAAATCCTTATCAACCATATGTATTTTGACATTTTTTTGTCATTTAACACTAACTCTGAACTCAAAAAAATACAAGATGAATAACACATCAACCCCAAACTCTAGCTTCGAATATGAAAAAACGAACAATTTAGTGTTAACCCTGAACTCTTTTAAATCATAGATTGTCCACCAGAAATCAAGATTATTTTATCTTTTAAGAAAACAATATGCAGCTTGTACACTTGTAAACAAAATTAAATATTAACAAGTTTGTCCTTATCATTATTGTCAAAAGCTGAGTGATTCATGTGACACTGAGTGTACACAAATACATTTACACCCGGAGAGATGAACATTGGCAGTGGATGGTGAGATGATTAAATGTAGATAAGCTTGGGTAGCTTAGAAGTTATATCCATATTTAATGAATCTCTGCATCACCCAACATGTACGGATCCATTAAATACTTATGTATAGAATCAAATGTCCTTCCCAATTTGGCATCAATTGAGATTAAACTTATTAAGCTTTTTCTTGAGTAGATACTTGTTTACCCACATGGTCTAGGTTCGGTTAAACATGTCATGTTCGATAAATAAATACACATGTTTATCAAGTTCTGAAGCATCACAGTTATATAAGAGTCCTTTGAATATAAAATTTCATTGGAAATGAGATAATTATACTAAACCAAGAAAAACCTATTCCTGTCGGTTAAACAAGATGAGAGAGAAGCCTAAACGAAACAATATAAGAAGTTTCCAATTAAAAACACAATACAATCATATGAAACAAATGTTCAATTCATAAAATCTATGGTATCAAGCAGCACAGCATAGATTCTGTTATTTTTTTTTTTGTCTTGTGCTTTCATATGAGACATGGATTCCATAGTATAGAACTGTTTCAAGTTGATTAATATGGAGCTTCTACTACATAATCTCATGTGGGCATACCTCATCAAAATAAATCAAATCCAAGAAATAGAAGAAAGAAAAAAAATTAACATAGTCACGCTTAACTTTATCCATAACTTCCACCATGACTACAACTATATCTTTATGCTTTAGATCGACCTTAAACTTCTCCTTTCTCTATCACCAATGTTGCGGAGGGCGCATCAATTCCACCATAGCGCGCAAAAAAAACAAAAAAATATATATCCACTTCATCAAGAGCTTGTTATATATGCTCATATGATTCAAAGATTATAGACATTACATTTTTGAATAATACATTATACATGACGCAATTGTTCTTCTAACTCGCTTTTCACCATCTAATTTAAGCAAATTATCGATTTTTAAGTTGTGGATAAATGATAAATTGAAGGGTCAGTTTCCTTAGTTGTGGATAACGTTTTTGGTGAGACTGCTCATTTTTTCTTCTTCTTCTTCTCCTTTCTTGGATGTGATTTATGTTAGTGAGATAATAATCTGATTTTGCAGGAAGAAGAAACATGTATCATTGAGAGTATGAACGAAGCCCTCTATGAAGTATGTTTTCATAAGCAAATTTGGTTAACAGTCAAATATCAAGTGCCTAACAATGCTAGTGGTTTTTTTTCCATGGTTTTGAAGGGTTTGCTATACATGTTTAACAATTGACATAATGGAACCAAAGAGAAAGGAAACTAAAGAAAAGGAAGAGTATGCAATTGTCATTTCAAGTTATTTATTTCATTACTTTTGGTCGAACTAAGATATAGGGTTCCCAATTTGATTGGCAGATGGTTGGATGGGAGTGGGAGATTAAGTTGTAGAAACTCCTTTATAAATCAGTTTTTTTTTTCTCACTTGTTACGACTTGTAATGAATCAAATTAAACAAAAATTCAATTCATCAGTGCATCCCTATATTGTACAAAAACACAAATGAAAATATTGACTAGGGTTTGACAAATCAATAACTGGGCCGTGATGGGCCAACGAAAGTTTACAAGAAGGGATGAAAGAGAACAAAGATATTGGCCCATAATACACAAGATTTTTCTTGTGTTTTTTGACAATCGACCAAGAACGTGAAAAGAGGAAAAAAGTGAAGACTTTCTAATGAGGTGCCTTGTTTTTTCTTCCTTATCTTGAGGAGTGATGTTCCTGTGATTGTGACTTCGTCTCTTAAGTTTAAGAAAAAATATCTGTAAGAAAGAGGTGCGTACCTTCAAGAGAGAAAAACAAAACATCAAAGAACTCAAGTTAGAGTTTTGTGTGTGTAATCACTTTGTTATAGTGAGAGACGGTTCTCACCCGAGACGTAGCGGTTAAGCCGTGAACTCGGTTATCAAACTGCGTTTGTTTTTCCCATTTTCGTTTTCTCTATAAACAAGCAACAAAAGCAGATCAAAATTCCCTACAGAAAAAATTAGCAGATCGATCACAAAGAAACTACTAAGAAAGAAAATAGTCAAATATTCAGCTAATTGGTAACAAGGACATGGTCGGTCATATCTTCACAATGAGACACGCGAAACTATGTACTTTTTGTTTACAACTTTTTTTCTCTTCTCCACAAAGGAGAACCTCAAATGAGCATCAACTATTATAATACTAATATTTATAATATAACTTAATCAATTAATTAAAACTAAGATTAAAAAGAGAATTGAGCCAATAAAAATAAGAACCCTTCTCCTCTCTCTCTCCAACTTTATTTTTCTTTTTCATTATTTAATCTTAAAAACTCTCTTAAGAACTCATTGTTGGAGATAGCCTTACTCCTTTCATATGTGACTTAGATTCCCTGGTATAGAACTGTTTAAAGTTGAACAATTTGGAAAGAAACACAACTTTTAAAACATTTTAGCTTAAGCTGGAAGAAAAATAACACACTGAAAAAGATCATCCATACATACATATATATATACACACTAATGGCTTAGTAAGAAGAGCCATTTTTTATTACAAAAAGTTGATCATAGGAAAGACGTAGTTTATACATTTAACACATCACAAAAGTATATATACTTCACAGTATTTACGCATAACACATAAAACATGAAGATGATGGACTATACACACACACATGTCTAATATCATCACTACACATGTAAGATCATGTTCTTGAATTCTTCAAAGTCAACAAAACCATCAAGATTCTTGTCATGAACTCGAATCATTCTTCCACAATCCCACGCCTTCGCCTCCTCTTCGAACCCTAGTCGTTCCAACACATCACGAAGCTCCTCCGCAGAAATATAACCATCTCCGTTCACATCGAACACATTAAACGCCCTCACAATCGCTTCATCATCATCAACAACAACAACATCACTATTGATATTCGTTCCTTTGCTACCTAAAACGGCGTCATGATAGAACCGAAGGAACTCGTCTAAATCAAGGCTCTGTTTGCCAACGATCAGTTCAAGCTCATCGGGAGCGTGTTCGGCCCAACCGAGTTTCTCAAGAATCCAATAAAGCTCATCGAGGGTTACGAGCCCGTCTTGGTTCTTGTCGAGCATCTTGAACATTCTTCGGAGATCGTTTGTGCTTATGAATGAACAACAATCCATAGATTTGTCTCTGTTTCTGATAAAGATTCAAGAAGGGTAGTTTTGGATCTTTTTTTGGTTATATTGGTTTCTGGAGAGAAGGTTTCAATCTTTATCGTCTATAGACATTATACACGTACAGCTCTCTCTATATATAAATGAAGAGTGTGTACGGAAGAGATTAAAGCGGAGGAAGCTTCGCAGAAATGAGAAATGAAAACGACTAATTTTCTGAAAAATGACGTTTCTAGAAGAAAAGTCATATTAAAATATGACATTTATCTAATTTTCGTGTGTCATACTATGACATATATATAATTTTTTATATGAAAATTGGATAGCTTATGACTCGTCTAATCATCTTTGATTTTTATTTATACTTATTTAAAACAGTATAAGAAATAAAATTATGAAGAAAACTAATTTGATATACAGTGTTTGATGGAGAGTGTTTGGTGGAGACTGTAAAAACTTTTACTACATTTTAAAGTTTTTAAAGTCTGTTTTTTACCAATCACACTTTAATTATCTAATAGTATTAAAGGTCTCTTATTTTTTTTCACAGCACATTTTGTTTTATTTGTTTTTGTTACATTCACTTTTTTTACAAACCAACTATTTAGGATTTTTAGTTTTTTTTTCCAAGTCACTGTCCTAAAAAATGTTGTCACACTTTTTTTTTTCTAAAATTTAGAAATAAAAATACAAACCAATCAGCCCGTATAACCTCATTTATTTTTCTGCGGTAGGAAAAATGAATGTCTTAACCTAAATAGCAGTTTGTTGTAGTGCTTGCATAATGTGGATTGTTATATCGTTGATAAGTTTAGATAGCGAAGCTCTTTATAAACTAAAAATGATTATACTTTGGATTTGATAGCTAAATAGTATTAGTATGTAACCGAAAAAACAAAAGAAAGAACAATATGTAGTAGAAGAGTGTTATCGTAATCTAATATCTCGACGTATGGAATGTTCGGTAATGTTCTCGAGTTCCGTGGCGTTAAATGTCGTACGGTCCCCATTTATTAGATATTTATTACCGGCCACATACATGTCCTTTTCTTTCTTTTTTTGTCGACGGCCACATACATGTCCATCAACCAATTTTTTTTTTTTTTTTTGTCAACTTCATCGACCAATTTTCAAATGTAAATTTCCCAGTGAACAAAAAAGTACAAACGACAATGCTTTTAAATTATACTATTGATACCAAAATAATGAACAAAAAACCTGAGCCCAAATAGGGCCTTATTCTTTAGTTGGGCCTGAAATGAAGTAATCGATTTTGTGTTTAATACTAAATAAATGACAAAAACACAAAAGCTCTCGCGCTTTATTACTCTGTCACTGTACAGTGAAGTTGGAATGTGAGCTATGGCGAGATGTTCGATGAGACAAGGAAAGTTAGTTCCTTTTCTAGCCACTACATTTAGGGCTTCTCTTCGATCATTTTTGATGGTACTCTTCTTACAGTAATTGGAACATAGTTTCTGCATGAAAGATCTCTCTCTCCCATTCCACTCTACTTGTATATTCTTCTTCTTATTCGAAGTTTTGATCAATTGTGTGTGTTCTTAATTTCTATTCCTGCATGCAACGAGAATTTGTGTGTTCGAGTGGTCACTGAATCGAACTTAAATTTAGTATTTTTAGGATTTTTGGTCAATGCAAGTTTTGGATTAGTATCTAAATGTTTATTTTTGCTTCCTGAATTTTTTTCTTTTTTTTCCTGGAATCTGCTATGAATTTAAGTGAAGGCTATGTCAATTTAAGGAATCTGATTGTTTTGTTTTGTGATTGAAGTGATTAAGATGAGAAAGTTGATGAACTTTGCTGCTGCAAAGAGACCTGTGAAGAAGGAGCTTATTGTGATGGACTTAGACGATGAAGATGAAGATGAAGATGTTCTTTGTGGTGAAGTTAAAGAAGAGTGTATGATGGATACTGAGGAAATCAATACTTCAACAGAGTCTAAAGAAACTAATCCTTCAAAGATGCAACAGATTGTTTCTGATGATGATGCTGATGATGATGATTGGGATACCAAAATTGATCATCAGTATATGAAGTTGTTGGATAGTGTAAGAGAAGATGGGAATTCATATCTGAGTGTCAATCCACTTAGGTCTATTAGGTATGAAGTAGATAACGGAGGATACGACAATCGCGGATTTAAAGCAGCGCTTACAAATAAGCGGACTAGAGAAAATCGAAACACCATTCGTGTTACCAAGAAGAATGTTGAATCAAAGCCTCATGTTCAAGCAAGTACAAAGAAGACAACAATGAAAGAAGCAGGTTTCGAACTAAGGCGTAGAGAGAGTCTTGCGACTGAGAAAAGTGTTGATGCAATGCTTATTACAAGTCACGTGAAAAGAAATTCACAACATAATGGCAATACTAGCGAGAAGGAGAATTTGGAGGATCACATGGTATTAGATGATGGTTACAGAGCTTATCTCACATGGTTAGTGGAGAATTGGAAGATTTCAAGAACTAATACTGAAAAAGAGATACAAGTTAAGTGTGAGGAGGATTATACAATGTCTTTGTCCGATTCTGATTTTGATTCTGATATTATTGTGGTTGGAGATCGTCCGTTTCTAGATGAAGAAGATTCTCCATTTGTGCCATCAAAAAGTTATAAAGTGATTGTATGTATCACCTTCACTCACCTATGCTTTTGCCGCAAAAAATTCCCTTTTTCAGTTCTATCTTTTGACACTTTTTTTTTGTTGGAATGTTATAAGGATTTGGATGCCGAGAGCAGTGATGAATGCAGTTCTTGGTTTAGGAAGGAGATAATGAATGTTCTGAAGCAGCCATACACTGAAACAGAGCTCAAGGAACTTCACAATGAAGCATCGGTGCACAGAGTGTCGACCAGACATATAGAACTACGAGATGGAAGAGACTTTAGCTTTGAAACTAAGAAGGAGAGACCTTCATATCTCGATGGGTATCCAGGTAAGTTACCAGACAGAAGTTGGCATACATGTTCTTGGAAGTTTATGCTTTGCTTAGCTATCTTGTAGAAGCAATATTGTTAAACTAAAAAATAAATTGATATGCTAAATGAAAAGGCTACCTTCTGATTCCAAACAACTACAAACTTTAAGATTTATCTCTAAATATGTTAGGGAAAGTGTTCTTTACCTTCAGATTAAGTTTTGCTTTGGTTTGATTCCACAGACTTCAAAAAGAAGTACCTTGATTCTTTACGTGAAGCTGATGAGCATAAAGCCCTGAACCTGTTGCGCGGGTTTATCTTTTATTTAACGGTAAGTGATCTCTGTTTATCTGGTCTTTCAATCATTCTATAGAGTAAAGATACTCTGTTATTTATATGCAACTCGTTTATCTTGAAAACTTGTCTTCTTGCCAATAGAGTTGTCCATTGGGTCATTTACCATCCATATTTGATCATCGTTAGTTAGATACTAGTGGCCAATTATGAAAGGATCGTTTGCACTGTGGATTAAAATATTTTGATGTTGTTGTTTCTCAGAATGTGGTTCGTGATGATGCATTCAAACCATGGCTCGATCATGAATGTTTGAAGATCAGATGTTTCTGACAAAAGAGTATCAGCACTTGGAGTTCTGACAGAAGACTACTAATTCCGTTTTCATGGAAAAATAATTAGGATATGCAAGACCTTTGTTTCATGAAATAGGTTCCGACATGACTTGCTTTTATTTTTGTGAAATTAGCCTCACCATTGTGATGTAGTTCATGACTCAAGAGCATCAGGTTCTGCAATGCGATTATCTCTTACATGTCCTTACGTGCAATAAAGCTTCGAAGGGGACTTATTAGAAAATTCAGCAAGAACAAATCGTATATATAGAGGACAACAACAAAGCTAAATCTCTAAAATAAAGGGTTGAAGCAATTCCTCTCGAGTTCAGGCGGTCCAACGATTTTCTTCCGAAGATCTCTCAACACAATTGGACATATCTTAACTACAACAACTATCAACTCTCATATTAACCCTGTAAAATTAGTTTGGGAAAAAGGGGAAGTAGTGTTCTTGAGGGATAGAGGAAATTGGAACAAATCAATCTTGTAATTAGTTGATAAAACGAATCAGACACATAAATCTAGCGAAGAAGATGGTTTTTTAGAGAACGAAAAGTGACTTACCATTACCTGTTACATCCAAAATAGCAAAAGCAGAACAAAGAGAACACAGAACCAGTTGTTGACAAAAAAAAAAGAGAACACAGAACCAGACGAAACAACTAATAAGGAACAACCATCAACCACCGCCACCTTTATCACCACCACCGTATCGTCCACCCTCTCACTACCACCATATCCTCCATCTCACGTCTACCACCACCATAGTAACCACCACCACCACCATATCCTGCACCCTCGCGTCTACCACCAACTCCTCTTAAGTAACCGCCACCACCACTGCTGTATCCTTCTTTGCGTCTGCCGCCACCACCACAGCCTCCATAGCCACCTCCACCTCCGCCACCACTTCCTCGTGACTGAGCTTTGTTCACAGTGATGCTGCGACCTTCGAGCTCTTGTCCGTTCATTCCTCGCATCCTCCATAGATTTCTCATCCTTGAATGTGATGAATCTGATTTGCTACAGTCAACCTCATCCTTGAATGTGATGAATCGTTAATGATCTGTGAACAATAAACGAAACAGATCAGTAAATAGATCCAACACAGTATATACAAAGCGTGAAATCTACAAAAAGAATTTGTGTAGAGGTTGATAGATTCTGATTTGCTAGTCAACCTGTAGAAAAGCTACAAGACAACATATTAGAAATCAAAAGACGTGTAGTTTCTTTTCATAACATAGAAAGCTTACCATTGTACTCACCGAAACAAATTAATGCTTCTTACTGCATCAGAGCTACTGGTCTGATTAGATTGTATATTGAAATAGGTGATTCACTATCACGGGAGATAGATTGCTCGGTGGCTGGATCATTGTTATCACCGGCTTCATACCCAATAGTGCCAAGGGTTATAAAATCGAGGCCTTCCATTCCGAAAACTTCACTATCAGTAGAACGTCTATCGAATACCATTGGCTCAGACTCGGAAAGGAGATTTTGAAGTGAACCAAAGTAACGCCCACGGGCATTTTTCTGTGATGGTTCGCTTGGTCTTTTCCTCTTTCTTCCTTTGCTTTGTAACTTGGGGTGGTGGAGCTTGCATTTCAATCCTTGAGAGCATGATCCAGTAGCTTCAAAAACCGGGCAGATGGAGGAATGCTTCTTCTTGCACTGTTACCAATATGTAGAGACAGTCCGCAATTATACTTCATCAAGTGTTTGTGAGCCAATTGAGAGGGAGAAGTAAAATATGTGACATAGAGCCGGAGAGGATCTCTTTCCCTTATACTCCTTATGGTATAAGTCAGCTTAATATGCTATTCGTTAAAAGACTTATACAGGATCGAGGTCATCACTATAAGAGTCACTAATAGTGCATATAGAAAGGTGCATATGCATGTCAACAAGGAATGGATGCGCCAATTGCAAAACGTGCAATGTATATTAAGGTGTGAATTCTTACCTCGTCTCCGTCTGAACAGTATCCTTTTAGAAACCCATCACATATAGCAGCGCTTGGGTTGACATGCACATGTCTATATGGACATGCCTCGTTGTTGCATAGGCCTGCGTTATAGGTATTAGTATTGTACGTCACCACAAAGGGATCTTAGTACAGCGGAAATTCTTACCTTGCAGAAAATAAGAGCAATCAGGCATCCTTTCTGGAATGACCTGTGGAAGAAACATGTAATGCAGTTAGAGATTTCTGTGAAGCACAATTATGCAGCAATGACTTAGCAGGAAAACCTTGTGAGTCAATTTGCAATTTGCATTGGCACACAATCCATTTAAAAATTTGGTGCAGACAGCAATTTTCGAGGGGTCATGAACATAGGGACATTTTCCATCATCTTTGTTGCATTTCCCAAATCTTGTGAAAAACTGGCAAAACTTCTTCTTTTTAGCCAACCGCAACCGGACATTGTGCAGGCTCCATCTGACTTTCTCATTTGCCAACACACGAGTTCGTTTCTTTGGATCTCTGACAAGCTGGTTACCATTTCCGACCCGAACATACCTGCAAAATAGATTCAAATGTCAATCTAGGCTCCAGGAGTAAAAATAAATAAACAAATTGCATTGAGAATTACATACTCTTCATTGCCGATCACCAATCTCTTTGGGATAAACGGTCTTTTCACACCCTTTCCATTTGAAGTTCCAGAGCACGGTGAATCAACATCTAACAAAAAAAAAAATATTAAAGCTCATCAGAAATACGTAAGGGTAAGAATCATGCAAAAATGCAAACAGTTTCAAGCCTAGAGAGTTCTCAAATCCCATAAAAACATTTGTTGAGAATCATCAATCACCTTCGTATATCCACTTAACATCAACGAAATCAAACTATAGCATTTATGTTTTTTATTTTTAGGAATCCTACCAGATATTCTCTGAAGAGTTCGCCTTGAAGAGTCCATTTTATAACGGAGGGAACCAAACCTGAAAACGCGCTCTCCTGAAAAACAGAAGTTGATTATTTAAAAACTTGAGGTTTGCTGAAACAGAGTCATCTGGCCACCTCAAGAAACAAAAAGAAAATAAATCCAAAAGAAATGGAGATGAAGCTTCGTAAGAACTGGTCAGGAGGTCTCCCCCAAAATAGTATAATTCGTCCAAGTAACTGACCATGGATACATGAACCAACTTACGTGCCAGATGGTTTCTGCTCGTTGGCCTAGTATTATTTTGTCCAGAATGCTTTTCATTTTCTTTCTTTGAGAATGCAGCCACAGCCAAGGTGGCTTCCTGTACAAGTATGAAAAAAAAGATATACTTGTCTACACCATTTTCAATTGTCCCAAAGGAGCAATCATTCATAGACTTGCGCCGAAGACACTTCTGTGAGGAAACTAACCTCATTAGCTTTTCTCGAGTCTCTCTCAATGGACTTGGACCATTTTAAATGCGACCCACCAATACTCAATACCTTGGATTTCCTAAGCGAATACCCATTAGTTGATCTTGTGTAAACTGTATGTCTCTTCCTCATCATTGACAACTTTTGGCTGAATATTAGAATGCCCTGTCATCATGTTTGCAAACACACAAAAAAGAGTTGCAGCTCAAGGAGTACAAGCACCTTTAGATGCTAACATACCTAATGTTGGAAAAAGAACCATTTCGGTAAGCAGACACTGAATTCATTAATCTTCTCCAGTATGTCACTCTTTTCCAAGGAACAAGTTGTGGCAAAATCTTCTGATATCGCATGTGAGCTATGGGCATTCTTGGCTGCGGATCATTTTGCGTCCAAACTAGAGAAAACTTTGATTGCTTAAATGGTTGCATGACAGCTGCCAGTAGAAAAGAAGGCCAGTTACTTCATATTTTGCTTTTGTTATGATATAAGAACCGGAAAAAATAATAAAGCAAATATATATGAAAAGGGATTCTGATATGCATGTATCTGTAGGAAAACAGTAGACAGTTTATTCTCGAAAAAATGAAAAGGACTAAGCCAGAGCAAACAACTAATTCCTTTTCTTTTCCCAAGAATAAACCATCCACTGTTTAGGATCTCTTAATGAAACATGAATATCAGAATCAGTTTGAGCAATCCTAATAAGATGTTCAACAAGCGCTGACAGATAATTAATTCGCTTTACATACCAGAGTCAGAGACTGCTGAGCTAGATGATCTTTCCGAAACCATGTTTGCAGCTGATCGTGTATCTAAAGCATCATCAGGCAAGGAAATTGACTGATTGACACAGCTCTCTGAATTTCTTACTAGCTGATTTTTACTTCGCTTAAAGTAGCCATCAGAGGGAGGAATCTGGTTCGTACTTACACCATGAATACCTGAAGCTGCAACCAATTGATTTGCCTTTCTTTTAACATATACCATTCTCTTCAAATTTGAAGAATCCAAGTTAGGCGAATTTCTCTTCTGCTGGCAATCTGAAGCGTAACCTGTCTGAATTAGTGTGTCAGATGCCTTGAATGTATCCCCACCAGAATGTGGAACACTAGCTTCTCCGGATGTAGCAGAATCCATGATAGACTCAGGTAAACCGGTGGTAAGGTGATCCATGCTGTAAGATAACGCACATTTTCCTGATGAAGTAGCAATGGCATTTGATACTTTGGAAGTGCTACTATCTGAGGGAGGCTTTGACTGTCTCTCAAGAGTGTGTATAACAAGAGAAGAAGCATTATCTACATCAACCATACTGGACGATCCCATGCTTTTGTCTTCAACAGCGAAATGATTCAACTGGATCGCAGATGGAGGGATTCCAACGGAAACACCAGGAGAACCATGCAAGGGTTTTCGAAGAAGTCTATTCCCTTTACGTACATAACTACTACTAGACTGGGCAGTCACTTTTGGAAAAATCTGTGTTGTAGACAAAGTCGACGACAAAGGCTTGGCAGCTACAAAAGAAGAAGGAGAAGTATCAGACTGTCGACGCCAAGTGTGACGCTTTGTGATATGAATTGGAGGGTTAGCTTCTTTCTTTGTGTCAGACACAAAAGGCAGGGAACTGGGATAACTTTTCTGAGTAGAGTAGTTGGATTTCTTTTTCCTCTGTTCTATTTCATCCTTAGGACTCATAGATATCTTACTTTGGGAATCCCGATTTGGCATAGAGACTACACGATCTTTAACATGGGTCAATGCAAATTTAACATCTGCATGCGAATATGATCTGGACACACAAACACCTGAGTCACCAGGAATTTCAGTTCCAGAAACTTTTCCATCAGATGACAATGCTTCACCATCAAATATACCAGTCTTAGCCTTGTTCAGTGACTCAGTTTCTTGAGAGCCAACATTAGAAGGTATATCAGTCAGCTTCTCTATTGGATCACCATTTGACTTCATAACTACATCAAAATGCGCCAAAGAACTACCTGGCTGGGTTAGCTCATGAGAGGTCATGATTTGCTCTTGTAAACTATCTAAATGGCTATCTCCTTTTTGACTCTCTTTACCTTTGTTAGTTTCATCAACCATAGCAGCAACATGAATTTCACTCCGTAACTGCCTGAAGCTCAACCTTGGTGAGCTTGATAAAGAATTACTTGGAAACACTGCATCCCCACTACCAGCAATAATATCAGTTCCCGGAGTTCTGTGCTTAGAAGATTCACCAGAAGGATCTGTTCTCACTTTAGATTTGCTAGTTTCATCAACCATAGAAGCAACATGAATTTCACTCCGTATCGGTCTGTACAGCTTTGGCGAGCTGGATAGAGAATCACATGGAAACACTGAATCCCTCCTAACAGCAACAATATCAGTTCCTGGAGTTCTGTACTTAGAAGTACCACCAGAAGGCTTGGGTGTCTCTATACCTTTGCTATTTTCATCAACCATAGCAGCAACATGAACTTCACTGCGAATCTGTCGGAAGTTCCGCCTTGGTGCGCTGGACAAAGAATCACATGAAAACACTGAGTCCCCAGTACCGGCAATAATATTAGTTCCCGGAGTTCTGTACTTATAAGTTTCACCAGAAGGCTTCGCTTTCTCTTCTTGGGTATCAACCTCAATGCTTTCAGCACAATCATTTTCCTTATGCATGATGGCAACTTGAGAATCACTGTCCTTAGCTTGAATAGATGTTTTGTTTTGTATATGCTCATCCACTACCACCAAGGGAGAAATATGATAAGGACTGACAGAACTATTGGATTCTAAGCAAGAACTGACCTTTGAAGGAACCTTTTCCAGATTTTTACCCGTAGAGAGATTCCCGACAGAACCAATTGCACCAGATGATCCACACCCAAAACGATCTTCAGGAAAAACCTTGCATACTGTTGTACATGGTTGAATTTCTTGGAGACTAAATTCTGTATCTGTAGCTGTTTCATTACCAGACATACCAGTAATTCCAATTGCAAGATTTGTTTCAGTTACGAAGGCAGAAAAGCTAGGTAATTTATCACAAAATGTGGCAGCACCTTGGCTAACGTCTCGCTCAACAGGACTCTCCCTCGCACAATCAGTAAGATCTTTGCTAAGAGAAACATTTAGCTCCGATAAACAAGCTTTCAAATCTCTACTATCTGCACCACTAAACTGATCTACAGAAGGTATTGCTGGAGGATGATGAGATTTCAAAACCAGATCTTCATCAAGGACAGGTCTCTCGGTACTTACATTTTCCATACACACCTCAGATGGTACTGCCATAGCTAAATCCGATTCATCACTATGCGAACAGCCATCAGTCTTCTCCACAGGCAGCACACTTAATGACTTTACTGCAAATTTTGTCAAAGATGAAGTGTCGTTTACACACGTCTGTTTACCTTCATCACTGTCCATATTGTCAACCGTTTCTGCAGCAACTATAAGAGGCGTAGTTTCCAAGTATGCTTTTCTGCTAACATTCTCAACTGATGGATTCACTGTCTTTTCACAGTGACGAAGATTTTTACTTTCCATCTGGAAAACTACGCTCGTATCAGGTGACTTGACCATAGTATTGATATACGACCCAACAGTAAAACTGTTAGCATTAGCAAGATCTCCTGAAGCACTATTATTTGCATTAGCAAGATCCATTGAAACATTAGCAATGTCCAGAGAGGTAGGGGAAACCAGAACCATGTGGAGACCCCTACAGGAGTCATTTTCAGGAGACAAGGAATCTACATTCTTATCGATCCTCTTGCTGTCATTTTCGATACCGCCGATATCTGACTTTGCCAACATCTGATCACCAGGGTCTTCTCTATTAAAATAGATGGATTCATCTAGAGATGACTTCTGAAAATCCTTCCCTCCATAACCCAAAGATACATCAGATGAACCAATGGATTTTCTTTCTTCATACCCAGTATTTACCTCCATCATTGGTAAATTCATTGATGGCACATAATCCATGTCCTCATCTTCACAATGATGAGACCCAACACTACACATGGGCTTACCAGCAAAATGAATTCCTCCTTCAGAACACCCAGAAAGATCAGGGGCTGTTGGCCATGATACAGGTAATTTAACAGGAGACATATTGATTTTTGTATTTGTCTTCATGATTTCATCCTTCTCCATGACTTTCGACATAAGAGCTTCGCCTGCATTACAACCAGTGCTCGTTATGTCCAACACATCTTCATGAGACTTCAGTATGCTTTGATTTACATCACTAACATCTGCCTCAGTGGAGCAAATCTCCATATTGCTATCATGTTTCACATTAATATCATCCTTGGCCTCTTTCAAAGTCTCACAAAAACTAGAGATCTTTTCTGCAGTTTGTACAGTACTACGAATTTTTGCTTCACTATCATGAGTTGAAGCTTCAGGATCTGTATCAGAAATTTTGACTTTGCTGTCCTGAACGACACCATCAACAAACCTGACCTTGTTCAGCTTACCCCCGGAATCACTGGAAGACAGGGTTGAGTGATTGTCCGGTTCTTTTTCAATTTCAGATGCAGTAGTTTGCCTAGTAGACTGTCTGAAGCCCTCAGAAACCGATGCCTCAAATGAAAAATGGGTTCTCAACATTCCATTTCCTTCAGTTAATGAAGCTTTCTCATTTTTGTCAGAAAGCAATGCTCTTCTAGCTTTACTAGATCTAGGTGTCATAGACGTGCCCGAACGGATGCCTGCATTTGTAGGTGATGCTACGGGTTTAGCTACCAGAACATTCGATTTAAAAGAAACATCAAGATCCACTGGACTTCTACCCCTTTGCTTCTCCACCACTCCACGATCAGAATGACCCAAGTGTTCCTTACCCCTATACGAGTTAGAGTTAAACCTTTTCCCATTTTGATGATTATGTTGCCGAGACCAATCATTCTCTCTGCTGTTTTGATAAGATCTTGGAGTTTCAAGCCTTAGCAGAGCACTCTTCTTCTGCATTTGTTTCCTGGGTGTTCGATTCAACTCGTTGCTCTCCTCTCTTCTTCCACGATCAAAATGTTGTTCTATCTCAGAATGATAGTAATCATCCTTTTTCCGGGGATACAGAGTCCTCCCTCCGTTAAGCGCTTTATCCCACCTCGGGTTTCTAGCCCCCTCATGGCTTGCTGATGACCTAGTCATATTGCGACTGACTGTAACACTAACACCATGGCGTTCACTGCCATAACCAACACTTGGAGATAAACCCCTATTTCCCTCATCTAAACCCCTAAAATATCTATCGGATTCTGATTTCAACTGACCACGGTCTTGAAAAGTACCCTCTATCCTAGTGGCTCCAGATTCTTTTCTAACAAATCCAAGACTGCGAAACTCATCTCTAGACCTAGAACTACCATCTAAAGCACGATCAGTGCTAACACCCGAAGAATCCCTCGACGAGCGGCTGTAGTCATACTGAAAGTTACGGCCTGAACCATCATCCACTCGAATTCGACCCTGACCAGCATCCACAGTCCATGAATCATGTAATTTTTCATTGAACCCAACCCTATCAGACTGAGCTATATCTCGCGATTCCGTACATTGGATACCCGATGACAACGGCTGCAATATCCTTTGAGGCTCATAACTAACTTGCTGAGGAATATATTGAGGATGCTGGTGCAACGGTGGTGGCTGATTTTGTTGCTGCAACAGTGGCCGATGCTGAGAGTAATATGAAGACGGCTGATTAACCGCAGGATTTGAAGGAAGATCTTGGCGATGATGAGAGTATCGGTAGTGGTAATCCTGACGTAGACCATTGCTCTGGGTTGATCGAGCATAAAAATTAGGGCTATCGGGATGAGATTGACGAGAAGGAGGAGGAGGAGGTAACGGCGGAGGCGGCGGAAGTAAAGGAGCAGAAGGAGGATGAAGATGAGGAGAGTAAGGTGAATTCCATGGATCGTAGGTATGATTGTAATGAGAAGAATCCATGGCTGGTTGAAATTTCAGATCTTCTTCGTCTGATGATGAAAACTCACGCAACACGAAAACGGCGATAGAAATTGAATAATACGCACGGATAAAAAATACTTGTCCAATCGTGGCGTTTCGGCTACCGCTTTTATATCTTCTTCTAGTGTCCCATTATCTTATTGGGCTCATTATGGGCCGAGTAGTTCCAACAGTTGAGAATTTAAAGCCTGTAACAGAAACGGTGATTCAGCATAAGGACTGTGATACATTATTATAGGCTTGGAGCTGTCAGAAAAAAAAGAAAAAACCCTAATCCCTAAACCCTAAACCCTAAATCCTAAACCCTAATTGCTGATTGGTCATTTTAAAGCTGTAACTTTTTTTAAAAGTCTTCACAGTTAAAATTTTACCAATCATACTTTTTGTCTTTGATTAATTTAAAAGCACTACTTTTCTATTTTACTCTTTGATTACAGTCATTTTTTAAAGTCTCGTAAACCTGACTTTAAAACAAATAAAAATAAAAGCCAAGAGTTTTTTTTTTGTTTTTTCCCCACATGTATTAAAACTTTCCATAAAACTCATTGATGAATTAATTTTTAAAAACTTTCAATTAATTAATAATTGATTTTTTTTCTTATTCTTTTAAGATCCATTTCTCTATATAATAAAGAGAAGAAACGAATATTAAAATTATGTCAGAACGAACAAATATGATATGCATGAAATACACATAAATAAATTTACTTATAATCAATAAACAAATTTAAATTTTTTTAATTATAGAACATAATATATATTGTATACTTCATTATGATCGGTATACTTTATATTATTTAAAAATATAATTTTTACAGTCAAATCTTTACCAATCGGTAGTAAAAAATTTTACAGTCACAGTTTTTACAGCAAAAGTCTCTGCAGTCAAAGTTTATACAGCTAAAGTCTCTACAGTCAAAAGTTACAGTCGTTACCAATCGGCCCCTTAATGTATAATACAGTGATCACCTAATTTAAAAAAAGATTCATCACTAAAATAAATATCTAGAATTTTTGAGTCAACAAAAAGGGTATATATCGAGATATGATTATATCAAACTTCATCATATCCCGTTCCTTTCAAACGCAAACGAACCTTTAATAGAACATAAAGATACTTATGTCTTTCAAGGTTAAGAGTCAAGAGAAGATTGCCAAAATCCTTTTAGATTGTGATAGGTGTTAGGATACGATTATGAACATGTGTGTATCCAAGGGTAGATTAGACATTCTCTTTGTCATACTTAGGTTAAACATGTTGTATAAATACTGGCCTTTGCCTTGTAAATAAGAACAAGAAATCTCTCTTATACGCTCTTAGGTTTCTTGACATGGTATCAGAGTTATAGCCGTCTTTACACAAAAACATTCGGTTTCTCTCGATCTTGGAACTACTTGAATCATGGTGAATCCAGAATCTCAGGCAAAAGGACGACGCACCATCGATCCCTATGATCTTTCCTCAGGTGACAACCCAGGCAGCGTCATCTCTCAACCTCCTCTTCGTGGACCGAACTATGATGAATGGTCCACCAACGTCCGACTCGCTTTGAAGGCACGAAAGAAGTTCGGGTTTGTAGATGGCACCATACCACAACCTAAAGAAAATTCGCCGGATCTAGAGGATTGGTGGGCGAATAACGCCATGGTTATCTCATGGTTGAAACTCACAGTTGAAGAAACTCTTCTCTATCCGATTACGAGATAGCTAGTGATCTTTGGACACATATTCAAAAACGTTTCGCAGTTCGGAATGGAAAACGTGTTCAGAGAATTAAGGATGAGCTAGCAAATTGTAATCAGAAAGGTCTTGTGTTACAAGAGTACTACGGTAAGCTAACAAAGCTTTGGAGAAACTTGGCCGATTATCAACGTGCCAAAACTATGGAAGAAATTCGAAAAGAAAGGGAGGAAGATAAGCTTCATCAATTCTTGATGGGCCTTGATGAGACGATGTTTGGAGCAACAAAATCCTCGATACTCTCTCGTGACCCGCTTCCTTCTCTTGATGAAGCGTATCAGATACTTACTCAAGACAAAGGATCCAAGTTGACAAGTCGTCAATTAGCGGAACACACAGAGGAGATGAGCTTTGCGGTGCAAGCTGCATCTCGGTTCTCATCGACTCCAACTTCATCTTCTCGTCTGGTGTGCTCTCATTGTCACAAGACAGGTCACCTCGCAGAGAATTGCTTTTGGAAGCTCGGTTATCCGGACTGGTGGAATGAACGAAAGAATGCTGGGAAAGGACGTGGTTCGTGTACTCCAACTCGTGGGAATGTCACTTCACATCGTGCAAATTTGATTGAGGCATCCCCGACGGCATCCGCGAATTCAGTGCTTACCAATGCCGATCGTGTTGGTTTTAGTGGATTGAGTGATACACAATGGAAGCATCTCGTTTCTCTTCTTCAAGAACGTGAACAGTCTTCTTCATCTAAACTCTCTGGTAAGTTTTCTAATTATTCTTGGATTATTGACACCGGTGCATCTAATCATATGACTGGATCATTGAATGCTATCGATGAGATCCGTGTTATGTCACCGGTATCGATCAAATTTCCGTATGGTCGCTTCTCATTAGCAGATCATAAAGGAACCGTGCAGTTGGGTTCTGATTTAAAGCTCCAAAATGTGTTTTATGTTGCCGGATTGGATTGCCATTTGATCTCCGTTTCGCAGTTAAATCGAGATCGAGGCTGTGTCTTCCAAATCTCTGACAAATTGTGTGTGATTTAGGACCGCATTACGAGGACTTTAATTGGAGCAGCTGAGGAAGACCGCGGTCTCTATTTCTTTCGGAGTATGGATGTCGCGACAGCTATGCATACTTCGGGAATGTTTTCTTTGGATGTGTGGCATTGACGCTTAGGACATCCTGCTTCTAAAGCTATGGAGTTGTTGTCATTTCCAGATTTAGGTGGTAGTCGTGTTTTTGATTCAAAGACTTGTGACGTTTGTATTCGTTCAAAACAAACTCGTCTCTCTTTTCCTCAAAGTTTCAATAAAACGATGGATGTTTTTGAAGTTGTTCACTGCGACTTATGGGGTCCTTATCGAACTCTGGCTTTATGTGGATCTGGTTATTTCTTAACTATTCTCGATGATTATTCTCGTGCATTGTGGATTTTTCTTCTTCCTGACAAAACCCATGCGCCAAATACTCTCAAGAATTTTGTTAAGATGGTTGAGAGACAATTTGATAAACAAGACAATTTTGTTAAGATGGTTGAGAGACAAAACACGATACGCAGTGACAACGGCTCCGAATTTGTTTGTTTCATTGACTACTTTCACGAATTAGGCATTATACACGAGACATCATGTGTTGGTACACCTCAACAGAATGGTCGTGTCGAGCGGAAGCACCGTCATATACTAAATGTTGCACGTGCCTTTCGTTTCCAAGCATCACTTCCGATAGAGTTTTGGGGACAATGCATCTTGGCAGCCGGTTATGTGATCAACCGCACACCGGCAACTACACTTAACGGTAAAACACCGTTTGAAATGTTATATCATCGGCCTCCTCCGCTCACTCATCTTCGTGTTTTTGGATGCTTTTATTATGCTCATAATCAAAACACTAAGGGAGATAAGTTTGCTAGTCGGAGCAAACCATCTATATTTCTTGGGTATCTTTTTGGCAAGAAAGGGTGGCGAATTTTTGACTTGGAGACAAGGAAGATTTCAGTATCAAGGGATGTGATATTTTTAGAAGATCAATATCCATTCTCCATGCCTTCTATATCAACGACTCTTTCAGTTATTTCACCAGAAATTCGATCAACTTTTGGACCATCGGTTTTTGATATCGATGAGTATGACATTCCAGATGTCTCGTCCGCACCTGTCTTGCCTCCTACTCCGGCACCGTTATCTCCTACTACGCCGCCGAGTTCAGTGCCTCCACTTCCTTCTCCGGTGTCACCTATGCCATTGATATTATCTCCTAGTCCGATTACACCAATTCCGCTGCCACTACCACTTACTCTAGTTGCGATCGATCAATCTTTGCCTTCACAAGAACAGGAACAGGAACTTGGCCGTGGCAAACGTTCAAAACAGTTGCCAGTGCATTTACATGATTATGTACTCGCCACAACTACGAGTGCATCTAATCAGCCTATCTCTCTGGCTTCTTCCTCATGTATGTACCCTCTTGATGAATATGTCAATTGTGAACGCTTATCTCCGTCCCATTGTGTTTATCTTGCAGCTATTACAAGTATTCAGGTGCCAAAACACTACTCCCAAGCTGTTCTTGATGAACACTTTCGTGAGGCAATGCGTGGTGAGATCGATGCCTTGGAAGACCAACAAACGTGGACTGTTGAAACTATTCCTCCGGATAAGAAAGCAATTGGCTGTAAGTGGGTTTACACAATCAAATATTGGTCTGATGGCACTCTAGAACGTTATAAGGCAAGATTGGTTGCCTTGGGCAACAATCAAATCGAGGGCGAAGACTTTGGGGAAACGTTTTCACCAGTTATTAAAATGACTACCGTTCGGATCTTTCTTGAGGTTGCCGCTTCCAAGGGGTGGGAAGTACATCAGATGGATGTTCATAATGCTTTTCTTCACGGTGATCTCGATGAAGAAGTATTTATGAAACTGCCCCTGGTTTTCGTACTGAGGATCCTAATCAAGTATGTCGTCTACATAAGTCACTCTATGGTTTACGTCAAGCTCCACGGTGTTGGTTTGCTAAGCTCACATCTGCCTTATTGGAATATGGTTTCACCCAGAATGTATCCGATTACTCCTTATTTAACTATGCTAAATCAGGGGATCACATCCTCGTCTATGTTGATGACTTTGTTATCTCGGGTAGCTCTCCATCTCTTATTCAAACTTTCAAGGATTACTTGAGTTCGTGCTTCCGTATGAAGGACCTTGGCGATTTGAAATATTTCCTTGGTATCGAAGTTGCTCGTAGTGCTACGGGGATTTACTTATGCCAAAGGAAATATGCTTTATACATTATATCCGAGACCGGTTTATTGGGCTCTAAACCGGTGGCTTTTCCGATTGATCAGAATCATAATCTCACATTGGCTCAAGGTGAGGACATGCCTTATCCGGCACGATATTGACGTCTTGTTGGTCGATTGATATACCTCTCCACGACTCGACCGGATCTCTCTTACGCTATTAATCTCCTTACACGGTTTATGAAGCATCCTAAGGACGCTCATTGGGATGCAGCTTTGAGAGTGGTCCGGTTCCTCAAGCATAATCCAGGACAAGGTATACTTTTATGCGCGGATTCTCCTTTGACTCTCACGGCTTGGTGTGATTCTGATTGGGCAGGGTGTCGGGCTTCTCGTCGTTCTCTCATGGGATACTTCATCCAACTTGGTAATTCGCCGATCTCTTGGAAAACGCATAAGCAGAAAACAGTTTCCATTTCCTCGGCCGAAGCAGAATATCGGGCTCTCCAGTACACCACTCGTGAGCTGATTTGGATTAAAGCACTTCTTCTCTCCCTTGGTATTGATCACTCCTCTCCGATACCTCTTCATTGTGATAGCAAAGCTGCTCTTCATCTTGCTACTAACCCAGTTTTCCACGAACGCACCAAACACGTTGAGATCGATTGTCATTTCCTTCGTCAAGCGATTCAACGGGGTATCATTGCTACTCGACATGTTTCCACAAAGCAACAACTAGCTGATTTAATGACTAAGGCGTTGGGACGTTCTGAGTTTGAAGCATTTGTCTCCAAGATGGGCATTTGTGACCTCCATGCTCCGTCTTGAGGGGGTGTTAGGATACGATTATGAACATGTGTGTATCCAAGGGTAGATTAGACATTCTCTTTGTCATACTTAGGTTAAACATGTTGTATAAATACTGGTCTTTGCCTTGTGAATAAGAACAAGAAATCTCTCAAATACGCTCTTAGGTTTCTTGACAATAGGCACTCTGAAGAATACGAAACGAGATTATTGTTCCTTTTTTCAACAAGATAATGTTATATATTGATAATGACTTAGAGTCTGAGATTGAAAATTCACTTTGATCCACTAGGATCAAGGAATAAAAAGTTACTTATTTATATAGCCCCCAAAAGATTGAAAAAAATTGCATTTATAATGGAAAGCTGCATTTATAAACCCTAAACCAAGGGAGGGAGGAGGGCCTATAAAACCCACAAATCCACCTCTCATCCACCACCCATGACCCATCCAAATGAAAAGAAATGCATTTTTCATATATACATTTACACTCACTCACACACAAAGAGACCATTTTCTTCACCATCTCACCTTGGAAAGTTTTGGCATTTGTGATTTGTTGTAGTGAACATTAATGGCTCAATTGAAGCTCGATGAACGGCTTGTTCTGCCTTTAAGATAATCCTCCACAGAGATGCCTTGCTCGATGCTTCCCATGGAGAGAGAGTCATCTTCCATGTCGAGGAATGCTAGGTTGAGATGTGACTGCAGATTAGACCTCCACAATTTCTCGTCCTTCAGCAGCTTTGAATCCTTTAAAGGATTACTAACTTGTTGCTTTGCCCAGTTTAGCATCTCGGCGTCACCTTTAAGAAGCTTTACTACCTGCATTTTCACAACACATGTCACCACTACTACGCGCTTGTGGATTCAAGAAGTGTATAGAGTTTAACTTGTTTGATATATTAACCATTGACTGAATTGGGAATGAAATAGAGGATTAAGAATTAACTCACCATTCCCATTTCCGGCCTAGATTGAGGGCTATGTCTTATACAAAGAGTGGCTGCTAACGCCATCCTCTCCGTCTGATTGCCTTTGTTGTCGTCTTGTAAACTTGGGTCCAATAGCTGAGAATATTCTTTATCGTCCAGAATTGGCTTCGCCTGCAGGTGTACATACTTATCTGTTTAGCAGTAGCAAAGAAAGCTTAGAATGTTCAATGTAATAACTTTTTGACGGTAGTATCTACATACCCACATAACAAGACTCTCTTGAGCCTTTGGAGATTCACTATTAACCGGTTTTCTTCCAGAAAGCAGCTCGAGGAGTACAACACCGTATGCATAGACATCTATCTTATTGTTCATCTTGCCATACATAAAGTACTCTGGAGCTAAGTAGCTGCACCAAGAAACGTATAACATTCTCAAAATTGTAATCTCTTAAACAACTTTCACGCAACATCAACAGAATTTGATTCTTATTCTTTTCTCACCCAAAGGTGCCTGCAATATCGGAGCAGATTATCTGAGTTGTAGATTGTGTCGCCCACTTTCCAAGCCCAAAATCAGAAAGCTGTACACAAGATTTCCCTTCTTAGTATCTCACAGTTCGATGTGAAACATTAGAAACTAAAAGAAACTTACCTGTGGCTCAAAATCATCAGACAATAATATGTTTGCTGACTTAACATCTCTGTGAATGACAGGTTGTGGAGCACTGTTATGCAGATAGTCCAAAGCCTCAGCTATTCCCAGGGCCACCTTATATCTCTCGTTCCAACGAAATGCAACCAGGTCCTTTTTGTTGCCTAATGTCAAATCATGCATTGTTAGAACCCGGACATAATAAAATCTGCAACTGGCTACAAGGTTAGAGGCTTACCGTGAAGATTCTCTTCAAGGCTTCCTCTTGAGAGATAATTATATACGAGTAATAGGTTATGGTTTTCAAAGCAATAACCTAAGAGGGAAATAACGTTCTTATGGTGTAAGGTTGTGATGATGTCAATCTCTGCCACAAAATCCTTCAAGACACATTCGTTTTGCTTGAGAATTTTCACTGCAACCTCTCTTCCATTTGGCAGATAACCTCTAAAAACCCGGCTGTTGCCTCCTTTTCCTATGAAATTATCTGAATTTACATTGTGTTTCTTAGTTAGACAAAAGCAAATGACAAGAGCCTAAAGAAAGTTAAAAAGTGTATATAGCTTGAATATGCGAGGAGAGGAACAAACCAGCACAGAAATTGGATGTCACTGACACAAGTTCCTTGTACTTAAAAAACTGGCAAGATGTGGATATCCTCGCCCAAAGACCCTCCACATCCTCTGGGAATCGACTTGAGCTACAATCAAGAGAACATTTCACGATCATAGAATCATTACCATCAGGAACAGTTGCTCCACTTTCAGTGTTTAAGCTAGACAAATTCTTATTATCTTCAGATTCTGAAGAATCGAAACCAATCTGCTTAGTGTCTCCAACAACAGAATTGGTCCTAGAGGGAAGCTTCAGCACCCATTGGACAACTGGTATCTTTCTGAACGAAGAACTTCGCGGGGCAGAAGCTAATACATCTGAAGAAGCTACACGACAAAGCAAAGGCCAACCTGGTCTAAATTCAGGCAGCTCCTTTACCAGCATAGTAATGAATCGGTTCAAATCTTCAGGAAATTTTGCGGGCTCAAGCGCCATTGCCTTGTGGAAATCAGCATTATCATCTTGATCACCATCACAACTAGGAGATCCCGAAGGCAGAGCATTCATACCAAGAACTGCGCAATTCCCAAGGCAGGCATACACTAAAGACCGCCTTAGACTCTGGCCATTGGAATGATCCACCTCCGTCTCTTCCTCTTCCTCCTCCGAATGGTTTATTACTTTGGTATTCTTTCTCAGTGTGACAGGCACCTGGAAGAAACTAGACAAAGTGTTCCTACGAGCATCGCTTTTTCCTATGACAAACCAATGCCCGAAAAAGAAGAGTTTCAAACACTGATACAAATCACCACATATAGAAACTCATAGGGAAAGGCCAAACCTTTAGAGTGATTAATGATCGATGTGGAACCATCTTTCTGATACATGACTTTCCCGTTGTCGACGGCCAGAACACAGCAATCTTTTGATACTTTCCTGGCTAAGTACTTAGCCACGGAGACAGATGAATGAATTGTATGGTAACGTCTGGAGATTCCAACTACAACTTTGGATGCAGAACACAACTTTGCTTCTCTAACTAGAATCTTTCGAGAAGAAGAACCCCGGGACAATTTCAGCTTCAACTCCACCTATTAAAAGGAATTCAACATTTCCAAGTAATCAATCACATCAGCTAAAAACAGAGGAAAAAAAAAGAGCATGACTTTAAATATTATACCTGTTTCAATTTGCAGAAACCTTCATAGACTTCAAGAACAGTGTCAAAATTCTTAACAAGGGAGATAAGCGAAGAGTTGTCTGCTCGATCAACGATCTCTACACAAATCCAAAAAGAGAGAGTAAACATGAAAACCCATTTCCAAAAATCTTAGCTTTTTAGTTAATCTCGGAACTCAGTCACTCAGAAACAAAAATGTGTTACCATTGCCGAGAATATGAAGAGCGATTACGGTATCACCCGGTTCAGCAACCTTAACCAAAGCCCAATCAAGCAGCTCATTGCTCGACTCATCGAAATTCACGCCGACCATAACATTACACCCTCCTCCT
The DNA here is from genome assembly GCA_004349715.1 of Crucihimalaya himalaica. Classification (NCBI taxonomy): domain Eukaryota; kingdom Viridiplantae; phylum Streptophyta; class Magnoliopsida; order Brassicales; family Brassicaceae; genus Crucihimalaya; species Crucihimalaya himalaica. The sequence goes on from SMJT01000005.1 coordinate 2,792,297, forward strand.
CCTCCTCCTCCTGGAACGACGCCGTTTTCCCTCATCTCTCTCTTACTTTTTCTCACTTCTCCAGCTTCCTCAAAATGTTTTGTCAGAACCTCAGGTGAATACGTTGTAGTGTGATGATTCCTGGAGACACAAAATCATCGGAACGATAATATGCTGCTCAAAAAAAGAGAATTTTTAATCTCTCTCACTCTCTTGCGGCTTTGGCTTTTGGTCTTGCAGCTTCTGAGAAAGAAAGAAGAGTAAGAATGGAGAGGAGCATAATAAATCCAAAAAAAGGAATGGAGAGGAGCAGGCATATTAGAATTTCATATTTTGGCAAATGGATAAAAATAATACTTTAATTTAGTCTACAAAGTACACTCTCTCGTTAATTATCAACCTAACAAAAATATCAAATGTTTTTAAATTTCAGATATACATCAAATATTAAGATTATACTTATAACACAAACATTAAATTTTCCATCTGAAATTTTGTTATCATAAATTTTAGCGTGTAGATAAAGAAATCTACGTAGTAAATACGGCAAATATAGTCCACCGTTATCGGTTAATAGAACACTGTGCCATGTATAAAACCATAAATGAGGCGCAATAAGATAACAAATGATCATAAAGACTTTTCATAAATATATGACTTTTATTCCTTTGTTTTTATATGACTAATGCATTCCTTGTCTATTGTGTATGTATTTTAATAGGTGGGTTGACGATTCAAAGATACTTTAGAGATGTAGGCCACGAAAACCATACTTACTATATTATATACGTATTCAACGTTTTGATGCACGTATCTTATCGTTATTATAATTCCATTTTGACTAATTTGTCTCGTGTCAATCTTCTTTATTTAATCGTGCAATTTATTTGTACTCGATATATTTTACACTTGTTTTTGGTTTTCTGCAAAAGATTAATTATTATAACGCTTTTTAACGTGTAAATCTTTGTTCCAACCTATAGTAGCATGTATAGTTCAATGAATATGAATGTATTCATACATTTTCAAATTTCAATAGACTTCGATTATAACGTGCCTAAATCCTTCGGCTAAATTGAATTGTTTAGAGCCAAAATTTCAGTTCATAATATTGAACACATTCATGATTTTACAACTATAACCTAACGAATTCCTTAAATCGACAACGGAATCGTTTGTGTATTTTGTTTTGTTTTACGTGATTCGAAGTAATTCTTGTAATATTAAGGGTGTCGATAAATATAAATATAAATATATTTTTTTTCAAAAAAAAAAGGGAAAATAAAATTTAGAATGGGGAAGTTAATGTTCGGTGGTCACAGAATGGGCCGATGGAACCACCCACAAAACATAACTGCTCTGTCGGCGACGTTGACAAATGTCGTCCCACTCACGTGAAAATCCAATGGATCAAACATTATACCGTACACGTGTCCCTTTTGACGTCATGATAATTTACATCGAGGTTAGAATAACAAAATCCCTGCCGTTTTAGTAAGATTCGTATCCCAAAAAAAACGACACGCCGGCTAAGATCCAATAGCCATGCTGCGTCAGTGACTCAGTGTTAATCACACCACCATCCCACTTACAAACACTTTGTTCCACTCTTGAATATGACACTATCTCCTCACAAGAATAATACAAAACCAGTATAATCAATTGAAAACTTAAATTAAACACCTAAAAGTTTGCAAAATAAGCTAGCTTCTTTAGTTATCGAACGTTAGTCCACCCAACTATTGCATCTACACACATTTTCTAGAGCCCAAGCCCATATCATCTAATAACGCATTCATCTCTGCTGCTAGTGAAGTACCTGAGGTAAAAAAGTACTGTCTACCATGGAGCAACACATCTTCGACCCTCCACCGTATCATTGAATTAACATAACCTGCTCTCATATTTATCCCGGGAAGATTTCTTTATGATTGACTCTTAGGCTTTTTTAGAACCAATTCGAGACACTGAAGTCTCGTAGTTTCCTGAGATGTTTCTCCATGTCTTCTCGGGTCTTGGTCCACTCTTCCCTTTCTATTACCGTTGTCGGATCATCTCTTTCCCCCTGAAAGAAGCAAAATAAATAAACACAGAGACAAGATGAGTATAGCTAGGTGAAGGAATACAAATGACTGCCAGATGAAATGGATGTGGAAACGGAAAGCTACCGCGTGTATGATTTTAAAGGAGGTTCCATTATCGCGTATCACAAGCAAGTCATCCTTCCTATCCCTTTTTCTTCCTCCTGGAACTGTCACCTGAAACAATCTAAAATCTTAACATGGGAAGGAAGATTGTCTTCACAGCATTGAGCTATGCACAGTGTTTCAAGAACTCATACCTCAAGCTATATGATTCAGAACTAGAGGCATATATAGCACTAACGTAAACCAGTATTGTATCAGTGAAATAGTATGAAACATATTCGGCTAAGGGAATATCTCAACAACATTAAAAACACCCAATAGGTTACGGTTGAGGTTTGTGCTCAGACTCAGACTGAGAACTTGTTAATAATGCTTAAATAATTCGGAAGGTACCAATCGGTCATACCAGAACTCTGGCTCTGGTGATTGACTTTGTCTTGGAATCAATAACATAGATCTCTTCAAGATCTAGCACAAATTCTGGGTCGTTTGTCCTTCTGTTCCTGTAATGCTTTGTCAAGAAAACCTGCATAACGAATAAACATGATGAAGACAAGTTGTAACAGAAACTGTAACTACTAAACTAAACTAAGTAGTTTCGTGTTGATGTCATGTTATCTTTAATGAGTTATATAACATATATCCTGGTGTGGCTTCCAAATCATAACTAACTTCTTCCTTGTTAATACATGTTGCTCAAGAATCCCTGCATCAAAGACCTGATGGTTTTAACATCAATTTATGGGACATGGTCCAATATGTACCTTGGATATCTCCCTCTCAGATTTGTACAGTGGATCTCGAGGAGCATCAATAGGTGGTTCAGTGACATTGTAACATCCATAGTCACTCATTGCACATCGAATATACTGTACATGTAACATAAGTAAGTAAGCCATTATTAGCACAAAACCAAATTTTTTATGTATAACATGCACAAACATCAACGCCAAAAGTGTACAAAATTGGCCAGAATAATAGGGAAAGTGGTAAAACAACACCCATCTGCCACATTCTGGGTTTCTGATCATACTAAGTGAGTAAGTGGTGGCAAAAGCTCTTACCATTTACACTTTTTGAGTTTATTAGTTCAAAATTCCAGTCTACAAACTTATAGCAAACTTTTACAGCTCTGAGTAGATAAGATACATATTGTATACAATTACCACTTACCAGGTAAATGAATGGGATAAATTAGCAATTGAGCATAATAACAAAAACATTTATCTTGCTGAACACAAGTCCGTCCCAGAACAAAGCATAAGCATTACAAAAAAAAGGATATATCACTGACCTTTTGAGGCATTGGAGCAAGAACCCTCGGAATTGAGTAAATATCTGTATCAGGAGGAGTAACATACATCTGCAGCCTCAAACAAAACGCAGTGTATAATTGGAAAAATGGACACAGAAACTAGAGAAGTCGAAGAAATGAACAATTTGAGACACTAGGAATTCAAATTTAATCAGAGAGAACTCACACACCTCTCTGAAGTCATAAACATCGTTATCTGGATCAGGAGGTTTTCTGATAAAGAAATCACAGTCCATTAAGCTGATTTTGTGGAACTCATCCTCATTTATCCTGTAATCCACCACCATGTCCGAGTCCCATCCCTGTGTCGAAATAAAGCTCTTACTCTGCACAAAAGCGATATCTCCGTCACCACCGCCGCCTGCAGCCGCCATCGCAGCGGCCAAGGGGTCGTACTCGACGTCATAGTCCTTCTTATTATCCACTTCCTCCACTTCTTCGTCATCCATGTCATATTCGTCCGGTCCACCTCCGTCGGCATCGACGTCGTCTACTTTGACGATGATACCACGGCCGCGGCGGGATTTGAGTGTTAATGGCGCGAAACAACCGTCCGTTCTGAATGACGCAAATTGCCGCTGCGTGGCGGAGGGAGACGGCGGTTTCAAGGTGAATGAGAGTAGAGATAAGGAAGGAGAAGCGGCCGAAGATGCCATGGGAAGCGGATAAAAGCTCACAGAGTGTTCTAACTGTGGATTAGATATTTTAAGAATAATACAATAAATTAAAAATTATATAATAAACCTTTTTTTGGAGAATACAACAAAAATAAAATAAAAAGGAAAATAATAAGAGCGTCATTTTTGGTATCCCGCGCAACTTTCTTCTTCTCAGTTTCAGTCTTTCGAGTCTCTAAATCGATTCGGCTAATTTCACTCTTGATTGGTGTTCAGATCGTGCCGTCTCGAATTCGGGGATCTGCATAGTGGATCACTAACCCGACCCGACCCGAATCATTAATGTCCGAAGTGAAGGAGACGAGTGGGGGTTCTGTTAGCGGCGAATCATTGAGAGCGTCGCCGAAGGTTTTGACGGCCGGTGATCGGAAATTACTCAAGGTGGAGCTTCGGCCTGGGGATACGACGTATGTGTCGTGGAAGAAGCTTATGAGGGATGCTAGTAAGGTCAATGGTTCATCGGCTTCGGATCCCGATCCGCCTCCTAATGCTAACCCTAACCTCGAGTCTCCAATTGCACCGGTGAGCTTGATGTTGCACGAAATGGTTTTCGGGTATATACGCGTAGGCATTTGTGTGCGGTTTCGTTTGGTGCTATCGGATTAAGCATTGTCTTGTTTCTGGGAGCTGTATCTTCTTGTTAGGGTTTATCCGGGAGCTTTACTAAATTTACCGAATTTCAGATTTGTTTGTTGGGGAATATGCTTGAAATGGATATGGGGTAGGAGGAATTTTGTTGTCATTACTCTCTAACGTCTAGTGTCTAGAGTTCAATAAGCAAACTCCGTATCATATCAAAAAAAAAGATAAGCAAACTCCGTAAATGACGAATGTCTACAACTTGATATAGGATCTTTGGCTTCCTTTCTAATTGCTAGCGACTTTAGGCGAACTTCATTGTTATCAGTGTGAATATGTCATCGATTATACTTGATCTCCAAAGGAATTTGGCTCAGTTAGTTGCAATATAATTTGTATGAGTTAAGAATATAGAGAAAGCTCTGTTAGCAGAACTAGGCAGTTAAAGCATAAAGTAGTGAATTTTCATTTCAAGAAGGTAGCATATACTTGCGGCTTCCTCACAGTTTATTCTTTTTATTCATACAATATGGGCTCAAATCATTGTCGACAGCTGTTTTTCCATATCCAATGTAGGGGCAGCCAGCAGAAATTGAAACGAATGATCAACCTCATTCTAACCGTTTTAATGCTGTTATTGAGAAGATAGAGAGGCTTTATAAGGTATGCTACTTTTTGTTTCAACTTAAAACGCTTTTCTTTTGGAGGTAGGTTGTGATATGTTTGATTTCTTACATTCACCAACATTTTGCATACCATGCATTAGCACTGTTGCATTCACACATCTCTGAATAGTGTATACTTACTTAAGAAAATTACTCTCAGGGAAATGATAGCAGTGATGGGGAAGAGTTAGACGGTGCTCCTGACGATGATGAGTATGACACTGAAGATTCATTTATCGATGATGCCGAACTGGTTGGTATTGATATCTTCATATGTTTCTATGCGAGCAAAGTATTTTTTCTGACAGCTGAGACATCTTTGTTATCTCACTCTACCCCTGGCAGGATGAGTATTTTGAAGTTGATAATTCAGCAGTTAAACATGATGGATTTTATGTCAATAGAGGAAAGTTAGAGCAGATGTGAGTTTTTTTCCCTCTTTTCATTATCTGATGTCTCATAAATCTGTGGTGGCTTAGTCACTTTCCATTTACTCAATCATGTTTAGAATAGGCAATGTATCGTAAGTATTTGAAAACAACATTAAATCTCACCTCGCTTTTCCTACATATTTGAATATATGTAGTCTCTCTTAATGGTAAAATATGGTTGGCAGTCTTACTACTACTGCCTCAGTTAATGTCTATAGCATGATTGGTATGGTTCATATAGATGTAGGTTCTTATTTTTTATAGGGTAAGAGTTTTTCTCAATTTCACCTAAACATGCTATATTCCATCTATGAGTTACCTAATCCCGGACTCTTTTTACAACAGAGAACCTTCGACAATATCGAACCAGCAACCCAAAAAAAGGCGACGCAGAGATTCAGCAAAACCATTTGGTGATGCTGTTGACGTATCTGATAAACACACCAAGTTGTCCGTAACAGCTAGGCGAAAGGTAGCATCCAATATTGCAGATAACTACTAATTTGTTTCATTCACACATCTCTGAATAGTGTATACTTACTTAAGAAAATTACTCTCAGGGAAATGATAGCAGTGATGGGGAAGAGTTAGACGGTGCTCCTGACGATGATGAGTATGACACTGAAGATTCATTTATTGATGATGTCGAACTGGTTGGTGTTGATATCTTCATATGTTTTTATGCGGGCAAACTGTTTTTCTGACAGCTGAGACATCATATATTTGTTTTCTCACTCTACTTCTGGCAGGATGAGTATTTTGAAGTTGATAATTCAGCAGTTAAAAATGATGGATTTTATGGCAATAGAGGAAAGTTAGAGCAGATGTGAGTTTCTTCCCTCTTTTCATTATCTGACGTCTCATAAATCTTTGGTGGCTTAGTCACTTTCCATTTACTCAATCATGTTTAGAATAGGCAATGTATCATAAGTATTTGAAAACAACATTAAATCTCACCTCGCTTTCCTACATATTTGGATACATGTAGTCTCTCTTAATGGTAAAATATGATTGGCAGTCTTTCTTCTACTGCCTCAGTTAATGTCTATAGCGTGATTGGTATGGTTCATATAGATGTAGGTTCTTATTTTTGATAGGGTAAGAGTTTTTCTCAATTCCATCTACGAGTTACCTAATCCCGGACACCTTTTTACAACAGAGAACCTTCGACGATATCAAACCAGCAACCCAAAAAAAGGCGACGCAAAGATTCAGCAGAACCTTTTGGTGATGCTGTTGACGTATCTGATAAACACCCCAAGTTGTCCATAACAGCTAGGCGAAAGGTAGCTTCCAATATTGCAGATAACTACTAATTTGTTTCGGAGTTTGAGTCCGATGACTGATTATGCAAATGGGGAATTCCAGGATCAATCAACTGCTTCTGAGTCATCTTTGAAGAGAAAGTATAATGTCGCAAGGAAAACACAGGAGTCACCTTTGCTTTTTGGAGCGCAAGATGCGAATACTTCATTATCTCTGGATGAGGTGAAGCATTCTGATAGAGCAAATCATCAGAATAAGAAGGACACAAGTCACAAGTCAAAGGAAACTGGATCCTCTAGTGCGCTTCATCAAAAATACAACAACAAAGGCTTAAATCAACAATCTAAGTTCCACCCAGGAAAATTTCCGCCCAATGTTTCTGCAGAGGCAACAATAGTCCGTCAGAAAGAAAACAATGGTATGCATGAGCTGGCAAATGCAATGGGAAGCAGACAATCTAGTCAAGTGTCTGTAAGTAAATTCCAACTGTGTCTTCAATTGCATAAAATCCACTCAGTTAGCTGGTGTGGATTCTAGGTACAAGTGTAATTTTGAGGTCTGTCATCTGTTACATCCCCGAAATGATTGCTCTAATCTCTGTGACTTTATAACGGTCTGTTTTAGCATATTAGATGGTATTTGTGTGCCACGTTATGTGGCTGGCATCCATTTAAGGGTTCTGTAGTATGTTTCTTTCTCTAGTTTTCATCTCGGTTCTGGGAGATTTTTCTGTTTAATCTTTGCTTCCAGGCATTTTTCGTACCACAAAGTTTACATCAGTTTCGCTTTGTAATTCTGCAATAACCTGTTTCTACTCAGAAAAAAGATGGTTCTATTGTGAAGTCTAAAACCTTGATCCTCGAGAAAGCCATAAGGGAATTGGAGAAGGTGGTCACCGAATGTGAGTTTTAATATTTTTCAGGTGGATGACCAACTAGAATAGCATTTGGTAATTTTCAACTTACAGTAATTTATGTTATAAGCAGCAAGGCCTTCTGCTATCACTGAGAATCAAGAAGCTGATACCTCATCCCAGGCAGTTAAGAGGAGATTGCCAAGAGATGTAAAATTAAAACTTGCTAAAGTTGCTAGGATTGCGGTACTAAAGTTTCTCTCTTTGTTCTTCATATTTTGTTGAAACTTGAAATGGTGTGAGAAAAAACTAGAATGCTTTTGTGGAAGCAGGCAAGCCAGGGAAAACTTTCAGCAGAGTTAACCAACCGTCTTATGAGCATTGTCGGTCACCTCATCCAGCTTAGGTCACTAAAGGTAAAATTTTCTGGCTCCTGTATACTGAGTCTGTTTGTTACCAAAGCAGACTTGTTAGCAATTTCTTCAAGGTGTTTAAATAGTTAGACTTGTTCAGAATCCAGTTGAAAAGTCTTCTATTTGAGGTAGAAACAAACAAAATATGGGTTTCTTAGAGAAGTTAATGATCTTACTCTTCGTAATGCTTATTGTTGCAGAGGAACTTGAAAATCATGATTGATATGGGCGATTCTGCAAACCGAGAAAAGGATACTAGGTTCCAGCGAATCAACAATGAAGTTCTTGATATGATAAAAGCGAAAGTTTCTTTGATGGAATCACAGGTTCTCTATCTCTTCTAATCTTAAGTTGCATACTGGTGACCAAAAAAAAAAGTTGCATAATAGGCATTTCTTTCATCCATGGCTTTTCTATCTTATTAAATTCTTAGAAGTGTCATTAACTTTTATGAAATCTGGAGTTCTCTCTGATAAATGATAATGGTTTCCCCTAGATTAAGCTCTTCTGTTTTCTGTGTTCCCTGAGGGTCAATCGGCCTTTTGTAGCCTATTTCCCTCCTACTAATATGTTAAGGCACTTGTGATATATCTTGCTCTATCATTTTTTCTGGACAGGCAACTAAACCAGAAGGTGGAACATCAGACGATTTTCAGGATTCTGTTGAAAAGCCATCTTTGAAAAAGTTTGTCATGGATGCGGCATTGGAGGATAAATTGTGTGATCTATATGACATCTTTATTGAAGTAATTATAATTTACTTTTGATATTCTGCCAAGCCAATTCATTTGGACCCAAAATTACAGTCAAAACGGTTTTGTTCCTGTTTTTTTGGTATACCAGGGACTGGATAAGGATGAAGATCAAGGTCCACAAATAAGAAAGCTATATGTCAATGTAAGCTCTTCTCCGTTTTCCGAATGTTTTGGTACTCTGGTTTTATTTCTTTCAACCTCGGTCTCATGTCTTAAATCACTAAGATTAGACCTAGCCGAAAGTCCAAAGTTGTTTATTAGAGCTTCATGAATATCCTTTTGGGTTTAATCGTGTTCCAGCTGGCTAAACTCTGGCCAAATAGATTAATGGATAATCATGGGATCAAACGTGCAATTTGCCGGGCAAAAGAGAGGCAAAAAGCCTTGTATGGGAACATTGGGAAGGAGACGGTACTTAAAAAGAATTTTCTTAGTTTTTTTACCTCATAGCATGGCATTCTCTCAATTTACTTAGCTTGATTATTTTCTGCTTCATTAAAGGATCAAACAAAGATGAAGAAGAGCAGGAAGCAATTGGTACCAAAAACAGACTGGACCGCTCAGCCCAACACGGAATCAGTAGCCCAGAGACAACAAAGTGGAGAGGAAATGACTGTTGATCCAAACGCAACCAGCACTTCCGTGGTCACCAGTCAAACTATGGTCGACAGATCAAATCAGGAGCATGAGAAGCTAAAGGGAAGCTCAAGCTCTTGTAATCCTGTAGAAGAAACAAGAGTGGTCAAGAGAAAGACAGAGGCCATAATGGCAGAGAAACAAATCGTTCTTGCCCTGAAGAAGCCCGAACAGCATCCACAGCCACGTGTTATCCCAGCTCCTCAGAATCTGAACATCCCACAAACAACTCCGGACCTGAACTTGCCAAGTTGACATCACGATTCACGAAGGAGCTCTTAAAATCACATAGAAACGCCGGAGACAATAACCACCGGCATCTTCCTTCTCTCGCATTTTCAGGTGGCACGGCATTAGTCCTGGTGATGCCGATGCTTGGTTTTTAGCTACAAAGCATGGTTTATAAAGTTGTCTGTATTCTAGTCTGGCCCCTATTAACTATCTAAGTTACATTATTTACGTGTCCTTTCAAGTCAAATGTATAAAAGTTACGATTTTTGGCTAAAATAGTTGAAAACTAGATTCCGGACATGATACGATAATGTAGAATTGATGAATTACATCAAATGACTAGCATAATTAAAAGTGATTTATATATGAATCCTTCTGGAACATATATCTCAGGTAGGAAAACAAAAAACATTCACAGGTAGTATAAATACGAGTCTTCACAATGTCACATATCTCAACACTCTCATTCACCACCAATTCATTCTATAGAATCAACGTTACTTACAATGGCACACGCCGATCCCTTCTCAACGTCGACAATGTGCAACGCTTTACACCATCTCCGTTTTGCCGCCTCAGGAGAACCCATTTATAGAAGAATATCCGGCGGTTGCTTCTCCTTATCCACGTGGCATCTCTGTCGCGTTTCCTCCTCCGGGATTCACCTCATATCCGTCGCCCTTAACTAACTCATTCCTCGCCGTTTTAACTCCTCAAGAACTGGAGATGCGTTTGCAATGGATCTTCGACGTAATGACTGATAGCGAAGATCATGATGCGTCTCCATTTAAAGAGATGATCTTAAAGTTAGACAAAAGAGAGCTTCAATGAGAAGAAGAAAGAAGAAAGAAGCAATGTACGAGCTCTCAGTTTATAATTGAGTTTGGTCATATATTATAATTAATATATAAGTTAGTGTTATGTAAAATGAAGAGAGGTGAGTCGTAACCTATCAAATAGATAGTTTAAGACAGTTATGAAGAGTTGCATATCATTACGAATAATCACGTTTGTTCGTGTAAATACTATATAATTGTTAGTCTTGTGTAAATGTAAATTGTCGAAAATATAAAAGAGCACCTTCTCTCAATCAAGTAAGAAATAAATTATAACACGAGCACCTTCTCTACTACGCGCTTCACATAGCGCGTGACCTACACGGTTGCCTCCCACTAGCTCAACGATATTATCACCGACGCGGACGATCTTTACTACAGAAACAATCTCTTTGACGTAGTCGCGCACAACGCTCTCTTCCTAAGCAACGATGATGCTTACGGGAACTATGTGATCCAACACGTGCTTAAACTGAATGACTTGCGTTGCAAGAACAACATCGTCGTTTAACTACGTGGCCACTGTGTTGATCTCTCGTTCGTGACAGAGACGCGGAAACTACATTGTGCAGCTGCTTTTGGAGAAGGAGGAGTCAATGGTTGTGATGGTGGAGGAGCTTATGGAGTGTGAAGGAGGTTAGCGAATAAGAATGAGTTTGGGAATTTCGTGGTGGACAAGGCACTAATAGTCACGCAAAAGGAGATGATTAGGACTAATCTGTGTTTGGGGTTTGGTGAATAAGCTCATGCCTTTTCTCCATGTCTCGTTGAAGCAACATTGCATCAATTTTGGACTCGATTTGTTAGCTCGTCTCAAATTAGTTAGCAGTGTTTTGCACTGTTCAAAGAGTTGTGAAAACACAGAGGAAATTACATAGGAAAGATTGATAGTATATCGAATTCTCTCTTTCATGTTATTAGAACAAGTTTGAAAGCTGCAGCACTCACAGTAGTTCCCATAACAACGTTTTGCCTTTTCAGATTATACAATTCACGTCAGTATAATCCCCTAAAATTTCAATACAAAATACTAAATCCATAAAGGATTCAAATTGAGATTCTTGTAATTACAATAGTCGTCTGATCAAACACTTTTAGTTAATCTGAATGAAGTGAGAAAAATTCTTGTATGCCTCATATCGTATATGCATCAAGCAATACCATAGATCTACTAAACCAAAATGGCTCGAGAAATCAAACATTAGGGATTAGATTTGGGATAATTAATGCTAGAATTTTCTATGATTGTTACCCGAAACATTTCTATACGATTGTTATTTTCAACTGAAAAATATATATAAAAAAAATTTATGAGGTATTTTTAAGATTGTTACTAGTAGTGATAGAGTATTACATCTGTATTATAAAAATTTGAAACTGTATTGGCAACAACTAACTAACAAATTAATTAAAAAAGGTCAAAATGATATGACAACATTTGTTTATTTTCAAAATTTCTGAAAAATAATTACAATGGTGAAAAATTAAAGGGAATTGCATTTGAAAAGAAAAATCCAAATACAGTAGACAGAGAGTAGTAAGATCTCATTATTTCTATCTTTTGATAATCTGTCTCTTTATGGAAAATAAAACAATTGTTGAAAAAATAACAAAAAAATATAGATATTTATTTTATTTTAGATGAAACAGTGTCCGTATTATAATTTGCATCTCGAGGTTCTTGTACAATTGTATTGTACTGAATAAACATTTTCTATTTTATATCATAACTTTCCCAAAAATCGTCTCTTCCATCGCTAGCTGTACCGGTTTCAATCTCAAATCCCGGGAATTGAAATTGTTTCTCTGTCGGAGAATCATCATCGACCTTCGTTATACTTCTCTCCGCTCTCTCGTCGCTCTCTTCACCTCTTTGCCGATCCCATTTTGAATCCTGTAATCGATGTGGTGGTCTCTCTCCTACTCCTGCTGATCTACGATTTCGCTCCATTTTTAGCCTTATGAATTAGGGTTTTTCTTACGCATCTTTGTATGCGGTGATTTGGATCGTGTTCGGGAAACTTCTGGACACTGTCTTCGCTGCTTGATTCCGGATCCCCCTTTTGCGAAAAATGGCAGCGCCAAGGCCGACGGGGAGCCAGGATCTGTTCGATACGTATTTCAGGAGGGCAGATTTGGATGGAGATGGTCATATCAGTGGAGCTGAGGCTGTCGCTTTCTTCCAAGGCTCGAATTTGCCTAAACATGTCCTTGCTCAGGTTCTTCCTCGATATCTGCATCTATTTCCTTCTTTTGGTTGCAGTATTTGTTTGGATTATTGAGAAACGGTGGAGAATACTTGTAATTCCTATTGTTTTTTTAATTGGATCTTTGATCTGTGGGATCGTTGGCAGTGAATGTGACGTAGTTTGTCAAATTTGTTCTTGTCGGGTGGTTAATAGGACCACTCTTTTCGTTCTGGAGCTTGTAGTCAAGTTGATGTGATTCGAATGGAGAAGCCTCTTCGATCTTAACATATTCTGAGCTGAGAACGCTAATATGTGTTTTCTATTCACTGTACTGTTTTCAGATTGGCACATCTGGTAATCTGTTTGAGCTGGTATCAGATCAGGCATCGTGTTTATGCAGATATGAATAGTTTAATGCTTTTTTTGCTTTCAATTGGATAGTGAAATTTGAATGACAATAGCTTATTGAATGATAGAGAAGCAATCTAGATGTGTCTACTTGTCTGTACCGTGCATGAGCCAAGACTATTGCATGTAATGAGGGAATTCTGCATATTTGAATTTTAAAATGCGTTTCTTGACTGTCGAAAACATCTCTAGATTATAATAAGCTCTTTCTGAGCTCCTATTATACAATTATTCTTTGGATTGTTAATGTATAACTTGTTTTTATCTCTTGTAGGTATGGTCCTTTGCAGATTCGAAAAAAGCTGGCTACCTTGGCCGAGCAGAGTTTTATAATGCTCTAAAGTTGGTAACAGTGGCACAAAATAGACGGGAGTTGACTCCTGAGATAGTAAAAGCTGCAATTTATAGTCCTGCTTCAGCCAATATCCCTGCACCCAAAATAAATCTTGCTGCAACACCCTCTCCACAGCCGAGGGGAGTTTTGCCTGCAACACAAGCTCAGGGAGTTACATTAATGCCATCAGTAGCGGCTGGTATGAGAGGGCCTCAAACTGGTGGAACTGTAGCCACCAGTAACCAACAAGTAGTCCCAGGCCAGCAGAACCAGTTTACTGGGCTGCCTCCATCTCAGCCACAGCAAAACTTTCAAAGCCAGGGAATGCCAGCTGGAGGGACTAATGCACCTCGTCCTGCAAACCAACCTATGCCATCTGATTGGCTCAGCGGTAGAAGTGTTGGCCCCTCTGGGAACGTGAATTCTCAAATTCCTTCGAGTCAGAGTACATATGGTTTGACAGCACCTAATTCAACTGCCAACGATTTACCAAAACCACATATGACACCTGCAATAATAAGCTCTACAACAGCCAGACCCCAAGAATCAGCCCCTGTGCACAAGCCCCAAGGATCATCTGCCACTTTCGGTGCATCCAATCAATTGGTGGCCAAGGATCCCAAGGAACTGGCTGCATCAGGAAACGGGTTTGCCTCTGACTCACTTTTCGGAGATGTCTTTTCAGTTACTTCCAACCAGCCAAAACAACATACTACGGGAACTGCATCAACAGTGGGCATCTCATCTGTTCCTGCTGGAACTGTTAAAGCCCCTGAGATCACACAGTCTGTAGTTAGGCAAAGTTCAATCCCACAACAGGGTTCATTGAGCCAGCATGCTGTTGGTGTTCAGAATCAGCTTACTGGAAAATCAGGGCACCCATATGCTCCCTCAGGTGCGGCTTCTGGTCCACCTGGCTCTACTGTTGGAGTTGGAAATTCAGCTTCCAGTCAATTGGCCCAGCGTCCGCCCCACCCCCACCCCCAACAACAACCCCGGCCCCAGGTCCAGTCCCAACCCCCTTGGCCAAAAATGACTCCAGCTGATGTCCAGAAATATACCAAGGTTTTTGTGCAAGTTGACACTGATAGGGACGGAAAGATCACAGGGAACCAGGCTCGGAATCTGTTCTTAAGTTGGAGGCTTCCAAGAGGTAGGCTACACTTTGTTGCTTTCGACGTTAACAGTGGTTTAGTTTCCATTTGAGCTTGTTACAATGGTGAACGGGGATTATAATTTAGTGGCACTTCTGAATATTTATTAGGATAAAGATTAACTGCCGTTTCTGGTTCATCTTGAGTATTTCATCTTAGGGTCCTTGTGTAGACTATACTATATGTAGACGGTAGAGATTTAATGTTCCTCTAGCACAATGTCTTCAATTTTCCATGGGGAGTATTGAGGAATGTTTTATGTGTCTCATGCTGGTCCTTGGTGTTACAGAGGCTTTGATGCAGGTATGGGATTTATCTGATCAAGATAATGACAGCATGCTCTCCTTGCGGGAGTTCTGTATTGCGGTCTATCTAATGGAGCGTTACAGAGAGGGCCGACCTCTTCCCCCAATGTTCCCAAGTTCTATAATACATAGTGAGAGCATGTTTACCTCTCCTGGTCAATCTGTGGCACCGCATGGCAATGCATCCTGGGGACATCCACATGGTATTCGATTGCACATACTGTATTACTTGCCCTTTTTTCTGTCTAAACTAGGTAAATTCATTTATGTACCAAATATTGTAGGTTTCCAACAGCAACAACATCCTGGGGCCTTGAGGCCACCAGCTGGTCCCAAAGGAAAGCCTCCAAGGCCAGTTCCTCTATCTTCTAGTGATGGAATAGTCCAGCCCACTCAGCCAAAACGTAAAATGCCTGTGTTGGAAAAACAGCTGGTGGATCAACTTAGCAAAGAGGAACAGGATTCGCTCAACTCGAAGTTTGAAGAAGCAACTGCTGTTGATAAAAAGGCACTCTCTGGTTTCTCTCTGATTTTAATTTGTTAATGTGGTGAATTCCATTGGTTATCATAGTCAAGATTAGAAGATATTCTTTCAACTTATGATTGGCAGTGGCAGTCAATCTTAATTTCATTGGCATGGAAGATATTAAACAGCCATTGAGAACTATGAATAATATATTTGTTTCTAATCCTGTTTTGAGTTTCCCTTTTCTATCACATATCCTCCGTACCTTTCCCATAATTGATCAGTTATCCCTGTAATATATACTGGTGTATCTTAAGAACTTATGTGACTGCCTTTCATTTTTTTTATTCTTCTGTTTTGGTGTTTAGGTGGATGAACTTGAGAAAGAAATAGCTGATTCCAAGCAGAAAATTGATTTCTTCCGTGCTAAGATGCAAGAACTTGTAAGTATCTCTGCTTCTTCAGCTTGCTCGAACTATGATTGTAAATATGTGTGTTATTTGATCTGGCCTTTTTTTAAGTAATCCCAAAAGTTCTAGGAATGTAGTTGTCTTCAGGTTCCTCCTACATACTAACAATGAGTTTTTTTCTCTAACCTTTTCCCTTTGGTTCCTTGGTTACAGGTTTTATACAAAAGTAGATGTGACAACCGGTACAATGAGATCACAGAGAGAGTCTCGGGTGATAAACGTGAGGTAGACAGTTTCTGTTGCTGAGCCTCTTTTATTATGGTATTAGAGATCCAGTTTAATTACCTAACACAATCAACATGTACTCCAGCTTGAATCTCTAGCAAAAAAATACGAGGAGAAATACAAGCAGTCTGGCAATGTAGGCTCTAAATTGACTATTGAAGAGGCCACATTCCGTGATATACAGGTAGTTTAAAAGTATCATCCTAGGAGCATGGCTTACTTTGAATTGTCTGCAAGCTGGATGTCTCCTTCCAAAAAAATGATAAGCCTTCCCTTATATTGCAGGAGAAGAAAATGGAATTGTACCAGGCAATAGTAAAATTTGAAGAAGGAAAACTTGATGATAATGTTGTTAAGGTAAGCCACACGTGCTAGTTGGTTGATTGAATGTGATGCGTAGTTGTATTTTGCTGAAGGTTGTCTTGTAGGAGCGCACTGAACACATCCAATCAGGCCTTGAGGAACTGATTAAAAATTTGAATGAGCGCTGCAAACAATATGGAGTACGTGGGAAACCCACTTCTCTGGTTGAGCTTCCTTTTGGTATAGATTTACCCCTTCTCCTCTCTGGTTAAAAATCACGATTAGCAATATATTTTTTTGTACTAAAGGAAACACGGTATATTTGTGGCTTTTCTTTTTTTGGCTAGTTGACAGAAGAACTTCTGTACAACTGTATATTTGTAGTGTAATGTATTCCTTTGTTTATCTTAATGTAATTTCCTCTGTTTTACAGGTTGGCAGCCTGGAATCCAGGAAGGCGCTGCTGATTGGGATGAAAATTGGGATAAGCTAGAGGAGGAAGGTATACTTGCTGTTTAGATTGAAATTTTGCTACCAGATGAGATTGTGGAAGCATGGCTTTAGATATAAAATCAGTATATTTTGGTTGACCTATCTTTCAAAATAGGTTATGGATTTTGCAGTCGAACACTTGAAATTTACATCCTTGTTTCTCTTCACAGGGTTTACCTTCGTCAAGGAGCTTACACTTGATATCCAAAATGTCATAGCCCCACCGAAGGAAAAATCATCAGCGTGGAAGAAAGAATTTACTGTCTCTTCAAAAGAAGGTGAAGATGTTTCATCCTCAGATGCTGACTCTAAAACGGGGAAAAAGCAAAGCAGTGGTGAAGAGGCTTCTGAGAAGGAACCAACATCTGAGCAGTCAGAGGGTAAAACATCCAATGTTAATGCCAGAGATAAAAACGGATCTCTGGATGACTCTACTGGTAGAAATGGTACTGAAGCTGATAGCTCACCCCGAACTAAAGATACGAGGAGGTATGTTTTTTGTGCTAGACCTATTGTGTTTTGGATTGCATCCTTCTTTACTGTGGAATTCATGTGTTTCCGTGAAATGTACTGCAAATGGATGAAACTAGGATATAATATGGTCCTACAGAGAAGAATGCATCTCAATGATTTACATTGGCTATGTTAATTTTTCAGTGAAAATGGCCATGACGATGGTGAATCTACTGCTTCTGCTGGCAAAACTGTAAATTATGACTCTCACGACGAGACAGATTCAGTTTCAAGCTTCAACCCTGACAAGGGAAAGGTAAACCATTTTGCACACCCCGAAGTTTGGGGTTTGTTGCGTTCGATAATATATATTTCTTGAACCTTTGGATATCTACTTGAAAGAATTGTTAATTTTATGTTACTCTTGTTTTTTATGTTTTAAGCAGGACAAGGATCAAGAGAAGTATGACAGTGGTTTTGGCTTTGGATTTGGATTTGATGACTTCAGTATTAAGCCTATTAAAACTGGTTCGACCATTTCAAATGACTTCCTCCCTCCTAAGTTATCTATATTTGCTGATTCTGTCCCAAGCACACCAGCAAATGCAAGCGACGTTTCGCCTGCAAAAGCTTCTTTGTTTGCTGATTCAGTTCCTAGCACTCCAGCAACGAACAATGCCTCTTACGCAGGCCAGAAATCATTCTTTGATGACTCTGTCCCGAGCACTCCAGCTTATCCAGGCAACTTGTTTGCCGAGAAGAAATCCTTCTTTGACGACTCTGTCCCGAGCACTCCCGCTTATCCAGGCAACTTGTTTGCCGAGAAGAAATCCTTTTTCGATGACTCTGTCCCGAGCACTCCTGCTTATAGTACGTCTGATTTTGGTGGGAAGCCATTTGCATCAGAGACTCCTCGTTCAGACAACTTGTTCCCAGGAAGAAGCCCCTTCATGTTTGACTCTGTTCCAAGTACACCCGCACACGATGACTTCTCTTCCAACAGCTTCTCCCGCTTCGATTCATTCAACAGCAACAACAACGACGCTTTCTCTCTATCACGCACAGACTCAATGCGCAGCACAAGCGAGCCTGACACTTTCGCATCCAGGTTTGATTCGTTCAACTATCAAAGATATGATTCCTTCAATGCACAAAGCTTTGATTCATCTAGCAACAACAACGCATCGGAGACACCTAAAGCCTCATTGACGAGATTCGACTCAATGGGAAGCACTAGAGACTCTGATTACAGTCATGGGTTTGGGTTCGATGACCATGACCCTTTTGGTTCTACAGGACCATTCAAAACAACGACAACTTCAGCAGAGACACCACGGAGTTCTGATCATTGGAATGCTTTCTAGCCCCCAAGGCCACGTGTGACATGAATATGATAGCGTATCATATACATCGATGCTTTATAGTGGAAGAGTTATATGTATCTTCATTTCTTTGGTTTCCCCTCCCTTGCTTCATTTTTTATTGTTAATATATAATAGTCTTTTGCCATTAAGGATTTTTTTTTGAAGAGAGTGTCCTTTGTTCTTTGAGTAGTGTTTTCTTTTTCCTTGTGTCTTTGTTTGTTATGATGAATAATGGATTCTTACTTGCCCCTGTGAAACCTACTGTTGTATCTTTGTAATCGTATGGATACTTTTGTTATATTGGATTGATTGGTAATAGTCCGTACAAATCAAATTATTACAACACTTTTCAGATATTTATTAACATATATCTCAAAATCTAAACAAGTGTTGTAATGTCATCATTTTGTTAATTGTATATATGCCAATATCATATGTAATAATTTTGTAGAGAGCATATATGTATGATGCTGTTTCATATTCATATTTGTATGAAGAAATCAATGTCCTTGTCCTGTTTCTGGTAATCAAATAGTAACAAATTGAGAGGATATGAGCGCGTGGAGTGCACGAAGTTGCTCAAGTGTCAATCGAGTCACAATCAAAGTGGAAGGAGCACAAGTTTTAATTGGAAATTCTTCGGCCATGAAGAGGACGAATCCACGAGGTCCACCAAAATCCTGCAAACTTCCAAAACTTGTTGATCTCAAAATATCCACTAAGCTGAACTGGTTTGCGAGTTTCTCTCATGTTCCTATGCTTCTCCCCTTGCCACGTTCCTCACTTCGTCGTCATGAGTCGGCTATCTCCGGCCACCGAAATCTCTTCCCGCCTCCATTGCTCCGTTGATTGGAGTTCCCATGGACGATTACTTCCGTTCCGGTTCATTTTTCGGAGAAACGATGTCCCGTTTAACCGCCGCTTCAGATTTGTGATCAGAGCGCAGCTCTCTGAGGCCTTTTCTCCCGATTTAGGTTTGGATTCTCAGGTTACTTACTTCTCTCCACTTCCCTTCCTTCTTGTTATCAACTTTGTTCGATGACTGCGAGACAGAGTTTGTCGGTAGATTCTTAGGTTAGAATTCTATATTCATCTTTGCAACTTTAGCTGCTGCAAAGCTGATTTAGAGGAGCTTTAGATTATCGAATCATTTGCTGATCAGAGTTGTTTATTAGTATTCCGTAAGAAATTAGCTGTTTTCACTTTTTTTTTTTTCAGTTGAACTGATACTGAATTAGTTGGTTTTTTTTTTTTTTTGTTATGAACTGGTCGACTGACTTCATTCACTTTGATATTTAAGGCTGTGAAATCCCGTGATACATCAAACCTGCCTTGGATTGGTCCAGTTCCAGGGGACATTGCTGAGGTTGAGGCATATTGTAGAATTTTTAGATCAGCTGAGCGACTACATGGAGCGTTGATGGAAACATTGTGCAACCCTGTGACTGGTGAATGTCGGGTACCATATGATTTTTCACCTGAGGAAAAACCACTGTTGGAGGACAAAATAGTATCAGTGCTTGGTTGTATATTATCTCTTTTAAACAAAGGAAGGAAAGAAATTCTCTCTGGGAGGTCATCTTCTATCAATTCATTTAATTTGGATGATGTTGGGGTTGCGGAGGAATCGCTTCCACCACTTGCTGTTTTCAGGGGTGAAATGAAACGGTGTTGTGAAAGCTTACACATTGCCCTCGAGAATTATCTGACTCCCGATGATGAAAGAAGTGGAATTGTCTGGAGGAAATTACAGAAGCTTAAAAATGTCTGCTACGACGCAGGTTTTCCACGCAGTGATAATTATCCTTGCCAAACACTTTTTGCGAATTGGGACCCTATTTACTCGCCAAATATGAAAGAGGATATTGATCCTTACGAGTCTGAGATTGCCTTTTGGAGGGGAGGACAGGTAACCCAAGAAGGATTGAAGTGGTTAATTGAACAAGGATTTAAAACAATTATTGACCTGAGAGCTGAAAACGTGAAGGATACATTTTATCAGGCCGCACTTGATGATGCAATTTCCCTTGGGAAAATTACAATGGTGAAAATTCCAATTGAAGTCAGGATGGCCCCTAAAGCTCAGCAGGTCGAGCTGTTTGCTTCTATTGTATCAGATAGCAACAAAAGGCCGATATATGTTCACAGTAAAGAAGGTGTTTGGAGAACTTCTGCGATGGTTTCTAGGTGGAAGCAGTACATGACACGTCCTATCACGAAGGAAATTCCAGTTTCAGAAGAGTCAAAGCGTCGGGAGGTTTCTGAAACTAAACTTGGATTAAATGCTGTAGTATCTGGTAAGGGTGTACCTGATGAGCGTACTGGTAAAGTCTCTGAAATCAATGAGGTTGATAGTATATCTGCTTCAAACCAGAGCAAAGAATCTGGAAGCAATGAGGGAGATACATCTGCATCAGAATTTAATATGGTGAGCGATCCTCTTAAATCTCAAGTTCCACCAGGCAATATTTTTTCAAGAAAAGCAATGTCTAAATTCCTGAGGAGCAAAAGTATTGCTCCTGCTGGTTATCTTAGTAATCCGTCCAAAAAATTGGGAACAGTACCAACTCCCCAATTTTCATATACAGGTGTGACAAACGGAAATCAGATTTTGGATAAAGATTCCATAAGAGGACTTGCGGAGACAGGAAACTCCATTGGGACCCTTCTTCCTACAAGTTCTAAAAGTTCAGATTCTGGCAATGGGAAGTTTTCAAATGGAAATGTGCATGCTTCTGATCACACCAAAAGTATATCTGACAACAGGGGAAATGGCTTCTCTGCTGAGCCTATTGTTGTGCCTCCTAGTGATAACTTAGGTCGCGCTGTAGGTTCTCATTCTGTTCGAGAGTCTCAGAGAAACAATAGTGCTTCTTCCTCTGATTCCAGTGATGATGAAGCTGGATCTATTGAGGGAAATATGTGTGCTTCTGCCACTGGTGTAGTAAGGGTGCAGTCGAGAAAGAAAGCAGAGATGTTCTTAGTCCGAACTGATGGAGTGTCTTGTACAAGGGAAAAGGTGACAGAATCCTCTCTAGCCTTCACACATCCAAGTACTCAACAACAGATGCTTCTTTGGAAAACTACCCCAAAAACTGTCTTACTGCTGAAGAAGCTCGGGCAAGAACTGATGGAGGAAGCTAAAGAGGTAAACGCTTTGCTTTGTAACTCTAAAAGATTCTCTTTTCTTTGTTATGCATTAAGGTTGCCAGAAATTTAGGAAGTCCATGAAAAGAAGTTGTTCTTTCAAATTTGTTATTAGGCTGCATCTTTCTTGTATCACCAAGAGAAGATGAATGTTCTGGTTGAACCTGAGGTGCATGATGTATTTGCCAGGATTCCAGGGTTTGGCTTTGTCCAGACCTTTTACATTCAGGACACGAGGTACAAACATAAGTTAAGTAGACATCGACCAATCATCAGCGGCTCAATTATGATTAACTTTGTTTTGCTTTGTTTACCAGCGATCTCCATGAAAGGGTTGATTTTGTGGCATGCTTAGGGGGAGATGGGGTGATATTACATGCATCAAACTTGTTCAAAGGAGCTGTCCCTCCCGTAGTTTCATTTAATCTGGGGTCCCTTGGATTTCTCACTTCACATCCAGTAAGCCTTTTGACATATTCTATTTATTAACTATGTCTTAGTATTCTTTGTCTTTCGACAGCATTCTTTATTTTTTTTAATTCCATTTGTAGTTTGAGGACTTCAGGCAAGACCTCAAACGAGTCATTCATGGAAATAACACTCTAGATGGGGTTTATATAACTCTTCGAATGCGTCTTCGTTGTGAAATCTATCGTAAAGGCAAAGCAATGCCTGGTAAAGTGTTTGATGTTCTGAACGAGATTGTTGTTGATCGAGGATCGAACCCATACCTTTCTAAGATTGAATGTTATGAGCACGACCGTCTTATCACAAAGGTTTGAACAAAAATTGCTACATCTTAAAAGATCTCAGTGCTTGTGTAAAAACTTTCCCTGCATGGATAAATTTTTACTGCTTGTGCGAATAAATGCTATTATAGGTACAAGGTGATGGAGTAATAGTAGCCACACCAACAGGAAGTACTGCTTATTCTACAGCAGCAGGAGGTTCCATGGTAAGTTATGTAACTTAGAGTTACTTTCAACTCTGCATTGCATACCAAAAATGAAGCTAATTGGCATGTCTGAGAACTATCATGCCATTCATATACAATTTTAGTGACCGTGAGTGCAAAAACCTTTTCTAATTGACATTTATAAAAATCCAAAAATTGCAGGTGCATCCAAACGTTCCTTGCATGCTGTTCACTCCAATCTGCCCACATTCCCTGTCGTTCAGACCAGTTATACTTCCAGATTCTGCAAAACTCGAGTTAAAGGTAAAGACTATAAACACAACCGCAACTCAGTACTTAGTTAAACCTGTAGAGCTCTAAGCTCATGAGTGAGACCACATGATGCTGTTTGAAATGCTGAGAAATCTGTGTAAACGAAAACAGATTCCAGATGATGCTCGAAGCAATGCATGGGTTTCGTTTGATGGAAAGAGAAGGCAACAACTTTCAAGGGGAGATTCAGTGAGAATATACATGAGCCAACATCCACTCCCAACTGTCAACAAATCTGATCAAACTGGTGATTGGTTTAGAAGCTTAATCCGTTGCTTAAACTGGAACGAGCGTCTTGATCAAAAGGCTCTTTGATGATTGATTCATTTATTAAGCATCAACACATAGATAAACATAGAGTTACAGGTCTGTTTGTATTCAGCCCACCCTCTTTACTGTACAGAATCATAATCTCTATAATTCACTACAATATTCACAAGGGAAACCATTATTATTTTACTGGAGAAAAAATTGTCCACCTTTTCTTCCTTTGTCAATTTTTCCCCTTAGATAATAAAATGATTAGTGTGTATAGACACTATTAATTTATCTATTATCATAAATGTCTTTTTGTTTACCACTTTTAAAATGAACTAAGAGAGATTTCATTTTCCCTAAATTTTATATGAAAACCATGTGTATTCAAAACAAAAGGCAGAGGCCACCTCTATTGGGAACTTTTTCTTATTTATTATGCTTTCGGCGTTTTCGCCCAGTGTTTCAACAAGCAATCAAACATATCCTAAGCATCATGTTGTGATTTTGCAAATAATCAACTTTACACTCGTTTTCATCTCACCAAGAAAACAGAGTATGTATCTCAAAACCCCGCCACCCCATAACCATTAGGTTCAGTGTTCAGCTTGGTTTTCCAAACTCTGGTCTAGTTACACCGAAATTTTACAGACACCGAACTGGTCCGTGTTTTTACCGATGTGAAATTTCGTCTGGTTAAATACCTGCAAGTGTTCTCATTAGCATATGTAGAGAGCGATATGCAGAAGCAGTTGTGAAGACATCAGTGTCATCTGGAACATGTGGACTGAAGACACTGATAAGATTGATCATTGTTTTAAACGTCCACATCACATTACTTTCAATTTAGAAGTATAATGTAATCAAACTTGAGCATTAACGGGCACATTGCCTAGTTTTTAAGCATTCAATTCTATATAGGTAGAAGAGAATGTAATCTGTGGTACCTCAGCTTAAACGATCGAGTCTTATGATATGAATAGTTCTTGGGATTCCATCGGCGATGACCAGTACTGCAAGATTGATTCTATGGTTAGCCTTCTGGTTGCACTTAGCATTGAGATGAAAAACCGACATCCATCGATCTTATATTCTTCGAGAGGGTTTCTATGCGCAAAACTTCTGACATTCACCTGTTGACATTGAGGTTTGACATGAGTATCAGACAGATAGAGAGCGGAAAATAACAGATAAGAATTTCTGTCCTTACCGCTGAGCTTAGTTTATTCATGTTCACAAGATGATCTCTCCAATAACAATCCAACGTCTTTAAAAGAACTGCTCTCTATTTCCAAGAAGTAAAATCAATCAGACGTTGTAATGTCAATCATGTGTAAACACGCAGAAACATAAAAAACATGTACCTCTATTTCTTTTATGTATCCATCATCAAAGCCAGATTCTTGAACAACATTCAAGTATGAAGCAATCAGATAATCACCGAGGAACTTCCGGAGAAGATTAATTGATGTTCGGTATCTCCCACTCCTACAGACGATATCCTTAAAGAGTTAAACTCAAGGTCTTTCTCAATATACGCAATTACGCACGTCCACACAACATATACAAAGATTTTATTAACTTTAGCACTCACCCCGTCAAATTATCGGAGCAGATATCAAGCCAACGTCTTAGTGAAGAATTCTTTCTACGAATTCCCCTGAAAACGTTTGGAGGTTTTGGCAAATGTGGAAGGTACAAGTCTTCCATATCTAGTGAACTTGTCTCATGCAGGTTTTCAAGGGACTGTAACATGGTTACTTCTGTGACTCCAGAAAATGACTCTGATAGAGCTTATTGTTAGATTTCATGAGATAGGGGTATTTTATCTCACAAAGCAAGATATTGTTATGCAATAAATGGAAAACAAAGAAACAAGCTTACCATCCAGTAGGTTCCCTGAAATAGCTATAAACTCTTTCAATAACTTGGCCAAGCTCCAGTATCTTGGATGCTACCACAAGAAATAAGATATTAAGAAATGAACATTACAGCAAAAATTAACAAGATATCTTTTCTAGAAAAAGGAGCATTCGATGACCCTTATTTGGCAGATTTTACTGGACAAGAGTTTTATTTACCTTCTGTGGATTAGAATTTCCAACGACGATTTCATCTACAACAGCTTGCATATATCTGAGAAATAATAATGTAGTTAACTCAGTGAGATCTCAAACTCTAGAGTCAGCGGTTGAAAAACTATGCACATGAAACACATACTAAAATTTAAATGTCCATGGCTTTCTTTCGCATACATAACAAAGGTAACTGCTAGCGTAGCGCTTACTGAAATATATGCTGGGAGCAACTTTCATTTTCTCCCGTCAAAAGCAGTTGCCTTAGATCATAGACATGCTTCCTTTGAACCTAAAGAAGAAGAAAATAAAATGGTTGATTCAGAAAACGGTGTATCCCACAAACATTATAAACTTCTATACAGAATTTACCATACATATGCTATGAGCTACAAATAATACAAACTTAAATTGGTCAACCGATAGAATCGTCTGAGAGACGATACCCGTTCAAATAGTATAGTAGGAATGAAAAAGACGTAAAAGTGTGCTACAAAGTAAAGAGAACACAGCTGTAGCCTTTCAAACTTATGGTCATGGTACTAGATATCAATTTCCATATGGTCAAGAAGCAGATCCAGTAAATATAATTGGCAAAGCTGGTACCTCTAGCACTTCATCAAACTCGACCAGGCTTTTTCTTATACCAAAGAAGTATTTCTCTGCATTGATCTGGAGAGCTAGAAGCTACAATGCCCAATGAGATGAGCCAGATTATAGCAGAAATAGACAATTTCTATAAGGAAAACCAATGAAGGAACCAGAAAGAAAACAAAACAGTGAACTACTTACCTGTTTCACTATTGTGTCACCTTCAATTGGTAAATCTTCATCGTTTGTAATCTTTGATATAAGTCTCACAGCCCACTCAGTATCAAAATTAAACTTCTGAAACATCTCATCTTGCAAGCTGTAAGCAAATTAACAGTACTATGAAGCATGTTGCAGAGCAAAGACTGGTATTATTCCCAAAAAAATAATCAAATAGGTGCAAAGTTCACAATATCAAAGCAGTAAAGTCTTTTACGTAAGTAACTTTGCTAATACAGAGATTTTTCCAGTTCAGGAGAATAATCGATGTGATTACCTTACCATAAACCGTGTGGATCCTGGGTCTCCTTGCCTTCCAGCTCGGCCACGAAGCTATAAAAGATGATATGGAAGCAGAAACTTGGAAGATTATCCATTTAGTCATCTGATTTCATCAAACACGACAAATGGCACATGTAGTGTTGACTGCAAGGTCTCTCTCTACCATCTCCACAATAAAATTATAGTATTGTATTCATGATTCGGGAGAACAAATTACTGTATTTCCCTCGTAAAGAAAACCAATGATTATGTACTTCTTTGTCCATCATACTACCATTCCAGATAGTAGCCCGGGAAACATATTTTGAAGGTTCGCAAGTCAAAATAATATACTGGAAATGAAAGGCTGGGGAAAGGGTTTGCTTAAGTACCTAAAACTAATAATAAGATTAACACATTTGATTCAAACAAGTAGCATCCAGGCAGATCAGCAAAACTAGTAACTTACCTGGTTATCAATCCTCCGAGACTCATGCAAAGATGTCCCAATCACATGAAGGCCTCCAAGCCTCTTCACTTCAGACCCTTCATGCAGGCAATGGGCCTCACAGTCCTTTAAGACGGACAGATAAGCCAGAGCAATAGCAGGGCCCAATGGGTACATTTCTGACTGCTCGTTGACCAGATTCTGCAGTTCCACAGGATCCATGGTCTGGCTTTTCTCCAAAGATTCTGTGATTGCGGACTTTGCTTTTTTCCTCGTCCAGCTTTTATTTTCACTTTTGCCAACATATTTTGCTGAGTCAATTGATTCCAAAGAAGAAACTAAACATCAAACATAATCCAAAGAGTATGCGCACAAGTTCCTAAAATAAGCGTTGGAAGTTAAGAGGCAAACCCATAAGAGAAGCTCTGGCTAGCAAAGCTAATGATGATGGTCCCATTTTTATTTTTGACAATACCTGAGACGATTCACAAGACAGTTCAATTATTCTACAATGGGATAGAAGAATAGGATAAATGATCTTCTGACCTTTATTCTTAAGATTACCCATGTAATGAGATCATAATATGAATTCTTTTGCAAGTAATACCTTCTGTGATAACTCATTATCGTCAATATTATCAGCCAAAATTTCACTTGTTAGATATGAAAGGATGCTATCTTCTATGATTTCCCTTGCAAGCATCTGAAAGATTAAATCCACAAACAAAGCGGGTGATGTTGAGCTGGAAATCAATGTACAGATCGCAAAAATAAAATATTACACAGCTAGATGCTCTTAGAAGACGAGCATCTGGTAAAAGATAAAAGCGTTAGCCTATATACCTTCGGATTTCCTCCCAGAATAATATCAGTACCCCTACCAGCCATATTTGTAGAAATGGTGATGGCATATTTTCTTCCTGCTTGGGCTATAAAATCAGCTTCCCTAGCAGCATACTGAATGAAGGAACAAACATAATATTAGAACTAGCTGACATCATTTGAACGTTATGTTGCTTTTACTATGCAGAGGGACAAGTGGATTCACCTTGGGTCGGGCATTCAGGACATTGTGAGGAATACCCCATTCTTTCAGCAGTTCTGATAAATATTCAGAATTCTCTACACTGCAGAATGACGTTAACTTGTTAATAATGGAAAAGTAATGTATTTAAAAAATAAATCTTCTTATGTAGTCCTCCTTGGTTCATTATTAGTTCTGCCAACATAAACGACACTCGATAAAGAAATTTTACATGTACATATGTCAATGTTTTAAGAATATCCAAGAAAAGAGCGCCTGAATCTTTCTTCTGTATGTTCTTCTTTTCATTGACATCAGGACATTGCGATATATCCTGAAATCCTGAATAAATATGCCTAAGTCTATGTGTGCAAAAGATGCTGAAGTGGTTAATCACATAGAGCTACCTTGTTGTTCCTACTAAAACAGGTCGACCTTGCCCAAACATATCTTCAACTTCTCGACGAACATATTCCCATTTACCCCGAGCAGTCTAGCATACATCATACCAGAGGGATGAACGAGAAGGCACACTTTGTTTAAATTTTAGCAATGAGACGAAAGATGCAAACAGAAATGTGTCTTATAAGGATGCTTACCGCGAAAGCTTGTATTGGTAGATCGATTCGAATATTTGACAAATTTGTAGGAACTTCAATTACAGGTATCTGAAACATTTTCAAAAACTCTTTTTCCTGCAAGAAGGTGAAGAAACACGCGTGTCTCAAACTGCCTTGTGTAGTCAAGAACATGATATGTTTGCAACAAATTAAGAAGGTCGATCAAAGTGAATTCCCATGTACATACTTCTGTTTTTGCTGTCCCAGTCATCCCGGAGAGCTTTGGATAGAGTTTAAAGAGTGACTGATAGGTTATTTGAGCGACAACAATCGAATCAGCCTAAGATCAAAGAGTTACCGTCATGAACATGAAAGTTTTTGAAGCATAGCTTTACATTACAACTTATGAGTCCAGGTGACAGACCTGAATTTCTAGACCTTCTTTAGCCTCGACAGCCTGGTGAACTCCTTCAGACCATCTCCTTTTATCTTCAACTCTTCCAGTCAACTGAAAAAATTTAAGATCCTTTATTAACTCAAATCCTCATACTTTCTTAAATAAAATAAGATACAAAAGAAACTACATAACAATTACTAGCTATCTCACGTCAATTTATGAAATGAAACAATGAATACAATTGAAGCCAAATCTACTTATACCTCATTGATTATAAGTGCTTTTCCATCTCTCACAATATATTGGACATCCCGCTTGTAAAATTCTTTAGCTTTTAAAGCATTCATAACAAACCTGCAATAATCAAAATTTTCAATAAACAGGGATCCAAAAACAGCACAGAAGCTTTGCACCAAATATGATAAAACACTTAATTTCGAAACAGGAAAAAAGACTGTTATCTCTAAGAAGATGATAGAATTGTGAATATGCAAACAGATCAGAAGCAGTTTCTTACTGAAAACTCGTGTAAAACATTATAAGCGGATGCCCAAATATTCAAGAGTAGGCTGTCTCCTAAGATATTCATGATTATTTATGTAAGAAAATGATACCCTACTATTCTTTATTCAACCATAAGCCATTTATCAGCAACAACCTGTACAGCTTTTTTACCCCATATCTTCACCAATAACTGCTAAACATATAAAGTATGACAACTAAATCTAACAAGTTCACCATTCAAAAGTCTTACTACTAAAAGCCAACCACCGAAGTTCTGCATAACGATATGGAAGCATCAAGAATATCAGTAATAGTAACAAGTAGATACCTTGCCCATGGATCATTTTCGTCCCATAAATCACCCGTCTCAAGAGCCATTTCAGCAAGAGATATACCTTCTTCAGTGAGTTCCACTGAGTTTTCTTTCAGTTCAGCTTTATAATGCTATTAACAAGATTTTCAAATATTGTTTTAGAAGATTCACTTCCTCAATCAAAAAAATAAAATTCTCGCAGTAAAACAACAGAAAATAAGAAAACGACAATACTCACAATATCCTTTACGAGAAGTTCAGCCACTTTAGCAGCAACTGGATATCGTGCGGCATTTTCGTTAGCCTGTGAAACAAGTACAACAGAAAGGACCCCATCAATCGTGAAATTGTGTCCCAAAGTTATTGTTTTCTTTCATTGCTGCATCTACCATTCTTAACCATATTCAAACTATAATCCAAATGTCTGAATCCCCGAAGAATAATAACTTTCTAATCTTATCAGAATGAACTGCATTACCTCACCACTTATCAGCAAAGGGTTTCTGCCTTCATCAATGAGGACTGAGTCCACTTCATCAACTATTGCAAAGTGAAATGGTTTGGGCCTGTGGGTCATAAATTGTCACTATTGAACCAAACTAAGGAATGAAAGGATTTATGGGTTTTACCATCTCATAACAAGTTGTTCACGGTTTGAAGTAAGGTTATCTCGTAGATAATCAAATCCAAGCTCCTGAGGTATGCAAAAGTGTTGGTAGAAAGAGATGAGAGATGAAAAAATATCTAATCCAAGTAGTAGATACGATATGAATGAAAAAAATCTTACCGAGTTATTGGTGTACGTTATGTCACAGCTATAGTTGAATTTTCTCTCTTCAGCTTTCATTCCTCTCTGATTGTTGAATCAGTTTTAGAAGAAAATTCTATAACTTTTCTACTTATAAATCTAGAAGGTAAGATGCAAACAGCATCCAACTAATCTACCTGAATGAGACCAACTGAAAGGCCTAAGAAGCGGTGAACACGACCCATCCATTCAGCATCACGCTGGGCCAGGTAATCATTCACAGTAACCACTGCCAATAAAAAATCAACACCAACAGTGTTAGATAGATGTTAAATGGTATATTCTTCATAGGTATATCATTGTCGAACAATAGGAGGGAAGATTGTCAAGTCGTAACAAGTATCAGCAATTATCAAGTCGTAAAGTATCCAGAGAGAGCAGACAACATACCATGAACGCCCTCGCCAGTTAATGCATTAAGATATGCAGCTAGGGTGGAGACTAGTGTTTTCCCTTCACCTGTCTTCATCTCCGCAATAGATCCATCATGAAGCACTCCTCCACCGAGTATCTGATGCAGTAACTTAAAACATAAGTATACCCAACAACTACTCTTCAAAATGATAGAAATGCACCCCAAGAAATAGCATGAATTACAATTTGAGAGTATATATATAGACAGACCTGCACGTCAAAATGACGCATTCCAATTGTTCTCTTTGCAGCTTCTCGGACAACGGCAAATGCCTCTAGACAGGGAAAACACACGCACAAAAGTGAGAAAGTAATTGCATAGCTGTATTAAAAAAAAATACATCTTTAAGAGAAAAGTAAACTATGATAAAAAAATTAAAAAAAATTAAGAAGTAAGATTTTGATCAAACCAGCTTGCATATCTGCTAGGGACTCCCCTCGCATTAATCTTTCTCGAAAATCTGCAGTTTTAGCTTTCAGCTAAGGAGGAAAACAAACAAAAGTTAAAATACATGAAAGAATCATATAAACAAATGAATCCTCTCACGCATTGAACGCTAAGTCGAACCTGTTCATCGGAAAGGCTTTGAATCTGTGGTTCAAGGGAATTGACAGATTGCACAAGACGATAGTAGTCCCGCACAACCCAATAATTCATGCTCGTAAAATCTTGTATATTTCTCTTCAAACGACCCAGATTCCCCTAAAATATGGACGAAACTAAAGTAAATAAATAAAACATGAGGAGAAGTAGAATACCACTGAGAATCTTGAGAAATGAAATTTCCATCCCAAGTCTCATAAAATGCATCGCACAGAAATACCATGAGAGAAAAGAGACACCAGAAACAGCTTAAAAATATAGACGAGACAAATGATCGAACAGTTGGTGTACGCCAAGTACTGACAGAGTTATCGCAATTCAACTAAAGAGTGCTGACGCATATCATACCGATAGGGAAGCAGAAACGACACAGCTTCTTCGAACAAAGTGACACCTCTGAATCGGAGTGACGGACCGAGCGAACAGAACACCAGATATGGGTTTTGTCCATGGAAACTTATTACTTCGAGACAAGAGGCAAGTAGCTGGCTGGCATGTATTAGGGTTCACCAAATTCGAAACAGAACCCATTATTCAAAGATTGCTTTGTTATAGTAACTTTCTCGTTGTTGTGGTTCAAGCCTCCATGGATAGAGGAAGCTCTAGTGTCTCATTTCTCGTTGTAGTATCTCCGTTACACCGGTCGGTGGCGCTAAACTGCTGATTGGCCCCAATATAAAGTTTTATTTTTTTATTTTTTTATTTATAAATATTTCACTTTTAAGTCCCTGAACATTTTAGACTCTCGCAATATTGTCACCCGGCTTAAGAATTAATCTTTTCTTGTGTTGATTTAATCTCAACGTTTATGCAAATTGTGAATCACATATATACAGATGCGACGAAAGGATTCATGAACACATGAATTATTTTTAGATATACACAGCATCTTTTAGAGTGGCATCTATGGAGGACTAAGTTATGGGAATGAAACTTCAGGAACAAGATGCGAAAATTGTCGTTTCTGTTAGCTTCCACAATGGTATACCTGTAAAATGGAGACAAAACTTCTCTTATCACAACCCAAATTTAACAACAGAGGTGATCATAAATGCAAAAAAAAAAGACAAACTATCACCTTAATGGTTTTATCTGCAAACCCTGCAAAGAGCTTGCCTTCACAATATGATAAAGATGTAATTACCGATGAACCTGGGATAGATCCAACTTGAGTACAGTCTAGTGATATCTCATCTCCTGACAATTCCTACAAACCGGTGTTCAGAAACAGAAGTTAGGAGGAAAATCCGGCAACAGATCATGGGTAAAGTGTTGAACTTTTTTGTCACTTCTGATCAGATCTGTAGATCATTATTCATTATTAGCTCGCATCTACAAACTAGTGGATTACCTGTACATTGATGGTTTTGTCCCAACCTCCAGTGAATAGCCATTTACCGTTCACGGCAATGCTGAGAATTGCACCACTCTGTATTTTTACAGACTTCATCAAAGTATCATCCCTCCATATCTGATCAAAGAATCAAAATATCCCAGGTTTAGAGACCGAGAATAAGATTGAAATGAAGCAAGTCAAGCTAAATGTTTTGAAGGACAAATTTAAAACCTGTATATCTCCGTTTTGATAAGCTGCCACTAGGGTTTGATCGTCTGCAGCTAGAGACAGAATAGATCTCACAATACCTGGGGTCTCTTCCCCCAACACCGTCAACAAACTGTGGTCACTTAGACTCCACAATCGAACAGTTCCATCCCAACTTCCGCTGTATAGTACCCCATTTAGCACAACAAGCGTGGAAACTACAGATTTATGACCACTCATAGTGCAAACCAGGCTTCCATCCTGGGAAAACAATCATTTTCAAATTATAAGATGGAAATTTTATCAAGACAAGCTTTACAAGTGTTCAGGAAAATTAACTTACTTGCAATGACCAAGCTTTGATAATGTTATCTCCACTGCCACTATACACATGCCCATATTCTGAGTATGCCAAAGCATGAATGCCAGTATATCGCCAGTCTTTTGGCTCGTACCACTTTCTTAGCGGCTGATCTTCCAGAGGGTAAGTAGTGCTCCATACAAAGATACCTCCTCCACCATCGCCACTGACACATACTGGTTCTGCTCCCTCGATGTGTATCAAAGCCATTACTTTATCATGATGACCTTTAAATGTATGCACATGGGAGAAGTCCTGCATATAGAATGTTTTACATGAAGATCCATATATAGCTATAATTAGCGATTGTTACTAATGATAAGGAGAAAAGTAAGTTGTAGAGCTGTTACCGAGCTGAGAAGAACATGAACAAAAATCTATAAAGAATCTATCACTAACTTTAAATATGGAACCATTATTGCATATGTACCTTCAGAGACCATAAAAGGATAGTTTTATCATATGAGGAGCTGAACAGAAACCCACCTATACAGAGAAAAGGGACATACAGATGCGTCATTAAAATAATACTCTTGAAAGGAAGAATGAGTACATTTTTATTATTTATTCAACATACTATAAAATTGGTACAATTTATAAAACAGTACACCTTATAAGAAGAAGCTGTACCTCCAACCGCTAAAGCCGTGACAGAGTCTTGGTGTCCCCGCATATCTTTAGATTTAACCTTACCTTCTGAGAGTCTCTCAACAAAATCTATGTCAACCTTATCCTCTGCTTCACCACCAGTTTTCATTCCAGGCAACGTTTCTTCCAGTTCTTTGGATCCCACCTCTACCAGGTGACATAATTCACTAAGAGCCAAACAGAACTCTTTCCTTTTCCCAGCAATCGTGTTATGCAATCCACTCATAGAACTGAACCGAGGATTCATGACCAGCTCCCTGATGCATTTCCATAGATCAGTCAAAACGGGACGAGCCTGAGGATCAAGACAGCAACATTGGCAAAGAATTTCAACCATCAATTTAAACTTCCCTTGGAGTTCATATTCCAAACATAGTTTCTCCGTAATACCCGTGTGGAGAACCAAGAGATCCTCAATAACCTCGTCACATCCTTTTGCATCCACACAATGTACACTTTCTATCAGCTCCTCGGTAAACCGTTTTCCGAGACGTAGCTTGAGGAGAAGAAAACAAACTGGCCAAACATCAGAGCTATATGAAACCAAAGATTTTGAGCTGACATTTTTTATCAACATATTAGGCTCTTTCAACAATTCAAACAACACCTCTGGGCTCATAAAAATCCCCTTCTGTAGTAATCCAATCAAAATCAAACCCATTTCCGAAACACCAACTGGTTTTCTCAAAGAGCTAGTTTCTTCCGCGATAATCTGATACACATTCCTTCCACTTTCCATCAACTCAATCAAATCAACATAAGCATTCTCAAATTCGTCAAACTTCACACAAGAAACACTCAAACAGCCTGAGATTATCCCTTCCTTTTGCAGATTGAGAAGTGCCTCACATATCTGCATACCAATTATTGCTAAACGTGAAGTATCATCGTCAGTGAGATTATCAAATTCCTCCCACGAAAATTCAGTAAGCTTCTCACCCACTAAATACAAAACCCCATTCTTCAAGTCACCCCACAAGCCAAAAACTTTAGAAATACCTCTCTGTTTAACAGTAATGATAGCATCAAGCTCATCTCTCTCTTCGTCTCTCATTCCCCACAGACAACTCATCATCCTCTGGACATAACTATACTTGAGGACAGAATCACAATCATCATGCTCGAACCAAACAACCCGTAAAAGACTCACCTTCGAATCATCCCTCAGACGTCCACATAGACGCGAAGATGAAGCAAGATCACTAATTTCACTATCCCCATATACCACGGAAACGGCGTCGTGCACTAGGATACGATCCTTCCAAGTGGCGTAAAAGTCGTCGGACCATGATCGAGTGACAAATTCAACAGGTTTTTTACAATTCCGACCAGATTCCAGCTTCATCTTCGAAATAGAAGGGAATAATCTGAGAAGATCGATGTTTTTGGGGAGAGCTGATGGTCCTTGAGGAGGAAACTTGACGAGAACAGTGCACGCAGGACATCGGATTGTGCCCGGAAACTTCTTGGGAAGATTCGTTAAGCATTCTTCGCACGCCGAGTGTCCGCAGGCGAGCACGCGCGGAACTGAGCACTCGCCGTCGTAAGACTGTAGACACACCGGACACTCCGGTGCCTCCATCACCTCCGATGATTCGGGGTTAAACTCTTGTATGCCCAAAGCTAGAACTCAATTCTATTTTGTCTCCCTTCTAATAAATCATTTAGTTTACATTTAAATTTAATAAAAAAATAAGTAAAAAACATAGAAACCTGAACAATTTTTCATATTTACGATCCAACCATAAGAAATTGGGTCGCGGATCTTAGATCCATTAGATTCGGTAAGGATCCGGCCCCAATAACAAAAACCTAAATGACTGTTTTTTTTCTTCGTTTTTTTTCTTCTTCTTCATTTCTCTTCGAGTCTTCTTCTCCACCTGAAATCTCTCTTGGTCTTACTTCTTCTTCCTTTCTCTTCTCGATTTGAAACGAACTTTGGATTATCAATGGCTCCTCGTACTAGGAATTGTGCTAATTCGAAGAAGACAAAGAAGAAGACTCCTTTGGCCGTAGCTTCCTCCTCTGCTCCGCCAGCTGCTATATCGCCTTCCCCGTCAGCTCCTATGTCGTCTCCTCCAGCAGCTGTTATCTTGCCTACTCCACCACCAGATGCTGTCGGATCTCCTCCGGCAGATGCTAGCTCACAGTTTCCGGCAGCTGCTGTGTCGCCTCTTCCGCCAGCGACTACCAGTAATTCTCAAGCAGAGGTAACATTTGAATTGTGGTACAAATAAGAACGCTTGGTACAAGTATGGTTTTCATCTGTTTATTTTGGTACAAATAAGAACGCTTGGTACAAGTATGGTTTTCATCTGTGGATTTTGGTACAAATAAGAACGCTTGGTACAAGTATGGTTTTCATCTGTGGATTTTGGTACAAATAAGAACGCTTGGTACAAGTATGGTTTTCAACTGTGGCTTTTGGTACAAATCAGAACGTTTTGTACAAGTATTTATGTATGTTGTGTTTGAATTTACAGGAGAATGATGAGGATGATACAGAACAACCACTACAACCTCTGAAGTTTTACTTTAGCCACGCCGACTATACAAAGTCGTGTAGATTATCATCAAGGTATGACGATACTGAAACGTTGAAGGAATTAGAAGAAATCCTGGCGGAGGATGAGAAGAAATGGTTTAGAGAACATCCACAGTTTAGGCACATTTGGCATATGTACAGAGAGGAGAACCACAAGTATACGTGTATGTGGATGCTCTTGGTTCGTACGGCTTGTATGGACAAGGATAATGTGTGTTGGTTTGTGGTGAATGGGGTCCCTATAAGGTATTCTATTAGGGAACATGGTCTTATTTGTGGATTGGACTGTCATAGTTATCCACCAAACTATGAGCAGTTGGGGAGTGAAAATTTTCAGCAAAGGCATTTTGGAATTCGAGAAAAAGATAAGAAGGGGAAGAAGGTAAAAAAGGTAACAGTCAATGATGTAAAAGATAAGCTCCGTACCATGTTAGCAGACGGAGACCGGTTGAAGATGGCTATCCTCTTGTTCCTAAGCACTATCATTGGACCCAAGAAAAAATTTGGGTACATTGATCTTTTTCTGCTGAGGGTTGTGGATGATATACATGCGTGTGAAGTGTTCCTGTGGGGGAGATACACATTTGATGATGCCATTAGAAATATCATCCATATGATGGGACATTTTAAAGGCGTTGCGGGGGATACATGGGGGTTTCCGGGTTTCTTGAAACCTTTAGAGGTAAAAAACAATTATGAAGCATAACTCAATAATTTTTAATTAAGTTGTGATTTTTCTGATTAAATGTTGTGCAGATTTTGGCTTGTGAGGCCATTCCAAATTTAAAGAGAACGTTTCGAGAAGATGTACCCGCAGTCTCATATTGTCCAAGGATGTGCAAACAAAAATGGAAAAACACTCACATGAAAGGGTATCCTCTTGAAGATGTAAATTCAGCGCTTGGAACTACAAAGGTTAGAGATCTTTCCTCAACTCGATTTTGTTATTAATGTCATATTAATAATAACTTTTAAAATTTGGGATATGTTTATATGTTCACAGCTAATTGAAAGCATTTTGCTGCCTGCATTTTCTGAGCTTCCTCTTATGGCTTCCATCATGGAAAATTCGAGTTGGATGTGTGCTACTGACCCAATTGCTGAGAGTTGGGAGAGGCGGCTAATTCATGAGAGGAAGAAGATATGCTGGGATGATCTATATTAGTTAGATGTTGCTTCTCGTGTGCAACAAGCTCAAGAGGAGTTGAGAAATGTGACACAGGAGCAGCAACAAGAGGAAAATGTTCCCCCACAGTCTTCTGTGAATGATTTAGAATCTCTTCAAGAAAAACTGATGAGAGTGATGGAAGCAGAGTTTGAGAAAATGACGAGGGAGATGAATGTAAAGATTGATGGCATAGACCAAAGGTTGAAAGTTGTTGAAGATGATTTGAGAAATCGCCAAGCTCAAGAGGAGTTGAGAAATTCTAGAAAGTCTAGATCTGGGAATGATCACTATGATGATTTTGGGAATGATCACTTTGATTTTGGATGTTCTGATATAGGTGCATGTACCGCAGCAACAAGATCACCAGAAGCAGAAGCTGTACCAGCACCAGTACCACTTGAAGCAACACCGACAGCAGTACCACTTGAAGCAACACCGACAGCAGTACCAGAAGCAGTTGTACCTGCAGTCGTACCAGAAGCAGCAGCACCAGAAGTAGTTGTACCAGAAGAAGCAGCAGCAACAACAAAAGAAGAAGCAGCAGCACCAGAAGCAGTTGTACCAGAAGCAGTTGTACCAGAAGAAGCAGCAGTAGCAACACCAGAAGAAGAAGCAGCAGCACCAGAACCAGCAGCACCAGAACCAGCAGCACCAGAACCAGCAGCACCAGAACCAGCAGCACCAGAAGCAGCAGCACCAGAAGAAGAAGCAACACCACCACCACCACCACCAGAAGCAGCAGCACCAGTACCAGTTGTACCTGCAACAGTACCAGAAGCACCAAGGGGAGAAGATGATGAGCTGGCTCGTAAGAGGAAAGCTAGACCTTCAAAGATGGATTACGACTCCGTACACGAGGCAAAAGAAGCGTATGTAGTAGGATTTCGAGTCATGTTTGTTTTTCGGATGTAGAACATGTAGTTTTTTGGATTCGGGGCTTTGTTGTGACGGGAACATGTAGGAACATGGATTTGGGGTTTTTTGGACTCATGTTTGGTTTTGGCCTTGTTGAAGCAGGAACGTTTATGGTACAAATAAGTAACAAATAAGGAACAAATGTATAACAATGTGATACAAATAAGGAACAATTGTGGTACAAATAAGGAATAATTGTGATAACGCCGTCAAATCATCCCTCTGTTGACACATGGCGCCGCAAAAAAACATATCGCAGCCAAATATTGTACACAGTTTTACTCAAGACAATAGTTGTACCAGGTTGTACATAGTTGTATTTTGCTCATTTAAACTTATAATCAGTAGTACTATGTTCTAAATTTATTTTTCATATTTATACTTTTGATATATGGTATTTATAGTTCATTTACTACATTCTTATGTAATCATTTTTAAAAAACTTGTGCTTATGTGTTAAACAAAAATATTTGGTTAACATTTACAAAGTAACCATCAAAGAATAAGGATAACCATCAAAGAATAAGGATAACCATCAATCATTTACAAATTTTTAACATATGTGTGTTAGAAATTTACTTTTATAAAGTAATATGTGTTTACAAACCAACATCATTTACTTTTTATGATTGCTCCCAACATCATTTACAAACCAAGCGTACAAACCTCTCTTCCTACTCTTGTTTTTTCTTCCTTGATGCTCTCCACTTAATGAAATCCTTTTTGTTTTTTTCCTTCCTCTTTTTATAACATAATCTGGAGGTAAGCAAAATAAATCTTTTATCTCCTGGGGAACAATCCATTGAGTGATATGGGGAACTGGATAAATCGACCTATGATATGCCAAAACCCAAAGCTCCATCCAATAATATTTGGAGCACATCTCATGTATTTGTAGCTCAGGCGCTGCATTCTTCTTTGCTTCTCGAGCAGCAGCTAATGCATGCACACATGGATATTTGTCTATATCAAACCGTTTACAGCTGCAAGTTTTGATTCTCAAATCGACAAAATATTTAATGCCATCACGTCCCAAAACAATGTACTCAAGTCGGTAATTGTTTAACTCCTGCACAGTCAACAAATTTGCTTCCAAACATCTTGTGTGTAACTCGTTCTCCACAAAAGGAACTAGTTTCTGCCCATCCGGTATACCAGCTGAAATCTTTCGATACTTGTTAAACCATTCAGCCAATTTCTCGATCATCATATCTATCATTGGCAATAATGATAATTTCCTTGCTTCCCTGAAAACAGCATTAATGGATTCAGCACAATTAGTAGTGTCTATGTTGTACTTCTCACTTGGAAAATAGCATCTTGCCCATTTTTTCACCATTGAATTTCCTTCCTTATCCAAGCTATCTAGATACACACGTGCTGTAGGATACCTAGACGTGAATTCACCATAAAGTTGTAAGAACTCAGCCTCAGTATAAGCTCGAGCGCATTCCCTGAACTTTTGTGCAACTGTCTTTTTCTTTACGCCAAAAACGCTTCCTTTCACATTTTGAGACAAATGATAGATACAATATCCATGTTGAGACAACGGGTAGACTTCACCTATTGACTTGATGAGGCTTTTATTTCTGTCAGAAAGAAACACCATTTCAGGACTATCCGGTACCACCGATTTCAGCATATTGAAAAACCAGATCAAGCTTGCATCTTTTTCACCATCCACTACACCAAAAGCTATTGGATAATGGTGATGATCAGGATCCTGAGCTGTA
Source organism: Crucihimalaya himalaica (assembly GCA_004349715.1). Taxonomy (NCBI): domain Eukaryota; kingdom Viridiplantae; phylum Streptophyta; class Magnoliopsida; order Brassicales; family Brassicaceae; genus Crucihimalaya; species Crucihimalaya himalaica. The sequence continues at coordinate 2,833,004 of SMJT01000005.1, forward strand.
GCAACAATTAGCACTCCACCATGTGTAGCCTTAAGGTGGGTTCCATCCACTATAATCACTTTTCTCATTACTCGAAAACCTTCAATACAAACTCCCAACGCAAAGAATAAATACTTAAACTTCTGTTCCTTATCAACTTCCACATATGAAACAGTACCCGGATTCTTCTTCTGTAACATGAACATATAAGAATACAAAAGCATAAAGCTTTCCTCAGGAGTCCCCCGAACTTCGCTAGCAGCTAGCTTTTTTCCCCTCCATGCGGTAGAGTATGACACTGGAACACCAAATCTTCCCTGAACCAAGTCGATGAGATTTTTTGGACTTGGAGTGTCAAATTTACCCGGATAGTCTTCAGCCAAAACAGAAGCAACTAACCTTGATGTCCCTTTTCTTCTACTTCGACTTGTACTTGTAGATGCTCTACAGCACTTATGAATCTTCTTGTGAGTTCTAATAGAAAAACACTCGGATGTATCACACTTCGCAGCCCGTACATACCATTCACAACCATTTTTTGCTTCCGAACATTTTACCACATATCTCGTTCTATCCGACTTCAATACATCAAATTCAAAACAATTTTGATGACCAGCCTTTTCAATTAAACTTTGCATTGCTTTTTTGCTTCCAAATTCTTGGCCTAACGTAATATCAAGACCATCTTCCCATCCAAGACTTGTAGAGTCATCTCTTTCTACACCAATATCTTCAATCATTTCACAATCATTCGCATTAAAATCGTTTCCATCATTTTCCACCACCTCAATTTGTTGTGGTGGTCCCATAAGGTAAAGAGTAGTGCTAGCATTCACTCCACTAATTGGAAGAACCTCATTACTTCCAACAACTTCTCTTAATCGATCCTCTCTTGAACTTTGATCAAACCCATGATTTTCCTCTATCTCCTGATTTAGTTCTGCATTATTCGTTACCTCCACATGCAAAATACTCCTACACCCTTCTTCATTCACCTGCATCAAATAACACTCAAGATCTTCATCGTCCCAAATCTCATTTGGTTTCTTCCGTTCCGAGCATAACAATGGAAGGTAACTGATTTTCAGATTTCTCAATGTCTCATCTATCTTTATCTTGCTACATATTTTCGCAACCAACTCAGAATATGACACTTCCCTTGTTGTCTTCATAAGAAAAGAATACATTACATCTCTTCTTGAAATCCATCGTACACCTTCCTCTTCTCTTGAATAATATCCATCATAATCAAACTGTATAACTGCTACACTACTCTTTTTGGATCCACTCCTTTTCATTGCCAGCTGAAAAAAAAACGTGTATATAATTTTCTGCTTGCCCACATACATAGTTGTCCCGACTTGTACTAATTGTACCAAAACAATTTTCTGCTACTTTCCCAGAAACATAATTGTATCCATTTGTACTTGTTGTCCCAATTTTTAGATTACAACTTTCCTATAGATTTTCGTTTTTAACCTACGAATTCAACTTCTCTCATCCCTCAATTAACAATGTAAGACTTTAATCGACTAGAAAAACAAATTTACTAACCAAAAGAACATAATAACCGAACAAATTTACAAATCTACTATTTTGAGTGGATTAATCTACTATTTTGAATGGATTAAGTTTCAAACTTCAAAAACAATGAAATTGAGAGGAAAATAAAACAATGGTGAGAATGATTACCTCGAATTTGAAGATAGATTGAGCTTCAAACTTGGCAAGAGGAAGAGATGGAAGGAGTGAGATATCAAAGCAGTAGAGCAAATTAAGAAATTTTTTTTTTATCGATCGAAGAAGAAGAAGAATAGAAAAGAGAGAAAAAGAAAGTGATTTTTTTGTTTTATTTATTTTTATTTAATTATTTTAAATAAATTCGAATTAAAATAATAGAAAATAAATGAATGGGTAATGTGTAAAATGGGGATTTCATATTGTTATAATAGTTGAGGGGTATAAAGAAAAAATTAGGGTAGTGTTGAATTGTTTATTGCCTTTAAAGGCAAATGAGTATTTGACCCGATGATTCGATGAACAACTGAATTCATACGACATCGTTTACACTTAAACTAAAGCAACGTTTAGTCCTGAGGGTAGTTCTGTCTTATATAGTATGGGTTTATCGTCCTTTCGACTTTTCAATTTTAGTTATACAATTACATTTATTTTTATTTTTAAATAATGAACGAATTAGCCGATCACAAATAAAAATTGAACGACTTGTAAGAAATAGTTATCCTCATTTTTCATTATTTTATCTCCAACAGTCATTTTTTATTATACTAGTTCTGATGGAGTGAGGTGTCTTTGTTTTGATTTTTACAATGATACAATGTCATCTTATGACAATATATTGTAGACTGCAAGACGGATGAAGTATTTGCATACTTTTTAATTTCAAACCGGTAAGCATTATAAAAAAGCTTCATCCGTCTCTGACTGTTTTGTCTTAATCATAAAGTTTATCTAATGTTTGTAATTTAATATGTGATTGTTTTGTATGTTCGAATCCTATATTGTGTTTAAAAAAAAAAATTAAAACAGATTAAATTATAAAAATTTAAATATTAAAAACAAAAATATTAGATAATATTTATGATTTAGTTTGTGACAGTTTTATCTCAAATGTGAGGGGTTCGAATCTCAGATTACATTTTAAAAAAAAAACAACGTGATAATAAAATTATAATTATAAGTTTATAATGTATAAGGGATATTTTGCTTATTTCAAGTATTTATATATATATATATATATAATTTTATATATTTCTTTTTAAATTATAATCTTATAAGTTATAATTATAAGTTATATATATATAATATGTTTTTAATTTTAATATTTATATAAAATATATATATATGTGTGTTTGTATAAAACTACCAATAAAACACTACGGCTCAAGTGGTTAAACCGTGACCCTTTTATTTTAAAGGTGAGGAGTTCAAATTATAGATTGTGTTTTAAAAAAAAAAACTCAAAACGATACGTGTTTATAACTTATATATATGAAACGAATATGAATGAAAGCTTATGATCTTATATAAAAAAGTAGAATAGCTATCTCCTTACGATGACACGTCATCACGCCAAAAAGTGACATGTGTCCACCTAATCAAATTTAATTTAAATTCTTATTTAAATCCATGTATATATTTATTGAAATTATGATAAATAAAACTAAAATAATTTGTTAGAAAACAAAAATTAAGTAAAATAAACAACATAAAATATTATCGTGATAAGAATAAAATTAAATTTTAAAATTTATTGGACTAAACACCATAAGTTAAATATTGTATAAATAATAGTAATCACAAAACTATAAAATCTTAATGGGTGACAATTTGATAGAAGCAAAATGACACGTGATATTTACTTTTTTATTCATTCAACTCTTTAAAGCATGTCCATAAAGGATATATGAACATGAGCATCTCATTAAAAAAAAAAAATATGCGTCTCACAACATTCCAAAAATAATAATAATAAATATTATTTTAATATATACGTCTTTTTAAAAATACCTTTGATGAATATGCTCTTACATCTTTTTGTCTTTGTCTTCTTTTCACCTATTTTTTTCTTGTCAAGCATCTTCATATTCCGTCATTGATTTAACATTTTTCTCATCAATATATATATGAAATTACGTAGAGCTTATTAAATTTCTAACTTTCTAACTATGCTACAAATTTGGTTAATTTTTTGTGATTTATTAATTCAACATTTAAATATTTTCAAAATTTCTATCTTTTCTATATATATATGTCTGTAAAAAATACTTGGAAAGAAGTATCACATATTTTGTGGTAGATAAAAAACGGGTTCATCATTTACATGCGCTAAAATGTAGGTTGATGGAGACAATATAAGATCGAAGAGTATCATTATAAGTATTTTGTATTGTCTTTATTTTAAAGATTTTATTTTTATTTTTATCGTATGTTATAAACCTGCTCCATTTTACTTTAAGTGGTTTACGTAGAAGCAAAAAAAAGAGCAAGAAGATTTAAATTTGTTGATGCTATAATTTTTACAAAACAACTCATGAATTAATACTAGAAGACACATAACTTCGATGCTAATATTTTTTGGACGAAACTATGTTTAAAAGTTAATATTTTCTAAAATGTTAACAGTACAAATTACTCATTTAAAACGGTTTGGGTTCTCAGAGAGATTGCGAAGTCACAATACATAACTATTTTTAAATGTGAATTCAAGGATAAAAAATAGCGCAATCGGTCATAACGAATAAAAAAATTAATAAGTTAAAAAGTAAAATGAAATTTGATAAAGTCTAATTTAAAACTTTTTGAAATAGTTTATTATGAAAGAGTGACCAATTTTTCCTAACTAATATATTTATTTTCCACTTTCAAATGTTTCATACAATAAAAAGTTTAGGTTAGTTAAACAAAAATATGTTATCTTTCAAAACAATATGTAAACAAAAGTGGATAACGCACGGGGTACTCATCTAGTTTATTTAAAAAAGAAAATAGTTTAACAGAATCTACTAACGTTGACTTAATCCCGTTAATTTAGTCTGTCAATTGACTTAATCCCGTGAATTTAGTCTGTCAGTTGACTTAACGACATGATTCAAATAGCTAAGTCAACGCAAAGTTTATGATTTAAGTAGAAATCAACTTAAATTTTATCTTTTTAAAAAAAATCGAAAATGCATACCTCAAATGACTGAAATGATAAACATGGTTTTTATTTTTATGATTTTTGACTTTTACTTTCTTTTACTTTTGAAATTCTGATAATATCGACTTAAACAAAAAATAGATTTTTGTATAGTGTAAGATGAAATTTTTTTAATACATAAGTTCTTTGTAAAAGAATGAGATATTTTGCTTAAAATTTTCCCGATTGAGGTATAATATTGCTTTTCCTCTCTTTTGATTCTACACGAGGTATCATATCGACTTCAACAACAAATATACTCCAGAATGAATTCCCATTTGAGGTATAACATTATTGCTTTTCCTCTCCCTTTTTTTTTTTTTTGTCATCATATTTCTTTTCCTCTCTTTACAAAAAGTAGAAAATATCGACTTCAATATAGTATGTTGAATAAATCGATATTATTTGTTCAAATGATAAGAGATAACCTATTTTCTTAATTTTTAAATTAAAGTAATCATGTTCATTCAATTTAAACAGCAGATGTCGCAATTATTTGCTTCCGAGAACCAACTTCTCGAGCTGTGTAACATTTATTTTGGAACTTTTAATTGTATCTTCCCCCAACGTTTCAAAAGCTTCGATTAGGTGATTATACGAGTCATGAAAAACGTTACGTTTTCTAAGTTTTTGTTTAGTTAAAGCAAATTTTCTGGTCAGCTTTGTACCAATGTGAAATTTCCTCAGGTTAAGATCCGATGAAATTACGTTTAGTATATGCTAAAGTTAATAGTCTTTGATCCACCAGAATATAAATGACTAAAATCTAATTATTGTAGGTGGTATCTAAATTTCTAAATGAATTGTCATATACCATAACTTTCCTGTAGATATATCAGATGAAATGAAGACTATCGTTTCCACCCTTTTTCTATAAATAATGTGTTAGATTTTATTTTAAATATATCAAACCAAATATGTTTTATATTTTTTTTTCTTTTATGACTGTCTTTTACTAGATGTTATAAAAAACTGTATTCTGTTTTTTGTTTCCTCTTCTAATGTTTTATAAATTTCTATATAATAACTAATAACTGATATCTGAAAAAGCATAACAAAATACACAGTATAAAATATCAATATTCCCTACAAGAAACTAATAATATTCAAAACATCATTTTTTTTTTCATAATTGTATTTGGATAACAATTCTCTAAATTAATATATGATATTTTTGGCAAAAAAAAAATTCAAAAAAAGGGGCAGGCTGGAAAATTATACTATCAGATTGCTGGAATGTGTCTGTAATATCAATAACTGTATCACACAAAAAAAAAATAAAAAAAAAAGAAAGAAGAATGACTTATAAATAATTAAACGATTATAATTTTCTTAACTTATTTAGTGGAATATTTTCCCCGATAAAATAAATAATTACGACGAATATATAAAGGTAAAAAAAAAAGGGAAGGTGGGAATTTTAAAAGCAAAGCCACCTGTCTTCTGACCCACCCATTCAATTTTTGTTGGGAACACAGAGATTAATCTGTCGTCGTCGTCTCTACACCGTCGGTGCGGGGTACCTCCTCACGGATCATTTTCTAGAGAGAGAGAGACGATTTGTGTTCCTAGATTCTCTCGTCAATTTTTCTCCTCCGATTCATTTTCACTATTCGAAAATTCCCCAAGAGATCCGTGATTTTTTTTTTTCCTGGGGATCGATCTGATAGAGGGTGTCTTTGAATATATCTTGCAATTTCAAGGGAATTGTGAGATTTGTTGTGTTTTTTCCTCGATTAATCGGCGAAATGGACGAGTTTGGTGTTCTAACGGAGCGTTATGGGATTAAGCCTCAAGGTAAATCTGCTCCGATGGCTGCTTCGAAGCGTTCTGTTAACCCTAACAATAATGCTCAGAGCTGGAATTTCGGTACATCCTCCTCCTCCTCCGGTGTAAATGCCAAATCGACGTCTTTTAATTCGAATAGCTCTTGGAATAAGGAATCTAGTAATGGGTCTTTGTATGATGGTGACGATATTTTCTTTACGTCGACTTCTACTAATAGAAAGGTTTCGAATTCTAATGGATTTGACGATTTTGATGTTTTTCCTGGGTTGAACAAGTCATCGTCATCTTCTGGTATTAATACCAAGTCGTCTTTGAATGATGATTTGTTGTTCTCCAATTTTGGGGATTCGGGAAAGAATACTTCTTCTTCGGCTCAGGGTTTTGATGCTGATGACTTGTTTGGTGGTGTAATGTCGGGTTCGAAAAGCTCTGCTAGTGTTAAGAATGATGATATACTTGGGTCATTCTCTTCATCTGAAAAGCAATTTACCGCTGCGGTCGATGATTTGTTGGGTTTGGGGAAGAATGAAGCTGGTTTTGATGGATTGATACCTGGTTTTGGTGGAAGTGCTCAGACCACTAGCAGGTTTGTGATCAGTTTATGGTACATTCTGGTCACGATTGTTGCCAATTTCTATTGATTTGATTGTTATATGTATCGTATGAGATTCTGATGTCTGTCATGTATGGAATATATGTGCTAATGTCTCGTGAATGGTATATAAAAAAAATTGATCATCTTTGTACAGGAAAATGTTGGTGTTATGGTTTTGAATTTCCTGGTTGAGTTATTTTGTTTTTGTTTGATTTTTCAGCAAGACTACTACATCGAAGTTTAATGCTGCTGATCCTTTTGTGGTTCTAGAATCAACTACGTCTGCAGCACATTCTTCTTCTGCTCTGTTCGTGGATCCACTTGAAGAATTTGCTGCTTCAGTCAGTTCTCAGGGGAAAAAACAATCAAATACTTCACAAACATCATCAAAACTTAAGCCTCCGCCTAAACCAACACAAAAAGTGGACAGAGGTTAATCTCTTTGATAACTTGAAAGTATATTGAATTAGAGGTTTTGTTTACCGTTTTCATTGTGCTCTAACTAGTCAAGGAATTATTATCACAGTTAAGAGTTCAGGAATGTCTTCAATAGACGAACTTGAAGACTTTGCCATGGGTACTATGCGACGTAGTGCGTCCACTTCTGACACTGCTAGTAAATATAGAGAAGCTGGAGATGCTGGAACAAAGAAAAAAGAATTTGATGTAGATGACCTTGACTCTTTTTTCAGCGCAGGATCTCGGTCCAGCAGTGTACCAAAGTCACGGACTACAACTGACGTAAGAACGACTTTCGAAATATTACATTATTACCAAGTTCCAGTTTATTAAAATAAAGAAAATGTGTTCTTTATGTGTATCCTTATTCTTCTTTCTGATGCAAAGACAACTCGCAAGCCAGCGTTCAACGTGCCAAAAAAGACGCCTAATGGAGTTTCTAGTGCAAAGAAGCCTCCTGCTCCAGCAAATCTGGTGGATGACTTTTCTGCACTTTTTGGAGGTATATGTTGTGAAAATATGTATTTTCCAGCAATTGGTTACTTTGGAGATAGTTTCTAAGAAACATTTCCTTATCTACAGAGGATCCTATATTTAGACAATTTGAAGAAATCCCAGGGGAAAGCGAAGAACGAAGAAAGGCCAGATGGGATCGTGAACAGAGAACAAAGAGCCGTGTGGTATGTGTTGTTAATTTGTTATTTGGTTTTCTTTTAAAATTTCTGCTGCAACCCTTGATTCTTTTTTTCCTCTGCAACTTATGATGATATCTCATTTAGCTAAATGCTGGTATGAAAATCTATGAAATTTTTTTTTGCTTGAAAGTACCCCTTCACATTCAAAAGCTTAGTTAAGTTCCCTGGAGAATGTGTTTTGCCCACTTCAGGTTTTCCCTTATTTGATTTGATGGTCCTGCTAGCATGTCAAGATCGGCTAACTGACTGGCATACTGCAACCAGTTTCTAGTTTAAGTTTGTTTAGCTTGTACCTGATTGTATATTTTGGTTCTAGATGATTTTACACAATTCAGTGCCTTTTAAAATGTAGGCACAAGCTGTAGCTGATATGAATAACCGTGATCATCAATCTCGAGTTGAACAAGAACAGAGAACTGTGAGTAATGCTTTTCTTGACATTGATGTTTGAATCTTCATTATCATAATGCTTATTTATGGACAATGACCTTTTTTGGATTTGTTTGTCTTCACCATGGTATATGATAATGCTGTTTTTGATATTTATATTTCCTTTTGTAATTTTGTTTTCTAAATCTACATAGAGTCTCCTTGTTGGAGTCTTTATATACCAACCATGGGTTTCTTGTTGCTTTTCAGAGGATTTCTGAGACTGTTGATGCTGAGATAAGGCGTTGGGCAACTGGAAAAGAAGGAAACATGCGTGCGTTGTTATCTTCCTTGCAAATTGTGCGTTGAAATATTTATGAATTATAATTTAATGTTCTGTTACATCTGTCTATTCATGTGCTCTTCCTGAGTTCACTGAGTTCTGGTTCTGTTTGAACGATGACAGGTACTCTGGCCCGGATGTGGGTGGGAGGCCGTTTCTCTAACAGATTTGATCACTTCGTCAGCAGTCAAGAAAGTCTATAGAAAGGCAACGTTGTATGTCCATCCCGATAAAGTTCAGCAAAAAGGAGCCACGCTTGAACAAAAGTACATTGCTGAAAAGGTTTTTGACATTTTGAAGGTATTTTCCCAGTGGATCAACATGAGCAGCTCTCTCCCTAGAATCTAATATAGACTAATGTTGAAAGTAGAATCTTGATGAATTAGTTATCTCCAAATTGATCAGTAGATTATCATGGAAACGATGTTTCAAAAAATTTATTAGGTTGGACGCGTGTCTCTGTGTTAGTAATTTGAAGAAATCCGGTTAAGTTTCTTGTCTCTTGCATAGATCCACAAACCTTACCTCATAACTGATTTGCATTGTACAGGAAGCTTGGAACAAGTTCAACAAAGAGGAGCTCTCATAAGCCCATATGTTGTGGATCTAGCTGCCTCCATTCCAGGTTTGAGAACAGTTTGCTTCAGATAGACCCTGAAACGGGACTACTTCTAGCAATGGATGATTAAGAGATAGAGGCACTTGAAGAGACTTGATACTTGTTTGTTGTGTCTCTGTGTCACAAATTGTCTCTGAGTTTCCTTCAGTCATTTCTTGTTTTAATCTTCTTGTCTCTGATTTTTGCTTTGACAGTAACTTCTGATACTTGTCATCTTTCTGTACACTCAACCAAAAAAAAAAAGATCCATGGGGGATATTGTATAGCCCCAAAAATTCAATATATTATATATATTGAATGTTCTTATGTTCTTATTATAATAGCTATAGTGTCGAGATGATCCACCGATGTTAATTTCATTCCCATGGAATAACAAAATGCTTTTGTTGGTATCTTCATAAATATCTTTGTAGCTCGATAAAATATCAAAGATTTGGGGATAGTAGATCGGGTTGAAGCAAAGTTCTACACTTCATAAATACCTACTCGTTAAGATGTACACATGAAAATAATCTTATAGATGTGAAAAGAATGTTTGAGGGTAGGTTAAGGAACCTTGAAATATGGATAAAGCCATAAAGAGAAGTAGCAGCAAGACAAATCCAAACTAGGACAAGTAGTTTACGAAGATAATAATATCCAAACCATAAGAATCCATGAAACAAAGTAGACAACTGCGACTTTGCCGCACCAGATACTAATAATTGGAGAGATGGATCTTTTAGGAATATTAGATTTTCTCAAAGATCAGATCAGAGCTGTTCAGAACGAAATTTACGACATTATAACACAGACTTATAAAATGACGTTAGAGTGAAACAATATGAACATAGCAAAAATGAGTTGGCCTAGTGGTTAAAACTCTAAGTTACAAAAAATGTAGGAATCTAAAAAATTATTTATTCGATTTCATGTGGGGAAAAGTCTCCTCTACAACAACGAGTTAAATTACATGGTTTAGGTCTCGTTCTATGAGTTCCTACTATAACTCATAACTATATATTATTTTTTATTATCACTTATTATTATATAGTTTGATACTTTTGCTATTTTCAAGTAATGTGATTAAATTAAAAAAATAAAAATTATGCTTCTTTTTAGATCACATTAAAATAGAATATAAAAAAATAAATTAAATTTAGAATCTAATATTTAGATTTTAATCAGATCTTTCTATTTAGATTCTAAATACGCTCAGGTCTTTATAATTTATATAAATATATGTAAAATAAGTAATAATGACCCAACAAGAAAACAAAATCCAACTAAAACATATGTGATATGTCAGTATTTGTATATGAGCAATCATATGTCAGTATATGTATGTCTGCTTACACTCTACAGCTCTTATATTCTTTTCCCAAAATGTATTAATTAGACTTAAATAAAACTAAGCATGCATATTTGATGAAATCTGATGATCAGATTTATAGGCATATTGAAAATTTTCCCCAGAGATTTATTAATTAAAATTAAATAGAACTAAGCATGTATATTTGATTGAATTCTGATGATCAGATTAATAGCCATATTGAAAATATGAATATCTACTTTCCATCAATATTCCAAGATTTTATTTGCCTCGAATCATGACTTTCAGATAATGTCAAGATACTGATGTTTTGGAGTGATCAAGTGGATTCCCTCATCCATCACCTTCGATTCAGATTGATATTTTCCCATTTTATATCAAAAGTTAAAAGAACACAGTATGTATAATTTATATCAAAATTAACTCAATCATAGCATGATTTTCTCTTTTATTTAATAAACAAAAATAGAAACTTCCCGAAATGGTTAAAATCAAGAGCCACTAAAATGTCAACCTACGTGTCAATATCATCCACGTCACCACTTTCACCTATAAAAAGTTCGCGCCACTTGCAAATTCACAAAACAAGAGTCCACCATGAAAATATCCAACTCCACTCTCTTCTTCATCTTCTTCCTCATCTCTCTCTTCTGTTTATCGTCAGCTTCATTGAACAAGGCTCAGGTTTCAAATGGCTCGACCATCTTGTTCACGACTATAGGGAGACCCACTTTCGAATTCGACATCTTCACTCTCCCCACTAACCACCGTCCACCGTCTCCCGCCGATGAGCACCGTCTCACCGATGGCCAATCCGTTAATTTCAACGGCCATTTCGCTTCTCTTTCTCCGGCGTTAATCTCACTTCTACCCAATGATTCTCGTATTCAACCACAAGACTCGTCTCTTCTACATCTCATCTACGTTACCGAGAGAGCTGGAACGCCTAGCTTAAACTACGACGTCGTTCATAACGATAACTCTGGATCTAGAGTTCAGGTTCCGTTATTTTCCGGTGATGAACAACAGAGTGGCATGACTGTAAATTCCATGAAAGATAAGCCTGTTTTGACCAACGACTATCTCGTATACGTGTCGACACATGAGAATCCGGGTAAACCCATGGCGAGTTGGGCCGCCGTTTACTCGACCGAGTTACGATCTAAGTCTACTCGGCGGTTGACACCACCTGGAATCGCTGATTTTTCTCCGGCGGTGTCTCCGTCTGGGAAATGGACCGCCGTGGCTTCGTATGGAGAGAAAGGCTGGAGCGTCGTTGCGAAAGAGATTAGTTCAGATATCTATGTTTTCCTGACTGGTGATGGGACTCAGCGAGTTAAGGTGGTCGAGCAAGGCGGGTGGCCGAGTTGGGTTGACGAGTCGACTCTGTATTTCCACCGGAAAAGCAACGACGGCTGGATCAGCGTGTACCGAGCGACTTTACCCAAAACCGGACCGCTTAACACCAAATCGGTTACGATTCAACGAATCACACCACCGGGTATTCACGCGTTCACACCCGCAGCGTCACCAAACAACACCGACTTTATCGCGGTGGCCACAAGGAGGCCAGGATCAGAAATCCGCCACGTGGAGCTCTTCGATTTAAAGAAGAACGTGTTCGTCGAGTTGACTCGTCTGGTATCGCCGAAGAGTCATCACTTTAACCCGTTCCTTTCCCCTGACTCGTCCCGAGTCGGATACCATAGCTGCAGAGGCGACGCAACTGGACGTAAAACTCCTCGGAATCTCCTCCAGAACCTCAAAACCACTTCGAACGACCTCTCTCTCTTCAGATTCGACGGTGCATTCCCGACAATCTCGCCGGAAGGTGATCGATTCGCGTTCCTCACTTTCACAGGCGTTTACATGGTGAATTCAGACGGTTCAGGTCTACGCCAATTGCTTCCACAAATGGGATTTGGAACAGTTTGGGATCCAATTCGAAGAGGAATCGTGTACACAAGCTCAGGTCCTGCTTTAGCTCCAGGGAAAACTCAAGTCGATATACTCGCCATTAACGTTGATGCGTCAAATCCGTCAACCGCCGTTAAAAAACTTACAACCAACGGCAAAAACAACGCGTTTCCATGGCCATCACCTGACGGTAAACGGATCGTGTTCCGTTCTGCTCGGTCCGGTACCAAAAACCTTTACATAATGGATGCAGAGAAAGGTGAAGCCGGTGGTTTGTTTAGGTTAACGAACGGAAAATGGAACGATACGATAGCTACTTGGTCACCAGATGGTAATTGGATTGTGTTTGCATCGAACCGGGAATTTCCCGGTACGTTGTTGATGAATTTGTATGTGGTTCATCCTGATGGGACCGGTTTAAGGAAGCTGGCGCAGAACTTGACCGGTGGGATCTCGATGCATCCCATGTTTAGTCCCGACAGTAAGAGAATCGTGTTTACTACCATTTATGCTGGTATCTCGGCGGAGCCTATCGGTACTCCGCATTTTAACGTCCCTAGTAGCGAGATCTACACGGTGAATTTGGACGGCTCTGATTTGACGAGGCTCACGCATAACTCGGTGGAAGATGGACCACCCATGTGGTTCACCAGGATCAAAGCTACTGGTGATGTGGCTTGGCCTAAGAGGTTTGGACCTAGTTGCTCTATCCAAGATTTCAAGTCGCAAAATACTACCGTGAAAAGGAATAAGCGCGCTACAATGTCAATGTGTGCTGTTCCTTCTCAATGATTTGTTACGTAACCTACTCTTCGAATTAAGTAACTTGTTAAGATTTATATTGTTTTTAAGTATTGGGGTAGCCTAAGAAGTTATATGCTTTGAGCTTTAACATTTTCAATAATTTTTAAAATAATCTGATCTTTATAAATGGAATCAACGGTTGAAATAATTGTGTGTTCTTTGTCAAAGTGTGCACATGGTCCATGCAAGATAGACCAACCAATATTTTGTGATGTGCACGTGGATAATTCGTAGAAAAAAAAAAAAAATCTTCTCTATAAACTTTTGTCAGAAACGTTAACAAGTATAAAATTCCACGAATGATTGCCACGTGTAACTTATCTCAAATGTGATCTACATTACCATACTGACGTAATCTCTTTACCTACACCACCCTCTGAAATAGTCCTCCGCCATATAAACCTCCGATTGTTGTCTCCGCTTAGTGGCCAACCACTGACCAATCCGCCATGAATATTGTTCAGATTCTCTTCTTCGTGTCCCTTTTGTTACCGCTTCACGCATCAACGGCGGAACATCAAAACTCAAACGCTGGTGATGGAGACACCATCATATTCACCACTCTAGGACGATCGCGCTACGAATTCGACATATTCGCCCTTTCCACGACTCGTCCGCCGTCAGTTTCCGGCGAGCTCCGTATCACCGATGGAGAATCCGTAAATTTCAACGGTTATTTCCCGTCTCCTTCTTCGGCGCTAATCTCTCTACTTCCCGACGAAGCCCTGATTCAACTGGAAGATTCGTCTCCTCTGCATCTCATCTACGTTACTGAGAGAAACGGTACTTCTAGCCTATACTACGATCTAATTCACGGCAGCGATTCTGATTCCAAAATGAAACGACGGTCAGTGTTAGAAGCACCGTCTCGAGTTCAAGTTCCGTTGTTATCCGGCTTTGATCATCGGAGTGGTATGACGGTAAATTCGTTTAAAGATAAGCCTAGTTTAAGTGGTGAGTTTCTCGTCTACGTCTCAACTCACGAGAACTCAGGTAAGCCGAGGAGTAGCTGGACCGCCGTTTACTCTACCGAGTTGAGAACTGGGTTAACCCGGCGGTTGACGCCGAGTGGTGTAGCTGATTTCAGTCCGGCGGTGTCTCCATCCGGAAATTTGACGGCCGTGGCTTCGTACGGAGATAGAGGATGGAAAGGGGAAGTTGAAGAGCTAAGTACGGACATCTATGTATTCTTGACTCGGGATGGGACTCACCGAGTCAAGGTGGTGGAGCACGGTGGTTGGCCGTGTTGGGTTGATGACTCGACATTGTATTTCCATAGAAGAAGCAAGGAGGACGGTTGGATCAGTGTGTATCAAGCGATCTTACCTGAAAACGGACCGTTGAGTACAGAGTCAGTGACAATTCAGCGAGTCACACCACCGGGAGTTCATGTTTTCACACCGGCCACGTCACCAAACAACCACGAGTTCATAGCGGTGGCGACAAGGAGACCTGGTTCGGCTTACCGTCACGTGGAGTTGTTTGATCTGAAGAGGAATGAGTTTATTGAGTTGACTCGTTTGGTGGCGCCGGAGAGTCATCATTTGAATCCGTTCTTGTCCCCTGATTCGTCCCGAGTCGGATACCATAGTTGTAGAGGCGAGGCTAATGGACGGAGAAGTCCTCTGCTTTTCCTCGAGAATATTCAAACCACCACAAGGGACCTTTCTCTCTTTAGAATCGATGGTTCATTTCCTTCCTTCTCACCAGGAGGTGATCGTATCGCATACGTCAAAATGCCTGGTGTGTTTGTGGTGAAACCCGATGGTTCGGGGCAGCGTGAAGTGTACAATGGAATGGCGTTCTCGACAGCTTGGGATCCGGTTCGGCCAGGAGTTGTGTACTCTAGCTTAGGTCCAACGTTTGCTACAGAGAGAACAGCGGTTGATATTATCTCCATTGACGTGGATGCAGCTGACAAGCCATCTACCGTGAGGAGGCTAACGACTAACGGAAAGAACAATGCTTTCCCATGGCCATCTCCGGATGGTAAGCGGATAGTGTTTCGTTCGGGGCGGACTGGTCACAAAAACCTTTACATAATGGATGCTGAAAAAGGCGAAAGCGGTGGTCTATGGAGGTTAACTGAAGGTGCATGGACCGACACAATGTGTAACTGGTCACCAGATGGCGAATGGATTGCGTTTGCATCTGATCGAGAAAGCCCTGGCTCGGGTAGTTTCGAGCTGTTCTTGATCCATCCAAACGGAACAGGGTTAAGGAAGCTTATCCAAAGCGGAACGGGTGGGAGAACTAATCACCCGATTTTCAGCCCGGACAGTAAATCCTTAGTTTTTACATCTGATTATGCTGGAATCTCAGCAGAACCGATCTCAAACCCGCATCATTACCAACCATATGGTGATATCTTCACGGTGAAACTGGATGGCTCTAATTTGAGGAGGCTGACACATAACTCTTATGAAGATGGGACACCGGCATGGGCCCCTCGGTTCATCCACCCCGATGATGTAGAGCTACGCAGGAGGAATGATTCGAGTTGTTCGTTCGATGACTGTCACTGGCTCAACAAGTACCCAACACGAAAAGGCCGAAAAATTTCTTGCTGATATGTATCTACTTAGTACTTATACACTATAGTATATGGATGCAGACTGATGAGTATCAGAGTATCCTTTTTCAAAGATCAGAGATGTCTCCCAGCTTGTAACTCTAGTTATAGCTAGTTATAGATTTGTATGGGACTGCCAATGTATATAAATAACATATTGAATAATACTGAATATATGCCTAAGACTTTGTATTAGTGAGATCGTGAATATAATTATGTATATCATCCCTAAACAGTCGAAAAGATATCGAACCTTCTTTTTTAGTTGGAGGGTTTACGGCGGGAGCGGGAAAATCCAGAAAACGTCGTACAAGGTTTATAAAGAGTCACCGTCACAGGGAATGAATTGGGCAGAGAAAGCTAGAAAAAAAGGCGAAGAGAGGAATGGCGCCAGTTATTCAGAGCTCACAGCCATGGGTTGAGAAATAGTAAGTTTCTTACTGATCTTTTCTCCGCTGACGGAAAATTGAGTCGGATTTTATTAACTCATTGTTTACGATTTGGTTTCAGCCGGCCGAAGCAGGTTAAGGACGTGGCTCACCAGGAAGAGGTGGTTCGGGTCCTCACCAACACTCTCGAGACTGCTGACGTAATTTAACTATAACTCTTTGCTATCTGGATTGGTAGCGAAAAATCCCTTAATTTTGAAATTTGTGCATTGGGTTCACCTTCGGATACAAATGTGAAAACCCTAGATGTCGAATCTGGCTCTATATTCTGGGTTTTTGCTTCTTTTTTTTCGTTTATAAATGCTGTGCGTCTCTGTAGTGCCCGCACATGCTCTTTTACGGACCGCCAGGCACCGGAAAAACCACTACTGCACTTGCCATCGCCCACCAGCTATTTGGGTACTCCATCCACAAAATTCTGATTTCTTTTATTTTATGCAAAAGCCATTGATGGATTTTTGATTGATTCATTAGTGTGTGTGTGCTTAACTTGTATGAGACCTTGTGATCTTTAATATGATACATTCAATTTTGTGATTCAGATAACTCGAAAAGTGATAAGATGCTGAGATAATATGCACTCTCAGGCTTTCTGGTTGCATAATGATATACCAAGTTGTCTCACTAGGTCGCAAGACTGTATATTAAGATGTGGATTCATAATAACAGTAGTCATTATGGTTTTGCTATGTAAGTGTTAATTAGGTTTTTGATTTCAGATTGTCTCCTCTTTCGAGCAAATTGAAGCTAATTTTCTTATTGTCTCATATGAGTTAGTTTCAGCTTCGTTTGGGAGTAATATCACAAATGTATTTTCATGAGACTGTCATTGTTTTGTTATTTCATTTTGCTTTGACTGCAAAGTCTAATCTGTGGGTTTACCATGGGGTTGTGAAACTAACTAAAGAGTTTTTACAGACCTGAACTATACAAGTCTAGGGTGTTGGAGCTGAATGCGAGTGATGACAGAGGCATTAATGTTGTTAGGACAAAGATCAAGGATTTTGCTGCTGTTGCTGTTGGGTCTAATTATCGTCAAGGGTGTGTAATTTTTATTTGCTTTTGTTAAGTTTTTTTTTTTTGTCATTTTCTCGTATCTACTCTGTGTGCGGTGTGCATTTCCTCTAAGACCTATGATTTGATACTTCAGCGGTTATCCTTGTCCATCGTTTAAGATCATCATCCTAGATGAGGCTGATTCGATGACGGAAGATGCTCAGGTATGTTGAACATCTTTTCACTACGGCATTTGTACGTTTGAAATGTATTTACCATGAACTATTTTATTGACTGTCCAGAATGCCTTGAGACGCACAATGGAAACTTACTCCAAAGTCACCAGATTTTTTTTCATATGTAATTACATCAGCAGGTAATTCTATCACAATGACCTTTCTTTTCTTCTGTTCTCATTTGCATCTCCCTTTCATTTGTTCTCCAATTTTCTCTCTGGTTATGTTAAATGAGTGCTTTTTCGTTTATAATTTGGAACATGCTCATAGTGAGCTACATGTTGATTTTTTGTTTACCCAAATTCATAACAAAGAAAATTTCGCTGAGCTGAACTATGAACCCACCGATATTGATCACCCTTATAACTTTGATTTCTTGCTCTTTAGGATCATAGAGCCCCTTGCTTCCAGGTGTGCAAAGTTCAGGTTTAAACCACTTTCTGAAGAAGTCATGACTAACCGTATATTGCATATTTGTAATGAAGAAGGTCTCAACCTTGGTGGAGAGGTGTGAACAGTTGCTTTAAGGTCGCCTTGTTATTTTAGTTTTGTGAAAGCTGTTTATTATAGTTATTTTCCATTTAGGCTCTTTCAACTTTGAGCTCAATATCACAAGGGGATCTCCGTAGGGCCATCACATATCTGCAGGTAAGATAACTATCTGAAATATTTGTTATTGGACGAAATTGACAATAGAAATGTTAACCAGTCTTTCTGCCTGAATATTACAGAGTGCTACTAGGTTGTTTGGATCAACAATAACTTCTACAGATTTACTCAATGTGTCTGGGGTAAGGATGAAGTTAACCCAGTATTGCATAAGTGTATGGCAGGTTTAACCAGGTCAGTTTCATGACGGTTAATCTGGATGTCTTACGAATTTATCAGGTAGTTCCCCTGGAGGTAGTCAATAAACTTTTTACTGCATGCAAAAGTGGTGATTTCGATATTGCAAACAAGGAAGTGGATAACATAGTTGCAGAAGGATATCCTGCATCTCAAATCATTGATCAGGTTTTCTACTTCCCTCTCTTATTTACCTTTTAGTCATGCAATTGTGGCTATAACTACCTCTAAACACTCTCTATCAGCTATTCGATATCGTTGTGGAGGCTGACAATGACATAACAGACTTGCAAAAGGCTAAGATCTGCAAATGTTTAGCTGAAACTGATAAGGTAAGACTTCCCCTACTAATTTTCCTTACTTGTATCTCTTTTGTGGAGTTAGTTGAAGACTCAAGTGAGATCAATTACCAACATCTTGACTCAATTATATTACAGGTTTTGAGTCAAGTTCGCATCTTAGATTTATCATTTGATTGTAGATATGTTGCACTCTTGCTAAGCATCTCTCTGTTACCTCTAGTGATAATAAAATCTCTCTTTCTTTTTCTTTTTTTATTTATCCAGCGACTTGTAGATGGGGCGGATGAGTACTTGCAGCTTCTGGATGTGGCAAGCAATACAATTCGTGCCCTCTCAGAAATGGCTCAAGACTTCTAAAGCAAATACCCTTTAAAGTATAAAGCTCTGCATTTGAATTTTGCTTGAATTGGACCTTTTCCTTATGACTTCTGAGTTATCATAATGCCACTTTTCATAGTTTAGGTTTCGATAAAAGTTGAAGCGTTATGACGTTTTTCTGGTTATTACTCATGTTTTGTTACAGAGTTATTGTTTTAAAAGAACTATTAGATGTATTTTATCGCATCAATTTGCAAAATCTGTTGACAATTTTTCTGGATGAAACATTGAGTCTTGAGCCCGGAGACAGAGCTCACATCACGCATATGTCAAATAATAAGTGTCGGCATCTTTATGGATTCAAAGTGGAAGTAATATTGGGAAAAGAAAAATCTGGTGTGATTGAAGAAGTCTCGTTGAGCAGTGATTACAAGTGGAAGTGTCTCCCTTTATTCTGGGAGATTGGAGAAGAAGGCTATACCCATTTTCTATTCGAAGGTTGCAACTGCGAACACCATAAAGAATATAACAAGGCTCATCTAGAGATCAAACATCCTCTTCACCGGAAATATTCTCTCTAGTTTGTCTTGATGCAACCGTTTTCTAGAATGAGGAAATGTTACTGCTGTGATGAAGATCTCATAGAGGTATATTATAATTGCCTGCCTTGCGATTTTGCTATGAGTATAGCTTGTGTAGATAAACCAACAGTCTTGGCTATAGACCATACCAAGTGGGACGTGCATACTCTTGCTCTGTTTCCAAGACAGACTCTCCTTAACATGCAACTTCTGCGCCTTGGACGATTCCAGCTCCTCCATCTACATGTGTCCCTCTTGCGACTTTGTGGTCCATCAAAAGTGTATCAGCTTACCACATGTCATATGGGTATCACGCCATCTCCATCGTATCTCTTTTACCTCTTCTTTTGACCAAAGAGATTGGTCATGTGGTGTTTGTTGCAAAAAGATGGACAATGATTGCGGGGGATCTTCTTGCATCAAGAAAGATTCATGTTCAGCTTGTCCTTCGTGGTGCATAGTTGGTTTCTTCTATGAGTGTGGAGAAGAAGGATGTCGTTTAACGCTACACGTACAGTGCGCCACAATTTCTGAGCCATTAGTTCATGAAAGTCATATTCATCCTTTATTCCTAACATCCAAAGTCGAAACCAAAGGAGCAAAGAATATGTTGTGTTTGCAAGATACATGCGTCCTTTCACAACATGAACATTCAATTGCCTTGAGGAGTGCAACTTTGCTTTGTGTTTTAAGTGTGCTACTTTACCTCAAAAGGTGAGGTATAACTGTATAAGCATGATAAGCATATGCTCACTCTTTCTTATGGGATTACATATTGGAATCAAATTCGTATTGTGTTCCTCATTATAAATGTGTTCACACAAATAGTTTTGCAGTGGACTGACTATATATTGTGTTCCTCATTTTGTATTTTTACAATGAAATTTTGAGAGGTGACCAAATAGCTTGATGGACATTGTTTTTGTTGTAAGAAATATGATTTTGTTGTGTTGTATTGATAATTTGATCCATTTGATAATTGTGAACAAGTTTGATCCAACATGAAATCTAGCACTGATGTCGTAAGTAAAAGTTTGTATGTGTTTCTTTACTAGTTAGATATAATCCCAAAATGTAAAAACAAATATAGTAGATTTCCATTTACCAACTCGTAATCATATTAGGAAATATCATCCGAAAATGTAAAATAATACAAGTGAATTAGTAACGAAGATTCTCCAAATCTATATAAAAAGAAGGTTGGGATACAAATATCCAATCTATAGAAAACATAAGTAAATGCCATAAATAAATAAAAATGCTGGCACACACAAATTCGTTGAATCTTATAGTTTAACATGAAAACTGTAATAAATCTGGATACGTTCTAAAAATAATGAGTCAAGAACTATAAGTAGTTAGTTATATCATACTTGCAATTGAAACTAATCGATTCCTTTGTGGTTTTTTTTTTTTACCCCAATGGTCGATGGTGACGATTCATTCAAAAGACCCGGAGCTGTGCCTTTTAAGTGGGAGGTCCGACCCGGTGTACCCAAAACCCGACCCGGTGATGATCACCCGACTCTTCTTCAACCTCCCAACGAACTTGCTCCTCTCAAATTAAAACCATTTCCGCCGTCTAATTCGCCATCTCCGTCGTCGTCTGAATCCAGAAGCCGACGACCAGTTTCTCCCTTCGCTCCACCTTCCTCCTTCAAGCTCAAATCGCCTTCAGATTCCGACTCTCACTGTTCAGGACCTCCGACTCCATATTTCCGATCTTCTTCCCTTCGAGCCAGTGGTTCTTTGCCCCGCTTTTTTTTCCCCAAGTCATTGTTTGGGTCGAAGAAGAGTAAGACCGGCGATGTACAAAAAAAGACCGGTCAGGAATCATCATCGGTGTCTGAGAACTTCTATGAATCGGGAACTACGTTTTCTCCGTCGGAAGATTCTAGTCGGGGATCGGTTTCTTCCTGGTGGGGTTCGCCGAAATCGTCCTTCTCTTCTCGCCGTGGTTCGCCGCTGAAACGGACTGACTCGGATTTGAGCTCTTATGAGAACAAAACCATTGCAATGATGGCTCGTTCTCGCCTCCGTTAGCCATTTTTTTTAATTTTCTTAGCAAAATAAACAAAAATAAAACAAAATATTTTAGAATAATAAAAAGGATTTGACCTTTTATTACGACGATAACGAATGTACAATTATAATGGAATTGTCTATATTGTCAAAATGAATTTATATATTGAACATTATCATAGGCAAATGAGTTAAGATTTTGGAGTAGTGATTGGGAAGAGAGAGAGACATAGACAGACATTAACTTAGATTGGTAACTGTTTAATTCACAATGATGATGGTTCAGATGATTTGATACTACAAGACACTAACTTAGGACAACACTACTGTCTCAAAGCCAATAACAAATAACAAGGCAAAATAATTATGGATACTGATAAGGGCTAAATAAGCTAAAGAGATGTGTCTCAGTTTAAGCCTAAACCAGCCCCTGAGCCTGACCCTGTGGAAGACCTAACCATCGGGTGACTAAACGAGGGTTGGTTAATCGATACTGCTGCTGCTGCTGGGTTATTAAGTTGGTTGTTGCCAAACATGACATTTGGTGAAGCCGTTGATCCTGCATTCGTCTGTATCGCATTGAGAGGCAATCTCGGGCCAAAGGAGAAAGCTTGTTGCTGTTGCTGTTGCTGTTGTTGTCGTGCCATGAACTGCATCTGTGCATGGACTTGCGGGTTGTTGCTGAATCCCGGGATGATGCTTGGTTGAGAAGTTGCTGAAACTTGTTGTTGTTGCTGCTGCAAAAGGGTATTGATGTTGTTACCACCTGTGGATAGAGACATCCCTTGGAGATTATTATTATTATTATTATTAGTCTGTGGAGAGATTCCTCCTGGTGATGCAAATCTTGCTGAGAGCATACGGGCTCGTTCTGCAGCAAATCTCTGACGGGTTTTCTCTACTTGTTCCCATTCTTTCATCAACAATGTTTCAATTTCTGCAAACTGCTTTAGCTTCAGCTCCATCCTCTTCAGCTAGAATTTTTAATGATATCAGCAATATACGCTATCTACAAAATAAATCAACCAACTATATAAACTATCATCAGCAACTGGTTCTGGTATTTACCTGGTGATTTACAATATTTGCAGAAAGCCTTTGGATCTCACGTTCTTCATGATCGGCAAACAATTTTGCTTTTGTTGCTGCAGCTGATAGACCGGCTCTAAATGCTACCATAACCTTATCCTGTGGCAGTGGAGTCGGTGGTTCTGCTCCGTTTTGGCTCAATGTTTTATGTGCTCCTGAGTTTTTTTTTACAATTAAAGCATGTACGTATTGAGGATTAGGTTAAAACAAAGGAGCCAATAAATTACAGGAAAGAGAACAATAAAGTTAACTGCCTTACCATCTTGCTGCTGATTTTCTCCAGCTTCTTTCCCTTGCACTCCCTCGGATTTCATCCTTGATAGATTGAGAAGTTTCAGTATAGTCCATAGAATTTATTAAACTGCAATCATACTACAAAGATCTCTAAAATGGATAGGGATCATGGAATACACTAACCTATCATCCTCAGATAAAACCGCGAGGGACTCATGGGCACAGGACGCAGCAACTCGAGGTCCAACAGCTGATGCCAAAAAGGCAACCTAAAATGCTTCGGTATCAGGATCCTCATAATCTCCGAACTTACATTTACTAAAGGACTATTTTTTCACTCAAAACATGCATACAGTTTAGGTCTAAGATCAATCAATTCATGGATCAGATATCTCTAACTGGTGGGATCATAAGGCTATTGAGAAGAGCATACGCAGCGAAAAAAGTTCACAAACCAATGCCATAACCGGATTCGGAGACTTCACAAAAGGAAGCTTGATCTCAGTTTCAGAATCTTGCTCGGAATATCCTGCAGAGGTAAGTCGACAATGAGTATGGCATGTCAGAGAACATAACCAAAGCAAATACGTCATTGCTACAAATTGTTTGAGATGAAGAAAACAAAATCACCGGGTAAATATCCATTTGAATCTGTTCCTTTGTGGTCATATCCATTTGTAGGGTTTTCCGAATTAGTTACACCTGGAACCTCAACATTATCCAAAAGACCATCCTCCACAGGTAATCGAAGAAAATGAAGAATGCATTGAGCTTTTGATTTTGAACCAACATGATCTGCAATCTGAACCCAATTTTCATTGTAGAGTTCCACAGCTTCAAGAAGCAAGAGAGTTTCCTGATCAGTCCAATTGTCTCCATCTTGATCGCCATAAAATTTGGATGGATCCACTCTCACAAAGTCAAGACAAGAATGTCCAACAACAAATCTTCCATGGTGAAAACAATCAGAGCATAAAAGTGTATCCCCCTGTTAAGTAGAGATGAACACCCTTAGTTAGAAGGGCTCCAATATCCAATATAGTATAAGGTTTCGAGTCTATAGCATCGCTGGCTGGAAAAAAATCAGATAATGATACACAAAGAGCAATATGTAAGGGAAAGCAGGCTAAGAACCTTCTTTTGCGATTGGAAGTACACAGTTGGAAGCGGTCGAGAACAATGGTTGCAATGATTATCACATAGGTGTTCACGAATTCTGATGTCCAAGTCAGGGATGTCACCATCCAAGTTTGACAAGAATGAATAGCCTTCAACCCCCTTGTGTCTACAGTTGGGCTTGTCAAATTTGATCAAACTATCAATAGATGTTAAAGCAGCAGACGGCACGTGGACCTCACCATTTGTGTCCTCCCTCACATCCAATACATCTCTAGAAGGTCCAGGATGTGACTGAGCAGTGGCACAGTAATTGATTATTCCCCAGTGATCAAGAAAACGGAACACTCGAGCAAAATCTTCAATGTCAACACCATCTACCAATCCTTGGCAATCAGAAATCGTAAGAGTCTTTTCAGGGTTCTCCATATATTTTGAAACAATGGCGTTCCTAAATTCCATATAACTTTCGGGTGTATGATTTGGCGATTTTCCAGAGAAGAATTGTGGCACCACTTGCCTTTCAAGCCGATCCACAGAGTTTGGTGCAAACCAATCTGTTCAAAGGTAACAGCAAAAGTAGATCAATAAATTCGACCATTGGGAACAAAATATCAGAAATAAAAATAAACTAAGAGGGAAATCAGGATACATCTGAACCAGAACTCCAAGCACATAACCCAAGTGAACTTTAGAGGACATCACTTGCATAATGCATTCAAGATCCAATTCTGATCTAAGAAACCTAGGGCTACGCAAAGCCAGCAGTTATTCTAATTTTATTAATACATATACGATGTGCCTCTCCCTTTCCATCACACAGAACAAAAGAAACGTCGAGAAGATCTGCTATGAAATGGAGTTGATTTCAGAGTAATGTAAACTAAGAAGCAGGCAGTAGATAAAAGGAAGATAAGAACTTCTGCATTTAAGAGCTACCGGCATAAGAACCCTTTGAGATATCTTAAGAAAAATCACATGTTGACAAATTCTTGACAACCCTTATGACTACTACAGTACTAGTACCAACCAGCAAAAGCTGATACTGCATTAAGCCTCACTTCTAACATAAAAGAGCATTTCAACATAGTCAACACTTACATGTCTTCAAATTATATGCAAAATCATGAATTGAAGGACAAGAGAAAATAAACCTGAATGCATAGGCAAGACATGAACCAGATCCCCAAACCGTTTAACAACTCCTTCTCCTTCCATAATAGGTGGTGGAGAGATAACATAAGCCGAAGACGCTCCATCACTCCTCTCAAGATCAAGGGACAGAGCATCAGCCGGTACAGTAGATAACGCCTGCAATTGCCCAAACGAAATATTCTCCAGAGCCGGAAGCAAACCTTGCCCTTTACTCTCCCCAATCAAACCAGCTCTCTCAGCCGCCACAACAGCCGTTACAGAAGCGTGTGGCCGGATCACAACCCGCTTAACCACCGCGGGGAAATCAGAGATGCGCGAACCGGAATCTTCAACTAGCTCGCCAATACCGTGTCCCGGATCAGGAGTTGCGCCGCCGTTCTGCTGAAGCTCATCGGCATTATCAACGTCATCCAATTCTTCGTTGTTGTTGTTGTTATTCTCTTCGTCTTCTTCCTCCATATCTTCCTCCTCTTGTTTTGGTTTCCTCGCCGCCGATAACCCCCCTCGCTTCCGTCGTTTCCATTTCCCTCTTCTATCTGCGACGGAATTGAAAAAGGGTAATTCAATTAATACGGCTCCTCGCAAAAGTAAAAATACCCATAGGTACGATCTATATGGGTAAGTCAAATCCCAATTCAAAATTGGATTTTGAGGGAGATAAAGATGAGAGAGTCATTTCTATTTGCAATTTTACCTTCAGAAGCTGGCATTCTTGTGGGTGAAGATAGAGAAAGAGAGGTTTGGGTTCTGTGGAATCAAAGCAAGAACCTAAGTAAAAGAATTGCTTTCTTTGTCTTCTCTGCTCCGAGTCGCTCTGATTTCTAGCTCTCGACCAACACAGCTAACCTTTTTCTCGGATTTTATTTCGCCATTGCCTTCTTTTGTCTCTATATTTATTCATTCTACAGAACGACCTAACCTTCTGGCTGAACAAGAGGGTTAGATGACGGAGGTCCTGACTTCGTATTTCAAGCTTCGTTAACCAATCCGATTTCGGTTTTCATTTTCGGTTGTAATGAATACCGTTTAGTTTCAATTTGAAGAGATATATAACCGAATCAATTATTTAGTTCGGTTTTTAAGTTCAAACTGGTAAACCGGTTCAAATTGATACATTTAGTAGTCGTCCGTCGCGCACAAATACTGATGTGGTGGTTCCGTTAACGAGCAACGGCGATGAAGAGACCTCGAGCTACAT
The DNA here is from genome assembly GCA_004349715.1 of Crucihimalaya himalaica. NCBI lineage: Eukaryota > Viridiplantae > Streptophyta > Magnoliopsida > Brassicales > Brassicaceae > Crucihimalaya > Crucihimalaya himalaica. Next base: position 2,859,700 of record SMJT01000005.1, read on the forward strand.
CTCCGCCGTCGATCTCTACCATCACGAAACCACCACTGTCTCCACCGGTCACACCGATTCTCAAACAGAAGCTACACAGAACAGGAACACCAAAATGGTTCCCGTTAAAACTAAGCCACATGGAGCTCACTCTACCGCTAACTTTTCCGACGGGTCAAACATTCCGGTGGAAGCAGACTGGAGCGATTCAGTACAGCGGAACGATTGGGCCTCACCTCGTCTCTCTCCGCCAACGTCCAGGAGACGATACAGTTTCGTATTGCGTCCATTGCAACAGTAGCCCTAAATCAGCGGAGCTCGCGCTGCTCGATTTTCTCAATGCTGAGATCTCGTTAGCTGAGCTGTGGTCTGATTTCTCGAAAAAGGATCCTCGTTTCGGAGAGCTGGCGAATCACCTCCGTGGCGCGCGTGTATTGAGGCAGGATCCGCTCGAGTGCCTTATACAGTTTTTGTGCTCGTCGAATAATAACATCGCGAGGATTACGAAGATGGTTGATTTTGTCTCGTCTTTAGGATTACATTTGGGTGACATTGAAGGATTTGAGTTTCATCAGTTCCCATCATTGGACCGGTTAGCTTTGGTTTCTGAGGAAGAGCTTAGAAAAGCTGGTTTTGGTTACAGGTGCTTCATCACTATCTCATTTTGATTTCATTTACTGCACTAGTTGCTCCTTTTCTTGCATCATATTCTGTTAGCCATTAAGGATAGAACTTGGCTTGAGGCTTATACGCCTATGGTTTCTGTGTTTTGATCTCAGCTAGACAATCAATTCATGTCCGTTTCTCTGGTTATTATTGTCTTAGCAAAGACTGATTTTGGTACCATCTTGTGGGTGAGCAGAGCCAAATACATAACAGGTACCGTGCATGCTTTGCAATCAAAGCCTGGTGGTGGCAATGAATGGCTTCTTTCTCTACGCAAATTGGATCTCCAAGAGGCAGTCGCTGCTCTGTGTACATTACCTGGTGTTGGTCCGAAGGTAGCAGCTTGCATAGCTCTGTTTTCTCTTGATCAGCATAGTGCCATCCCCGTTGACACACATGTTTGGCAGGTAACAAAGTTCATGAATCTGTGGTTTCTATATATTGTACTTACTAAATTCAGATCCAGATACATTTTGGTGGTGAATAAAGTAGCTTTTTTTTTGTTCTGTTATGGGGAATGGATCAGATCGCCACAAATTATCTACTGCCAGACCTTGCTGGTGCAAAACTGACACCTAAACTCCACGGCCGAGTGGCAGAAGCATTTGTGAGTAAATATGGTGAATATGCTGGTTGGGCTCAAACATTGCTTTTCATTGCCGAGTTACCTGCACAAAAAACTCTCTTGCAATCGTTTTCCCAGCCCAGTAACAAACCAGACACATCTTCGGAAGATAATGAAACTGGCTGTGACACGATGAAGCCATGACTATACCTAAGTGTCAGAAGGAAATTTGCAAGACGTGAGGCACTCTTGATGTGTCAAGTCCAGAAACTTGACCTTAGAAGGGCTCGTTGGCAATTCTCTGGCTGATACAATATTTGGCTCCCTGGTTGGTTCTTATGATCATTATTTACTAGGGAACCCAACCTTGATTTGTAGTTGTAACGTGTCAATCATACTTGTAACTGTTTGTTCCCTTTGCAATTCTCTTTATCTCAACGACTCTCACTTGTAAATTGCAATCTACCGAATAGTGAAATTGTGGTTCAAATGGGAATTTAGAGCTCTAGTTCAGTTAGAAGAAGTGAAATCACGCAGGCAAGGAGTTGTGTGAAATGAACAGTTTAGCTGACCATTGACCTAAATATTTACGAATCTCGACATAATATTTATTCTCAGTAAGCCCAATTAAAAAGAGGCCTGATATAGGCCCAAACAATTATATTGGAGGAGAAAAAGAAACTCCGGCTGGATTTTCCTCCAAGCCACCGTCGACTTTACTTAGTACTCTCTTTCTCTCTCTCTTTCTCTCCTCCACCTTCCTCCGATCGGAAAAACTCCAAATTCTACTCTGAAAACCCTAAGTTTCCGATGTCGGTAAGTTTATCACTCCCGATTGTTTTTCTTAATTTGATTTTCAGAGACCTCAAACTCTACTAATAGTGGCTGAACCGATGAATTGTTTGATATTTGTTGCAGATCTTCGAGTACAATGGAAGTGCCGTCGTGGCTATGGTAGGTAAGAACTGCTTCGCCATCGCCAGTGATCGGAGACTCGGTGTCCAGCTACAGACAATCGCCACTGATTTCCAGAGAATCTCCAAGATCCACGATCGTGTCTTCATCGGCCTTTCTGGTCTCGCTACCGATGTTCAAACACTGTAAACTATCGTGCAAGCTTCCATTTTTGTTTTTCAACATTTAGAAGTGAATTGACAAGATTTCCTCTTGGTTTGTCTTTGGTGTTGAAGGTACCAGCGTTTGGTGTTTCGTCACAAGCTTTACCAGCTTCGGGAAGAGAGAGACATGAAGCCTGAAACTTTCGCGAGTCTTGTCTCAGCCATTCTTTACGAGAAGAGGTCAATGCGTGTGTTGTTTACTTATGTAGCTGCCTACTTTATCAAGTCGATTTGCTTTATTAGTTACCTGTTGTTTTCGATGCTTCCCCTGATTCTTGTTAGGACTGATTTGCTTAGTTTGTCTATGAATCATGATTTAGAAATCTAATCATATTGGCTGCTTCATTTCAGATTTGGTCCTTACTTATGCCAACCTGTGATTGCCGGCTTGGGAGACGATGACAAGCCTTTCATTTGCACAATGGACTCGATTGGAGCCAAGTATGTTCACATCTTTCTTGGTTAAATCTCGGATTCGTATGGACGTTTTTCCCTACAAATCAGTGCCTTAGCTTGGTTAGTGTGATCTGTATAGTCCTTGAGCCTGCTGTTTTGTAGATGTTCTTTTTTATTTGCTTTTGGGTTTGGGAATTGTTGGATTTATCTCAGCATCCTATGAGTGGGAAATGTTCATGGTTCCTTTTTTCCTTTCATCTTCATATTGTTTTGTGTTTCTTGTTTTAAAAAATGCCTGCATTTTTTTTTCAACCTGGTCGCTGCATTACTGTTGCATTTTGTTTGTTGTTGATATACCAGGGAACATGTCATAATAGTGTGTTCACTTCTAAATGCAGAGAGTTGGCTAAAGATTTTGTTGTATCTGGAACTGCTTCAGAATCACTGTATGGAGCCTGTGAGGCAATGTATAAGCCAGATATGGTTTGTCCACTAACAACCTCATCATGTCTTGTTATATTTCTAAATCCTGTCAATGAAAATGCTTGAATTACCACATTTATGCATTGAAATTTGGTAGGTTCAAGGTTCAGTGTTACTATGTATAAAGGTCGAATCTTGAATTGGTGTGAACATTAGGGTGCATAATTCCCGTAGGAATCACAATAGCGATTAGTTTATTCTCTTTGTTATCTTCAATTGTCTCATTCGACATGAGTTGTTTAAAAGATTGAGCTCGTTAGCCATTCCCCATTGTACTAGACTGGACTTATGTATGAATACTTTGGCATAACAAACGAGGATTTTCAGGAAGCTGAGGAATTGTTCGAGACAATATCACAAGCACTTCTCTCGTCAGTTGACCGTGATTGTCTGAGTGGTTGGGGAGGACATGTTTACATTGTGTAAGTTCTCATTTCTTCTCAATGGGTTTCTTCATTTTCCCCCACTTTTGTTATCCAGATTAAGTTCTTAAAACAAACTTTCATGGTGATATGTTGTACAGAACACCAACAGAGATTAAGGAGAGGATCCTAAAGGGAAGGATGGATTGATGAGCTTCTTCTATCCAAGTTGTTTTTCATTGTAATCCGGTTTTTAAGTAGAGTAACCTTGCATCTTGGTTTAATCATATAATCGATCCTTCTCCGAAATTATGGGTTCTGGATGATGTTTGATCTCCCCTTTAGGGTTAAACGAATAACACTTGTACTCACTGGTTTCTGCTTTTATTTTATTTTTACAAAAAGAAAAGAAATATCCTGAAAAAACAGTAACCACCAGATCGTAAGCAGTTACAAAGCGGCTTTGTCCACACAAACCTCTATAATTTCATGTCCTAATTCCATCGGCTTATTATGGTCTGTTAAATCTGCCTAATGATGCAGACAAGTATAAATTATCTTCTAGAATTTTAATACAAATCAGAAGAAGTTGGTCGTGATGGGTAACGTGATGGACTCATTCTTTACAGGTTTCTCTAATTCTATCGGAAACTTGTTTGGTTCTCCACTTGACTTTCTATCTGGAAAATCTTGCAGGTAATTTCCAAAACCATCAACTTGTGTTATTGATTTGCTTACCGCGGAAACTTAAAACAAAACTTACTTGGAACAGTTCGGTTTGTCCATCACCGTGGGATTTCATATGCTACATTGAGAATTTCTGCGTGGCTAATCTTGCCAAAGCCGCCTTAACTTTAATCTTATCCTACTTCTTTCTATTCTTCATTTACATGTTATACAAAGTTGGGTTTTGGCATTGTATCATCCACGGTGTCCGCAGACTCCTCTGGGCTTTTGTCTCTTGTTGGTTCTACATTCTTAGCTATTGCTGTAGTTTCTTCTGCTATGACGTGCTACACTCTAAACGCAGAAGAAGACGAAGACACCGCAGATATATTGAGGGTGATCATGATGATAATAGTGATGACGATGAGGATGATGATGATGATGATGATGATGGGTTGTTCACGCACCATAGATCGAGGCGAGAATGCAGAAAAGAAGAGCGTCTTAGAAAGTCTCTGAGACCGAGGAGCCATCGTGTTAGGGTTGGTGTGAGGAAACACCATCGTTCTGACTCGGGTTTGAGCCGACATGGTGGTGGTGGTAGTCCGGTTCATGGTGTTAGAGTGAGCCAAGAGTCTAAATTCGCACGTAAAGGTTCAAAACGCAGCACTCGAGTTCACCATGGATCCTCGCAGACTCTGAAATGAATAATGTCACTCTTTCTAATAAATACAAACTCCATTTGTATCACGGACCATAATGTACACCGGTGAAGTTTTCTATCCTCTATAATTCTAATGCATTCAATATAAGAATCATATTTATGGTACTGGGCTCCTCCATACTGCTTCAGGGGCAACAGCTAGAATGTGTGATGTACCCAAAGGACTACATAAATGAAACACCAAGTTTGGGTAATTCGTGTTCACTGGTCAATATATCAATTAATGTTCAAAAGCCAGAAAACAACAAAACAATCTCTACTTTATTGAGCAAATGTGGAAAACCATAGCTGAGGTTTTACTAACATAAAGCATGTAAGATGATTGCTCGATCTGTGCAGGCACAATCTAGAAAAAAAATGTAACAACACAAGAAGTTTCATCAAACACAAGAAACTCACAATTTGTTCTCTTCTCACTAGTGGCGCCAAGTTCTAAAATTATGATTAGGTGAGGGTATTTTCGTTATTTACTATTAATTCACATGATTACAAAATAATGTTGCCTGTACCCTGAGATAAACATCACCAAAAAATTGTTTTTTTTTTCTTTTTCTTAGAACCAAACCAACCAACAATTTGTTTTCAAAATATTAATTTTTGGCAGCTCAGCAAAAATTATTTAACTTCTTTCTGTCAGTTCATCAAATAATTTAATTTTTTTGTCCATGTGATAATTATATGTATGCGCAGAGAGAGAGTTAATTTTTTTTTTTATAGAATTGTTTTGTAATCAATTAGGTAGGAGCAGTACTTTAATATCTGAGGTTATTTTCGTCAGATTAATTATGGTTTTTTGGAGGGAGTGGGGAAAAAAAAAACTGATACATGACGTGACCTCCATTGATTTCGGCGAGCGAGCTTCTTCCCTCTCTTTCATTTCTCTCTCTTTCGCCTCTCTTTCACAGTAACTGTCTCTTGGAACCATTCCTCTTACTGTACTTCCAACAATGTCTGCTGCTAGGTCACAGAGATCATCCACGATCTCGCCGGCTCGTACTCGTAGATCGCCGGCGGGTCTTCCGACGAAACGGCCGGAAAATCCTTCTTCCTCTCACTTTTCTTCCTCTCCGGCTACTTCTTCGAGTCCATTACTGCGTTCTAGTCCTAGTCCGTCTACTTCCTCCGCCGCCGCCTCCGGTACGGCTGTTGTTTCCACGAAACTGAAGGAGAATATTACAGTCACGATTCGGTTTCGTCCACTCAGGTTAGGTTAATGATTTTTGTTCTTTTTCTACTTCCGCTTTGGTGATTTGTTTGATTATTGACATTTTCTGGTATTTTTGAAATAGTCCACGAGAGGTCAATAATGGAGATGAGATTGCCTGGTATGCAGACGGAGACTACACTATTCGGAATGAGTACAATCCAGCTCTTTGTTATGTCTTTGGTTAGTCAAATTTTACAATTCTTATTCATAAGATTGTTTAGAAGAATTGTTTGGACTTTGTTTTCTTTGTTTTCGAATTGATTTGAGTTTATTTTGCAGATAGGGTATTTGGTCCACCAACAACTACTCGGCGTGTTTATGATATTGCTGCTCAACAAGTTGTCAGTGGGGCAATGTCAGGGATTAATGGTATGTTTCATCTTATCTTAGTTGTTTTTCTCTGATGTCTTTAAAGGAGAACTGTTTCTTATGCGTTTGAATAGTTTGATGTTGTGGAGAGCCTAAATTTAGGTGCTTTTAAATTCCTTAGCTTGAAAGATGCATCCTTGCCCATATGCAGGTACTGTGTTTGCTTATGGAGTTACTAGCAGCGGCAAGACTCATACAATGCATGTAAGTTACTATTTAGAGGTTCAACTATATCTTTATTTATTTTTCGGAAATCTGCTAGTAATGCTGCGACTTAAACATAATTAACTGGACAAGTTATTTGCGACCAAAACCCTTTCTACTTTTTATTTACAATACGTATAGAATGACATGTTGCACTTATCATCTTTAGGGATTGAGATATAGGATGTCCTTTCCCTTTGTTCTTACTAGGGCTTCAAGTAAGTTGTTATATAGGTATATTACCAGTTCAAAAGATATCCAAGAAGGTGTTTCTCTTAGGCACATCCACTTCTGCGGCACCTTACCTAATGATATATTTTGCATTTAGGGGGAGCAAAGGTCACCTGGAATAATTCCGTTGGCGGTGAAGGATGTATTTAGCATTATTCAGGAGGTGATAGGTTACTTTATAGTTCTTTTCCCCTGAAAGGATTTTCCCTCTATTCTTAGCTAATTATGTTTCAGCTATCCAGACACCAGAACGGGAATTTCTTCTTCGTGTTTCGTATCTAGAGATATACAATGAGGTAGGTTCTGACTCAGTGTTTATTCACATGACCTGCTTGTAGTTTAAATTGTTTGAAATTTCAGTGGACATGGTATCCTTTGGGAATATTGATTTGTTATTTCCTAAAAGGTTAGAAGAATGCTGTAGTTTTTAGTCTGCAAATATGTTTCTGTGTCCAACCTACGACAGTGAGTATGCTCAAGAAATTTTCGTAGGAAGGGATTTCCATTTCAATTATATATGTGATTGTAAACTCGTGAACTTCAAAGAGACAATTGGTTATTTGTTCTGGCGCAGAACTAGATTTTCACTTTCCCATTGACTTCTAGAACAATCACCCGGTGCATGATTTAAGGGTCTTTTGAATTAATCTTACAGGTTATCAATGACTTACTAGATCCAACAGGCCAGAATCTAAGAATACGAGAGGATTCTCAGGTAACTGGTGGATTATGTGGGAGAAAACCCGATCACATCCTAAGCTTCGTTTGCATCGTGAGTTTCAGTATTATTAGTGTGTGTTTATGTTGATAGGGCACATATGTTGAAGGTATAAAAGATGAGGTTGTCTTATCCCCTGCTCATGCTCTATCCCTAATAGCATCTGGAGAAGGTATAATATCCTGAATTAAAATACTTGCTAACCTTCAGCATCAGCTCATCTGTGGCTTAACATAGTCTTCATTATTATGCCCCAAATACATTTTCCTCATTAACAATATATACAAATCATGTGTTTTAAGGTCATAATCTTCTAGCAAGTGATTTTGTTGACTGTATAGTATTATCATTTGCTATCGATTGGTTGTAACTACTCCTTCTCTTTATAAAGCCGTACCTCTCTTATTTCGATTTTGTTTGGTCTGTGATTTCACTTTGTCTTTGTTGGATTATTGCAGAACACAGGCATGTTGGTTCAAACAATGTCAATCTTTTTAGCAGTCGGAGCCACACAATGTTCACCTTGGTAAGTCCTATTACTTAAAAGTGCATCTTTCTAGTCTCCTCCATCTCAACTACACATATGCCGTAGACCCTTAGTGATGTTCCTGCAACTGGGCTCTTTTTTAGCTCTTTCCCTTAGACTTTATAGTGTGTTTCAGACTATAGAAAGCAGTCCACATGGAAAGGGAGATGACGGCGAAGATGTTACTCTCTCTCAATTGGTAATTACTTGACAGTTCATACTGATTCTGCTATTGTACAAAGCCATGTCACACTTCGTTGCTGAGAAATGTACTCAGGTGCCCGTCCGTATCTAACACTCTGATTCTTGGTTCGATGCAGCACCTTATTGATCTTGCTGGATCTGAAAGTTCTAAAACTGAAATAACTGGACAGAGGAGGAAAGAAGGCTCTTCCATTAATAAAAGTTTACTCACCCTAGGCACTGTAAGGAAGTCTTTTCCAGTATAACATTTACTCTTCTCTATTTAGGCGTATCTAAATTTTGAATCTCCATCTTTAGGTTATATCTAAATTGACAGACACCAAGGCAGTCCATATACCCTACAGGGATTCTAAACTAACGCGCCTCTTGCAGTCAACACTTAGTGGTCATGGACGAGTATCAGTAAGTTCTCTAAGCTTTTCCCTAATTAAATCAATCTTTCAAGGGCCTGTCAATAGTGATTTATTTTTGATGTTTCTGAAGGCCAGGTGTGTATTTTGGTTTTTGAATTTTCATTTGATGACCTAGCTCTTCTCGTATTTAAGAGACCGCTGTGTCTCAATATTGGCTTTCTAACCCCTCTGACCTTTTTTCCAGCTTATTTGCACTATCACACCTGCATCCAGCACAAGTGAAGAGACTCACAACACACTAAAATTCGCGCAGAGGTGCAAGCATGTTGAAATCAAAGCGTCGCGAAATAAGGTGCATTTATGGTATATATGTCTCTGAAGTTCCTTAGATTCATTAGAGCTGTCTTCTTGATATTTCTATTTTTTTATACAGATAATGGATGAAAAGTCCCTTATAAAAAAGTATCAGAAAGAAATATCGTGTTTACAAGAGGAACTTACGCAATTGAGGCGCGGGGTTTCTATGTCCACGTCTAACCAAGAAGATTTGGCTGATCGAAAACTTCAGGTTGGTATATGCATTTTTCTTGTCGTTGCGGCCCATATATTATAAAACTCTGAATTAAAATGTCTTTAGCTATGTTTATCACTAGCTAATGTAAACATTTGAAGTGATTAATCTTTAATCAAATTTTGCCATTTCGAATCTGTTAGTTATATCTGTGAACTTAAAAATGCATTCCCCTGAAATAACATGCCTTGCTTTGATAGTGCTTTCTCTCATTTTAGAAGCTGAAATCATGTCAGGTTAAACTTCAGTCAAGGTTGGAGGAGGATGAAGAAGCCAAAGCAGCTTTGATGGGAAGAATCCAGCGATTGACAAAATTAATCTTGGTTTCAACAAAAAGTTCACTCCAAGCTGCTTCTGTAAAACCTGACCATATATGGAGGCATGCTTTCGGAGAGGATGAGGTATGTATGTTAAACTAACGTTTTTTTGAAGATACCATTCCATTTCGGTGGAACACTTATATTTCTATTTTCAGCCTTTACACCATGTGATATTGATGTTTATTAACCTTACACCATGGTGCTTACAGCTAGCATACTTGCCCGATAGAAGACGAGAGAACATGGCTTATGATGGTGCTGAAAGCACTGTTTCTGAACATTTAAAGGAGTCGAGAGATGGAAATAGCAGTCTCGACGAGATGACAAAGGACAGGAAAAGGAACAAGACTCGTGGAATGCTTGGCTGGCTAAAACTGAAAGTAGGTTCTAATCTTCCTCGATCCCTCTGTTGTATCAAAATTTATAGGTGGAGTTAGTCATTGTGGACTGATATTAAGAATGACACAATCCAAATACATAACATTTTATTCACGTGCTAGTGATTTTAGACTGTTTCGGCAATGTACATGACCCGTAATGTATATGCTGCAGAAATCTGATGGTGTGGCGGGGACATTGCTGACTGATGGTAACCAGAGCCAAGCAAATGGATCTCCTTCATCTTCCTCTAAGTGTGCACAAACAAAAACAACCAGAAGAGAAAATGCAGCAGCTATCAAGTCTTTTCCAGAAAAAACTGTTGCTGGAGACTTATTCAGTGCTGTTGTTGGACCAGTAGACCCTTCTCCGGTAAGAGAATATTGTTCCACAATTTTCAATTTTGCTTCCGGGATTACACTTAGAGAGAATAGTGATGTCTTAATCGTTATTCGTAGAACACCATATCTTCTGCACGGCTGTTCCTAGTTTTTTAAGTGGTCATTGTGTACCTTTTTCCTGACTTGTAACCAGAAAAATGACGTACAACAGATTGGAACTACTATTGCGGACCAAATGGATCTTCTTCACGAGCAGACAAAAATACTTGTTGGAGAAGTAGCATTGCGTACCAGTTCATTAAATCGGCTTTCAGAACAAGCTGCTCGCAACCCTGAGGATTTTCATATCAGAGTGAGCTTTTCGTGTGATCTTGTTTAACAATGCCAAAATAATTAGCATATAACTCTACTGCTCCTTTCATGTTTGCATTGTTGACTGCAGGATCAAATACAGAAATTAGAAGATGAAATCAGCGAAAAGAAGGATCAAATACGTGTTCTCGAGCAACGAATTATTGAGATTTTTGGAATGACTCCCTATGCCGCAGATTCTCTTGGAATGTCCCAGGTAAAACAACAGATGACGAACAAAACAAGAATTTAGATGTATTAATTGTTTCATTCAGGACTATCTGCTTATATGAAGTCATTTCAAGACATTTCTTGGATAATATTCTTGTGTTTGCTTGATATAGGTTCTGTCAAAGCTCACAATGCAACTAAATGAGAAAATCTTTGAACATGAGGTATCATCCTTCTTTCTCTTTGCTCTCATTATTTCTCATTCTTAGTTTTGTTTAATCAGATTCACTGACTCAGTGACAATGTTTTCGTTATGAAATGCCTTTTCCAAGATAAAGTCTGCAGACAATAGGATTCTGCAGGAGCAGTTGCAGATGACTGTAAGTTGAAACTCCATAATGGTTCTGTATTCTCAAAGTCCGAACACTTTGAGAAATTATCAGTTTGAAGTTCATTATTATCCTAATATGCACAGAAATCAGAGAACGCTGAGATGCAAGAGACAATCATCCTACTAAGACAACAACTAGATTCGTTAGTCGAGAGACAATCAACATACACACAGCAAATCGCAGGAGACGAATCATCAGGGAAGAATGCTCACAACAGAAATGGTGAGGAGTCAGAAATCTACTCCGGAGCAGGAACACCAACCAGCGTGATGAGCTTAAATAGAGTATTTGCTCAGGAAGAGACTAAAGAGATCAACAACGAAACAACTCTCAACACTCAGGTATCTTTCCCATACTAAATTTGCTCCTTCCGTCATCTACCCGACACACAGAGTCGTTGTGATAAAACATTTTGGGGTTTTTTTTTCACATCACTAGGCATTGGAAATAGAGAATCTGAAGAAGGAGAAGATGAGATTGATTGAGGAAAAAGATGAGCTTGGTAAACTTAATAAGAAACTCACTGAAGAAGCATCTTATGCTAAAGAATTAGCCTCTGCGGCAGCAGTAGAACTCCAGAATTTGGCTGAAGAAGTTACTAGACTCTGCAATGAAAACGCGCAACTCAGCAAGTGAAAAAAATTCCAAGTCTCTCTATAGTAGTGTGGAGACTCCAGCTTCAAGATAGTGCTGCAAAGTGAATCATCATTAACCCATAGCGCAAATTTGAAAGGTGATGATGATGATGGATCAAAGGGAACAATGTTCTTGGAGATCATGATGCTCACAAAGGCAAGGATTCAATCCAGAAAAATTGGTTTGTATTTGCATGATTGCTTCGATAGTCTTTTGGTTCTAACTTCTGATGACAGACACATGATGTAAATATTCTCACAAATGTGTTTTCTTTTTTCTCAGTGACCACTATTTTTCTGTTCTTCTTAGGTTGAATCGACGATGTTGCAACAAGTTCCATAGTTAGTTATTCAGCTTAACTTAGCTATATGTAACTGATATGATATTTGAAATTGGCATGGCCAAAATAAAACAAATATCTCCTACATATTCTCTATTAGTAGTTTGAAGTTTTTTAGTCAAAATCTCATTAGATAATTGAATATATGAATTGAACATAAACAAAGTTTGCAAAGAAAAAGTATGATAAGAAAGGCAAAGCATCCGAATGATGATAATGGAGATGAAAGCATGATGTTGTTTGTGATAAGAGAGAGAGAGGGACTAGAAATAGGTCTATATTCCATAATCCAAAAATACTAAAGTACACTTACAAGTTACACAACACCCACCCCCAGGCTTTTTTCTTTTCTCCACAACCACTATTATTTTCCTTTTCTTTATCGTTTAATTCATAAATTTTCACATCATCATCTTTGCTCTTCTTTGAAAAATATACTCTTTTTTTTCTCCAACTTGAAGTCGGTCGTTACTCATATTTCACCTAATAGTTACATAAATTATGTCTTTTTGTTTAGTTTATGCTGAAAGCTTGAAACCACAATTTGGCTATATAACGTAGTGGCTTAGATCTACGTAAAACACAAAGCATTGAAAATAAGAAATTCAATACATTAAAGACAGTATTATCTATTACAAGACTTTAGTCCTGAGTATTTTTATATATTTACGTAAGTCACATTATCATAAAACGCGGCAGTCTTCATGGCCTCATGGGGTTTTACATCACCAAGACCTCTACGTATACATATACTTTCATATTTTAATGCACAAACAAAATAATAAAAAATAATAGTAGAGCATTCAAGATTCCCCAATTTCTCCCGATTAGGTTAACCGATGTACTTGATAATATATCAACGTTAAGGCATTTTAAGGAAGTTTTCAACGTCACGTGCGATATGGACGTGCTTGATTTTAGTTAATGTTGCCATTTATTTTTTCTGCGAGATTGACAAATAAAATGTTGACACAAATATCTTTCACTATTAAGCAATTCATGCTCTCTTTGGAATCTTAGGAAGATTTTATTATTCTATATTGAATTGGCGTCAAGAACAAACAAACAAAAAATGCAGAACTTTATAAATAATTACTATGATTTAGTACTTGATGAAACTCCCAAAAATTTAATGAAATATTCAGTTTTCGATATAGAACGAATTTGGTTATCCAACCCGTACTAACCACAAAACATACGTTTGCACTTTAATACTTATCATATGTATATTTTATGTAAAGAATGAGAATCGATCACTGTTTGACATGACATCAATTTTATTATTGCATAGATACCACAAAACCATATCAATTATCTATGAATAGATGACGTCAGAATGTCGATAGAGTTACTACCTAAGAAATCTAGACACTAATTGTGTTCCCACACCAAGGGAGCTTAGTTTTGCCATAGTCGTTTTCAGTGTTCTTTTGATCTTTTTGGTTTAAAGTGATTGTACTATATTGTAATGGTAAACACTTCTTTGTTTTTTTTTTTAAATAACAAAAGTCAAAGAGGGTGGGCCTAAGTTAGACGCCATCAAATGATGACGTATCAAGTTGGAAACATATGGGTGAGCCCAAACGATTGGTTTAGACTCATTTCTCATCCTTCCAATTTTGGGTCTCAAGTGATATCATGCTCATATACTCTCGTATGTACTCGATTGATTTTTTATTTCTCTAAAGTCTAGATATGTGTTTTGGACCCAAAAAAAAATACAAAGAACCAGAAGAATACAAAAGTGATTATGTCACCAAAATTGTATAAATACCGATGGTATTAAAATAGGGGAGTTAACGTAAACAAGAAAAAATGTGGAGTTAGAAACAACAACCACCTTTCTATTTTATCTGTCTACGTCTTACCTCCGTGCAGCTCACCATTTCTGTGGACATTATGTAACATCCATTAAGAATCTAAGTTTTCAAAAGTGATATCATCACTTCATTAATTACCTCACTGACTCAATATTTAATTATTGCATGATGTATGTTTCTCCCTCTCCACTGGTGTACTTGTAGATATATACATCTTCCAATTTGTTTTTTCTAATAATTAGAAGATTCAGGACTGAAACCTATAATACGCCGGCCTTAATCATAAATTAGCTTTTTTTCGGATAGTAGTCTTCTCTCAACATGAATCGCACATGTGTTTTTCTATGTTTTTATGTTTTCGGAAACTCATAGATTAACCACAATACAATTTATCGTTAGTTACATTTTTCAATTCAAAAAAAAATAAAAAAAATTGAGAGGTATGTTTTTTTGGCCACACATATATATTTATATATAAATAATTAAGTATTCGTATGACTAAACTTAACACAAAAATAAATACAAAAAATTATAGCTTGCCTCCTGTGTGACAAATATACCCGTCTAACATATACAAAAAAAATAATAGCAAGCAACCATTTAGAAAGTGTTCATAATATTATTTCCAGTAGATGTACTTAATCATCCGTTAATTATCACCATATTTTACCCTTTCTATTAATAACTCTTGAGATGTTATAATATTTTAATCACCATAAATATATTACCAGTTTTACTCTATAAAAATCATGTTACTTTTTAAACCAAACAAAGATCAGGAAATGGATCTCTTGCATATATTTACGTTCAAACTATATCATAATAGTTGTATACATACTTGATCATGATGAGAGGAGTAGGGGTTACATGCATATATATAAAGATAAGGTAATTAAATAGAGCAATAATTATTAACCTAACTCTATGGTTGCCTTTTTTTGCCTTTCTTGATAACCTAACGTTGCTTTTCTTCGCCTCTGTATGTGCTTAGATGTTGATTATTATGTCGATCTTTGCATGCCAAATTTATCGGTGGCTAATTCGAGATTAGGCTCGGTTTATAAGAGTCAAATACGTTAGTTAGTACGTGACGTGACTACACGTGTTTGAGTTGAAATGTAATTAGTGACAATACTATTCATAAGGTAAAATCAAAATAACAATTTTAGAGAAAATGCATCTAGCTTCAACGATTAAAAAAAAATATATACATAAAACTCATCAAGATTAAACTGTTCTACAGTTCATGACCCAAATATAGATACTTAGTATCATAAATCAGTGAAACTAAAACTATAAAAACTATATGTAATCAGATAATATTGTAACTTTATAAATGTGGATACTAGTTCTAGTAAATAGAATATTTTACCGAATGATCTGATCCAGCTTATATGGGTGAACAAAGTTTGCAACAACTCCATGACTAACGTTAAATCGGGTCTAGTATTTTTTTATTTTTATAGATCAGCTGATCCAGTTCAATAGATATCATGATTTCTAATTTCAGAGATTTTTTTTTTAGTTGATTTGCGGATCAACGAGTAATGAGATCCGATTAATCATGAGATTTAGAAAGATTATGTGAATGCTCCGGTGGCCAAATGAGTTTATTTAGTGAATTTCGTGTTCGAAAGAATTTATTCCTGATCTAAACCAACATAACCACTCTTCTGTAAATGGAAACCACTAGACCACCACTACTTAGTTGGATCTAGTATTTCTCTTATAACAATTTTTAAAAAATTAAAAAAATATATTAAAAAAAATAAAAAAAAAGATACAATTACAAATATATGTATTTTACATAACCAAATGAACAGCAAATCCCATACAAAAGAGTTTTCGGAGTTTTATATTGGAAAAAGTAAAGAAATTCAAAATTTGAAAATTCTGTCATATGGGCCTTCGTGCAAATACAAATAACACGCGTACGTAAAAAACTTCACAAAAAGTAGCAAATCTTAATTACAATGAAGATACATTTTATGAATTTTATTATGGCAGAAATAGATAAGACAGTAAAAATAGGTAACATGAAAGCATTACGAAACCACAACACTAAAACTATCAAGAAGTTGAATTTTTTAAACCAATTCTGATACTACCAAACTTGGGAGCCATGCGAACCGGATTTGACAAGCACGTGAGAACCCGATTGGGCAGCACGTGACTGGCACACTTTCCTAGTGGCATGTCTCAGCTTTTTCTTACTATAGCCTAAAGCTTTTAAAGTATCTTCTCTCTATCTCTCTCTTCATCGTAACATGTTTATGTTTCCTGCATGCAATTGTTTATTTATTGTTTCGAGCATCGAAGCCTTCCCATTTTTCTCCAGATGATAGACAAATTGAAATACTACTGAAAACTTCTAATATTTCACATTTCTATGTTTAACATAAAGACACTGTTAGAAGTTAGAACATGAAGTTCATGGAATTGTCCGGGACGTCTTCTTGGACCATACTATATTCCAACATCAACCAGTTGTTTTATTTGTATTTATATGTTTTATTAAGTAATTCTTTAGCAACAAAAAAAAAATGTAAGGTAAACAAAAAGAAAACGTATCGATTATACTTTACATTTGTCCAAAAGTTTTTTCTAAATTTGCAATTAAAACAAAAACAAAAATATATCTAGTTTTCTGTTTTATTTTTATTACAAATTATTACTTTATTACTTGAAAAGAAACAAAACCAGGCGATTCATAACATTTCTAGTTTTCTACCAACCAAACTGGTGACACTTTTAACTGTTAGTTATTTATAATTTTAGGGGTATAGCTTAAACTTTTTTTTTTCTCTTATCGAAACTCGTTAAAGAGTAAAAAAATAAAGTAAAAGAACAGGGCAAAAAGGTAAAAAGTGGAAAGTAATGAGGCCAAAAAAAAAATGAAGACACGGCTTTTATCTCCCAACCTCTCCTTTCGTCGTCGACGTCGTTTCTCTTCTGTCACTCTCTTTCCGGGAAAATTTTTAATAAGTAGAATTTTCAGAAATAAAAAAACCAAAAATTTAGCCATTTTATTTTCTTTCATCCTCGGCTGTTGCAATTTCTTCTTCCCCATTTCCAACTTGCATTTAAGTTTTGCCCAAATCCCTAGCTTTCTTACACACATCCCTATCCGTAAAATTTCGTCTAGGTCGAAATTAATTGCAACAAGACGAATCCTTTTTGTTTTACAAAAACTATAAACCCCATAAAAAAAAATTAATTTCTTTATAATACTATTTGCTTTCTGTGTGTCTCTCTCCTCTGAAACCTGTCTGCTACGGTCACGTTTAAAGAAAAAAAATCAGCAAACCCCATGGATTCTTCTGTCTCTCCTCTCTCTGTCACTCTCTCGCATGCACGAGCTCTCTCTTCTCCTTCTTCGTTTTTTCTTTTGTTTTTTTTCCTCCCATTCTCACTCTCTCTTTACCACTTCTAATTTTAATCAAATCTACTTTTTGGAAAGAAATGGTCTTTCCATTCGCCAAAGCATGAGACTTGAACACAGCAAATTTGGAGTTTGTTGTGGAGACGACGATAAAGTTAGGGTTTTTCACATATGGGTTGCGGAGGATCCAAAGTAGATGATCAACCACTTGTGATTCTCTGCAGAGAAAGGAAAGAACTTATCAAAGCGGCCTCGCATCATCGTTGTGCTTTAGCCGCTGCTCATCTCGCTTACTTTCAATCGCTCTGCGACGTTGGTGAATCCATTAAACGTTTTGTTGACGAAGAACTCGTCGTCGTTTCTTCTTCCCCTGACTCGCCTGTTCTTACGCTTCCCTCTGACGAAGGGAAGCCTCATAATAAACACAAGATCTCGTCTTCTTCAACTTCGGTTTCGCATTCGCTTATTGATGAAGAAGAAGACCCAGGAGATGGTCAGCATTTGCATTTATCATCTGGATCCGAGTTAGATTCAGGATCCGAATCTGGATCTGACGATTCATTAGGTCATATTCACATTGAAACTAGCCCTCATCATGTGAAGGAGAGAGAAGAACTTTTACCGGAAAATTACCAACCTGGTTATCAGTCCGGTTTTACACCGGGATATCAATATCAGTATCCGGTTGAAGGGTGGGGATATATAGGAGAGAACCCGTATCAAAACCAGTACCCGTACCCGAACCCGAATCCGGGAATGTATTTTATGAAGAAGTCTGCGCCACCGTCTCGGCCCGTAGTGTTTCAGCCGGACAATCATATAGTGGAGAATGGGCAATGGTTGCCGGAGAATGGAGTTGGGAACTCTAATTATTTTACCGGAAATGGGGCTAATACTGGTTATTTTGGTTACCCGGAGCAACGTAGAGAGCCACCGTCTCCGGTGAGGCCACCTCCAGCGCCTCCGTCTCCGCCTAGAGTTTCTACTTGGGATTTTTTGAATGTATTTGATACTTATGATTATATTAGAGCTGGTGCTGGTGAAAGTTCCGGTGCCGGAGCTGGGTTTTCTCCGGCCATGGGTGGAGCTAAGTCAAATTCAAGCAGTCCTGATTCGAGAGAAGTGAGAGAGAGAGAAGGGATTCCTGATTTGGAAGAAGAAACAGAGCAAGAAGTTATCATTGGGCAAACATTTAAACATACAAAGAGAAAAGGCCTTGAGAAGGTGAAGGAACAGAGACAGGGGAATGAACATGGGAATTGGACACAACGAGATGAGATTCACGAGAGAAAGATCAAGAAACGCGGAGATTCAGGTGAAGGAACATCAAGGGAAGTGCCTATGGTAGAAAGGACCACAGAGAGCTCTTTTGGTTCAAAGACGGTCTCATCGTTTACTAGCAGTGAAGAAGGATCAGAGTTTCACCATGTTAATGACGGAGAAGGAAAGAGTAGCAGTAATGATTTAAATGGGCACGAGACTGTTGCTAAGAAGAGTGTTGGAGAAGTAGAAGAAGAATATGTGAGGAAGAAAGGAGTGAGCTTTGAGTTGGAGGAAAATGCAACAACATCTTTTGATGTTGAATCTTCCAAGATAAGTAGTCTGTCTACTTTGTCGGTTCATGCTACTAGAGATCTCAGAGAAGTTGTGAAGGAGATCAAGAGCGAGTTTGAGGTTGCTTCTTTACATGGGAAGGAAGTGGCTGTGTTGCTTGAAGTTAGCAAGTTGCCTTATCAGCAGAGAAGCTCTGGGCTGAAAGGTAATGTTCTGTTTGTATCTGAGATTGGTTCCTTGATTGCATGAATGGGATTACCAGATTTCTTGCTGCCTTTTGAAAAAATCAATACATTGAAAATCCATTTCCGTAGAGATCAATCTTGTTACGTGTGGTGATGATCAATGCATTCTGCATATGATTTGCAGTTAGATTAGAGTTATTTGCTTTACAACTGTGCCTTTAAATTTAGTAGTACTTTGGGTTTCTACATGCAGTAGAAACAGAAGTACTCTGACAGCAATATCACTAGACTGAAGTGAACATTCTTCATTCTACTTTGGATCTCTTCATGCAGGAGAAACATATGAGCTTTTGTTACTTTTGATTGAACTCTTATGGGCTCTTTCTTTTCTGATGAGCTTCTAGATTATGAACCATAGATTTGATAAGCATCTCTTGAGTCTTACCTTGTTACTTTTCCAATGATATTTACTTTTTCTCTCTCTAGTTATCTTCTCGCGGATCATGTATCTGGTAGCGCCATCCACAATGTCATCGCGTTCTCAGCCTCAACCGTCAATACGGTTAACATCTAAGATCTTGAAAATTGCAAAATCATACAATGGTCAGGATGTTAGAGAAGGCTTATCTGGAAACCTCTCTTCAACCTTGGAGCAACTCTATGCTTGGGAAAAGAAACTGTATAAAGAAGTCAAGGTATCTATGTGTTTCTTGATTTCGAATGAATAATTGTCTCTTCTCAGATTGGAGCATCTTTTGACAGATGTAGTTGTTTGTTGATGGCAGGATGAAGAGAAACTTCGTGTTATCTATGAAGAAAAGTGCAGAACACTGAAAAAACTGGATAGTCTTGGTGCAGAATCTAGCAAGATTGATACTACTCGAGCAGCCATTAGAAAGCTGCTAACCAAACTCGACGTCTGTATAAGATCTGTTGATTCCATTTCCAGCAGGATACATAAACTAAGAGACGAAGAATTACAGCCACAACTCTCACAATTGATTCACGGGTATAATTTGATCTCAATTCTATTACTATTCCCACGTTTATATATTTCTGTTTGTGTAATCCGATACTTGGGATTTGAAGGTTGATAAGAATGTGGAGATCAATGCTCAAGTGCCACCAGAAGCAGTTCCAGGCAATTATGGAGAGCAAGGTGCGATCTCTCAGGGCAAACACCGGCTTACAAAGAGACTCCGGTCTGAAAGCTATTCTTGATCTGGAGATGGAGCTACGAGAGTGGTGCATTAGCTTCAATGATTGGGTCAACACTCAGAAACTATATGTGGAGTCTCTAAATGGATGGCTTTCAAGATGTCTTCACTATGAACCTGAATCGACAGAGGACGGAATTGCTCCTTTCTCTCCTAGCCGTGTTGGAGCTCCGCAGGTTTTTGTTGTATGCAAAGACTGGCAAGAAGCAATGGCGAGAATCTCTGGAGAGAATGTTACAAGCGCGATGCAAGGCTTTGCCTCAAGTCTACATGAATTATGGGAGAGACAAGATGAGGAGCAAAGACAGAGAGTGAAAGCAGAGTATGTCTCGCATGATTTTGAGAAACGGTTGAATGATCTTAGGATGGAGAGGGCTAGAGCAAGAATGAGAAACGATCAGCTACAAGATGGTGCATCAGAGAAAAGCGTGGTCTTGTCCGAGAGCGGGATCTCAGCTTTGGATGATTTGAAGGTGGATTTGGATTCAATGAGGAAGAAGCTAGAAGAAGAGAGAGCAAGGCACAAGGAAACAATAAAACTTGTGAACAATGCAGCTTCAAGCAGCTTACAAGCTGGATTAGTCCCAATCTTTGAGGCCTTGGGAAATTTCACTTCACAAGTTGTGAAAGCTCACGAAGATGTTAGGTTTGAACAACAGCAGCCTCAGTCTGAAGATTGATTTTGGACGAATCAAAAAGTTTTGGTAATGAAATTAGATTCGGTTTAGGTAAAATTGTTGTACATATTTTCCATTAATATATTCATTGATTCTTAGTCTTTTTCTATTTAAGGTCTCAGATCTTAAACTTAAATCCACGTCTGAATATATATATTATTCTCCACCATATACAGTATTAAGATTATAAAAAGATCTATGATAAATATAAAAGCTATACTAATGACAAGAGGCCAAACATAATTGGTCTGATTTAAAATACGTATTTTTATGACCATTTACTTGCACGAAGTCACGTACCAGAGATCTCATTTGATTCAAGTTCAACGAAAGAGAAGAAGCCACGTGTTTCTTCGAAATCGTGAAGCTTGTACACTGGTGCGGAACATTGTGACTAGTGTATCTTCGGTGTAGACAATTTTCTCTCCCTTTTTTTTTAACCTTTGACCGGTGGTAAAAATGTGAAAAATAACAAAATCATAGTATAACCGCCAAGGTTAAGAATACCAAGATACATATACTAATTCTTGCCAAATCCCTATAAACTATGACGAGGTAACAACGAATTAGAGGTTGACACGTGGATAAGTGACCATTTAGGAGCATTCAGTTCTCGTGTCCTTCCTGCAGTGATAAATATCTCTGAGAATTTCCCCGGAAAGCTTACAACAGAATTAGAGCTAAACATTGTAAGAGAGAGATAGCGATAATGGCGATCAGGGGATTCGCGTTGTTTTCAATCCTTGTGTTGTCGTTGTTCGCTTCTTCTATAAGAGGAGAAGAGACGGAAACGAAGGAATTCGTGTTGACCTTGGATCACACTAACTTCACAGATACCATCAACAAGCACGATTTCATTGTCGTCGAGTTCTATGCCCCATGGTATTGCTTTTTGATAATTAGTATTCGTTACATTTATGTGTCATGATTCGTGAATCTAGTGGATCCCCTTTTCTTTCCACCTGGATCTGAATTTATCATTTGCGTTTTCGATTTTTTTTTTTTTTGAATTTGCATGCCAATTATTTATTATTTTCACTGTTAACACAAAAATTTGGCGTACCTGGTTGGTTTGTTATACTAGTCAGAAATTTTGTTGCAAATTTTAAAATTGAACGATTCCGATCTATGTAAATTGAGTCGTCTGATCTAATTTTTCTCTGTAATTGATGTGTGAAAGTATTTGATCTTAATCTCCTTCATTTGATAATCTTCTTCAGGTGTGGACACTGCAAGCAGCTTGCTCCTGAGGTAATAATATGGGTTGGATTTGCATGTGGAGATTTTTTTTAATTGTCTTTCGATCACTTAGCTTGGCTATTTGTCTAAATTCATCTAGTCGTGATTCATTGTGATGATGTTTTGTTTTTTACAGTACGAGAAGGCTGCGTCAGAGTTGAGTAGTAACGTCCCTCCGGTGGTTCTCGCCAAGATTGATGCAAGTGAAGAAACAAACAGGGAATTTGCAACCCAGTACGAGGTTCAGGGTTTCCCGACAATCAAGATCTTCAGAAACGGAGGAAAAGCTGTTCAAGACTACAATGGACCTCGTGAAGCTGACGGCATTGTTACTCACTTGAAGAAACAAAGTGGACCTGCTTCAGCTGAAATTAAGTCAGCTGATGATGCTGCTGAGATTGTTGGTGACAACAAGGTTGTTGTGGTAAGTGGCAAACATATTCATTTTCTTATGTCTTGTTCCATAATTTAAACATGTTTGGTTGTCAAATAACGTCTATTTAATGTTGTTGTAG
Source organism: Crucihimalaya himalaica (assembly GCA_004349715.1). Lineage (NCBI taxonomy): Eukaryota > Viridiplantae > Streptophyta > Magnoliopsida > Brassicales > Brassicaceae > Crucihimalaya > Crucihimalaya himalaica. The sequence continues at coordinate 2,882,560 of SMJT01000005.1, forward strand.
GTTGGTATTTTCCCAAAGTTATCTGGCTCCGAGTTTGATTCTTTTTTGGCCACTGCTGAGAAATTGCGGTCCTCATTAGATTTCGCACACACCTCTGATGCCAAACTTCTTCCCCGTGGAGAGTCATCTGTGACAGGACCTGTAGTCAGACTATTCAAACCTTTTGATGAACTGTTTGTTGATTCCAAGGTTTGTATATTACATGGATGAGTGGTCCTTTATTGTTGCGGAATGTTTGTTTGATTCACTTTTGTGCATTCAGGATTTCGATGGGGAGGCTCTCGAGAAATTTGTCAAAGAATCCAGCATTCCACTTGTCACTGTCTTTGACAAAGATCCAAACAACCACCCATACGTTATCAAGTTCTTTGAAAGCACCAATACTAAGGTAGTTTATCCTAAGATCTTAATTCCATTACGCTGTAACCAGTTCATGATATAATACAAAAATGGGTTCTTGTGATGGCCTGTCTAGTTTACTGGATAAGTGTATTTCATTTATAGATTTTCTGAAATGAGTTGATTCCTATAAGTTTATGTTTCTCATGGTGGTATAGACTATAGAGTTTGCTTGAATTATGTTTTGGCTATGGAAGGAGCTGGGATAGTGTGCCATATTAGCTGAATTTGGACAGTAGTGTCTTTGGTTTTCCTTTTTTTTTTTTTTTTGAATATTATCACAAAAAACTTCCAGAATCCTCACTAATCCTATAACCATCTGCATTTTGGGTTCTGATGGTGGGTAATATTTTGATCTTCAGGCGATGTTGTTCATGAACTTCACTGGAGAAGCAGCTGAGTCTTTTAAATCAAAATACCGTGAAGTTGCTACATCCAACAAGGGACAGGGCCTTAGCTTCCTTCTAGGTGATGCCGAGAACAGCCAAGGCGCATTCCAGGTTATTCTATCTCCAATTGTCTTATCTTCAGATTAGTATTGATTACAAAAATGCTGAACATATTTCTCTTTTATTTGAATCATTACAGTACTTTGGACTTGAAGAGAGCCAAGTTCCTCTCATCATCATCCAGACTGCTGACGACAAGAAATACCTGAAAACAAATTTGGAGGTTGACCAGATTGAATCATGGGTGAAGGACTTCAAGGATGGAAAAGTTGCCCCCCACAAAAAATCTCAACCTATCCCAACCGAAAACAACGAGCCAGTGAAGGTTGTTGTTTCTGAGAGCCTTGACGACATGGTCTTCAACTCTGGAAAGAACGGTGTGTTACATTACATTGTTCAATCACAAACTCCTGTTTGTTGGTAGCACAAACTTATAAAAATCAGTTTTCCTTTTCCTCCTCCTATCTACTTGCAGTCTTGCTTGAATTCTACGCTCCATGGTGTGGACACTGCCAAAAGCTTGTTCCAATCTTGGATGAAGTCGCTGTGTCTTACCAAAGCGACCCGAGTGTTGTCATAGCTAAGCTAGTAAGTCTTCTCTCTTTCATCGCATTCGAGAAATATGTGTTCGTTGATCCTCTGCGGTTTTATCTTTACCCGGATTCCTTACTCTTTCACTTGTCCAGGACGCAACCGCAAACGACTTCCCAACGGAGACATTCGATGTGAAGGGCTTCCCGACCATTTACTTCAGATCAGCGAGCGGAACCGTTGTGGTTTATGAAGGAGACAGGACAAAGGAAGATATCATAAGCTTCATTGACAAGAACAAGGACAAAGCTGGAGAGCCTCAGGAGGAAAAGACAAGTGAAGAAGCCAAGGACGAGCTCTGAAAAGAGACAAGTGTGTTCTGTCTCTTAGCTGCTACCTTAGTTTGGTAGTTTTGAAGAAAATACACAGAAGAAGACAGAGGTTTGAGTAGAAAGAGAGAGAGACAGAGAAAATCTCTTTTATCTATCCGTTAGAGTTTTATATGCATTTTAGAACAATAAGGCTGCCTCTTTATTTTATTTTTGGTTGTTTTTTGTACTCTCTTATTTCTTTTTTAGAACTCAGTTCTTTAATATGAATACTGCATCAAGGGAATATGCATTTTTAAATTTATTTTCACATTTCATTTATCCTGCGTTGGAACCACTATAAAGTCAAAGCTAAGGAGACATTGGAGACACGGAAACAAAAGTCAAATAGTAATTACGAGAAACACATTGGAGAGAAGTGTCGATGATGTTCATGTTCCTTTTTCTTTTTCTTTTATATTGAAATCATACTTTCTAAACATCCTTGCAGCCTTTAACATCCACCTAGAATGTAGTAAGACAAGTACACTGCTAGAAATGTGTTATATTGGTGCTTAAAAAGAGAAGAAGCAAATCAATCAATCAATAAAAAAACTCAACCTATCCCAACAGAAACAACACGATCAAGTGAAGGTAGTTGTTTTTCAGAGCCTTGACGACATGGTCTTCTTTTCTGGTAAGAACGGTGAGACGTTACATTACTGATTACACTAAGGAGGACGAGCTCCGAAAATTTTAAAACATTTTTTTATAATAATACTTTCAGTTATTAAGTTCTAATGACGAAACAGTTAAAATAAACCAATTGGTTAAAGATATTGGAACCGACCTTGAACTGCTTTTTACTCAGAGATGTCGGTCTCGTTGTTTGTGAAGTATGTGAACCTCGAGAAAACAAATAAAATTATATATATATATCTTCAAATAAAAAAAATAAAAATAAAAAAAAGACAGAGAAAGAGTCTCTTGCCTGGTTCTATCTTCTTTTTGTTTTCCCGGTAACAGGGAGCTCGCACGGGCGGCTAAGGAATCGCTGGATTTTCAAATCTTCTATCAGTTTCCATGACTTCAGGTATTCCAATCTCCGATTGAATTCATTTTTGTAATTTTGATGAATTTTTCGTCGGATCGATAAATGACATCTAGAACCGGTAAATTTGAGAGAAGTTTTCTACTTTTCGATTTTGGGGACTGTATCGGTGGTTCTCTCTCTTGGTCTGATTGAGTTTTCTCTATTTTTTTTATTTCAATTCATTATGTTGGTTTGGATCAAAACCTTTTGGGTCTGAATGTGTCCTTCGAAAACTCGTATGATTGGAGGGGGAATTGCTTAAAAATTGATCTGGTAGTCTCGTGAATGTGATTTATCACGAAAGGTTTTTAATTTATTCATATTGAAGTTGTTATTATGATATGACTGAGAGTCAAGGTGAAATTGTGGCTATTTATTGATTCTTTTGTTAAACATGATTTCATTGCTGCTTGTCACAGATGCTCTCACTATACCGTCTGAGCTTGAATCTGCGTTACGGCTCAAGACTGTACAATACTTTATTACAAAGAGGCCTTGGCTTGGTACATCTTATCATTTAACACCCATTCTCTAGTGTGATTTTATCTTGATCACAAATGGGTTTATAGTTTTTAATGAGTTACATTATTCAGATCTCTATGGAGTCCATGTGAGGCCCGTGGCACCATTCGGTAGTACAAGCCATAAACCTCATTTTGATCCAGCATTGATTCATCGTTGCTTGCCTGATGAGCTGCTTTTCGAGGTTGGAGCTTCCTTTCTTTTCTTTTTTTTTTTTGGTTCTCGTTATACTAGTTTTTCCCAATGTCCTGAAATTTGTTTTTCTTATGTGCTGAAGTTGATTCGTGAATATGTTACTTGCAGGTATTTGCTCGGATGATGCCTTATGACTTAGGAAGAGCAGCTTGTGTATGCAGAAAGTGGAGGTACACGGTTCGAAACCCTGTGTTCTGGCGTAATGCATGCTTGAAAGCTTGGCAGACTGCTGGGGTTATCGAAAACTATAAGATCTTGCAGTCTAAGTATGATGGATCATGGAGGAAAATGTGGCTTCTAAGATCCAGAGTTCGTACTGATGGTAATCTTTCTTTCTTCATCCTCTTGCTTCACGATTTTCTGGTGCCAAGTGATTGTTGTGGTATATTTTCTTCTGTATGTCCTGACACTAACATCATTTCTTCATTAAAGTAACCATATATCATACTTATCAACTCTTCATATATATATATTATGATCTTTCCTTTCATTTTTGATTTCTTGAAGAACGCTTGATTATTTTCAAACTTTGTATCTTCTTCTCAGGTCTTTATGTGAGTAGGAATACTTATATTCGAGCTGGAATTGCTGAGTGGAAGATTACAAATCCAGTTCACATAGTAAATTCTGTCTTTTTCTTAATGTTGCTCTCTTTTCTTCTTCACCTGTCCCATACAGACACATTTAATGAGTTGCCTCTTCTTTTGGAATAACTTTTGCAGGTTTGTTACTTCCGCTACATAAGATTCTATCCTTCTGGTAGATTTCTTTACAAGGTTTGTACACTTCGATCTAAGTAGGTATAACCGTTGAGCTACTGGCGTGATCTAGTCTGATAATTTTCCATCGGTATTCTTTGTTATTCTCCACAGAACTCTTCGCAGAAATTGAAGGATGTTGCCAAGTACATGAACTTTAAGGCTTCTAAATCTGACAGTCTTTACAGAGGCACTTATACATTGTCAATGTCGGATGATAAGGTTAGCTGCCTCTAACTGCCTATTGGCTGGAAATCAACAACATTAATCATTATCCTGAAAAACATGTTCTTTTTTTGCAGATCGAAGCCGCTGTTCTGTACCCAGGGACGCGCCCTACTGTCTTAAGGATCCGTTTAAGGTACTTCAATCCTTCAAAATATCAGGACATAGAAAATTTCTTTTCAATAGTAGCATACTATCATTTATTACCTTGGTCTGGCATCAGTAACACGGTAACGATGCGGTCCTTATGAGGAATCTAGACTCGTTTTAAACCCTTTTGGGAAGAAGGCCTGTTACTTTCTTTTTAAGTACCTTGTCTAGTACATCCATCTAAGGCTTACCTGATCCGGTGAATGTGATGAATATATCTATGATAAGCGAAAAGATGGGGTTGAACTTTTACGAAGCTCATATCATTCTGATCCTTTATGGTATGGGTTTGTTTTTGGGTGTGGTTAGGTTAAGAGGAACAACGATTGGAGCGAATAACCGGATGGATTTGCTGTCACTAGTGACAAGTGGAGTGAACGATGAGGAAATAAGCAGCACAGAAGAAGACATTCTTGGAGTAGTTGAAGGTTGGCAAGATGATGAAACTCACAACCCGGATATACCTGCCGTCTCACACAAGAGGGGTATGACTCCATTCGTCTTCGTTCCTTTCGAAGAGGCAAGTAAAAGCGTAACAATCATACTTTATTCCCTTTGTTAATTTCGTTTACATTGATTTGACCTGAATATGTTTCTTGATGTTAGGTTGATCAATCTGTTTTGAACTTGCCGCCGGAGAAAATGGATTACTTTGTCACCGGCTAAAAAGACACAAGACCACTTTTCTGTACAAAAAAATGTATTATAGCATAATGTATTTTCATGTTTTATTTATAAAGTTGACAACATTAGTGTTTGTTGCTGTCGAATTGTGAAAAAGACGATACATATTGGGATTTTTTGTTGTTACAAAGACATGAAACAAGCTTTAATAATGTAAAGCTGAAGTGTTTTGTTGTTGATCAGATGCTAGACTTGATGGTCTTGTAATCCTCTGAGTGAATCAGATGCTTCCACGATGGATTTCGAGGAAGAAAAGTTTCCTGAAAACACGAGATATTTATTTCATGAAACAAAAATGGTACAAGAATCTGAAATTATAACAATTTTGGGGAAGAAGAGATGTATACGGAAACGTAGGAGCAGGTGGGGACGATGGAGAAAGAGTGTTCGGAGGCGTTTTTGAAAGCGGCGACGCAGAGATGCGAAGCCAAACCTAATCCTGCTTTTGACGGCGGTACAAAGGTTCGAACAAGATCCATGACTTTACCGTCGTTCTTCATCTTGTATTCTATGAAAGCTTCGTGATCCTCCGTCTCGAATCTATGTCTCCCTTCGTTCCACACGATCTTTGGTTTCGCCGTCGCCGTCGCCATTTTATCTGATCTCGCTAACTCGTTCGCTCGTCCGTCTCTCTTCCATTACTAAACCGGAGCAAACCGGTTAAGTGAATTAAAAAACGCACCATCTTCGTACACGTGGCAAGCGATGGAGGCAGCTGAGTGTGTTGCTTGCTTCGTCATCTTATTTGGCGTGAAGTAAAGAGTTTGAGAGAAAAAGCAAGTCAAAACTTGAGAAAAAGAGAGAGAGAGAGTGGATGGGGGATACGAAGGTGGAGACAATCTCGAGATTAGCTCAATGGAGGATTGAAAGTTTTGGGCCTTGCTCTTTCAAAAAATCCGATCCTTTCAAAGTTGGGATTTGGAATTGGTAATCTTCTTTCTACTTTTGCTTTTAACCTTGGGGGATTTTTTTTTTTAATGTTCTTGTTTTTGGATATGAAGGCATCTGTCTATAGAGAGGAATCGTTATCTATCAGTGAGGCTTTTCCCAGAACTTTCTCGAGTATCAAAGGAGCAACCTCCTGTTGCCAAATTTGTTCTTCGTGTCTCCAACGTTGGCCCTAATCGTAGATTCTACATCTCTCCTGGTATGTTTGGTTTCTGAATTTCAATTCGTTCGATTTGATTTTGAATTGTATTTTTTCCATGTTGAAATTAGGTTTTCAGAAATTGGTTTTTATGTTGGAATAAGATGAATTATAGTGCATTTTCTGGAATCCTCTGATAGTATTGGAGTTTATTTTGCTTTTTATGAATCTCAGCTTCTCAATACAGTGGTGATGCATATATATGGAAAGATAGTAAATTTATTGAGTTAATGATTGTTGATGATTAGCAGTACCTTATGGGAATAGTTAAACCTGAATTATGTATATGTCCGCTGAGATTCTGTGTTGTGGTGCAGTTTACGAAAAACTGCTGCGTACAACTGATGATTGTGTGTGGCATGTGGATTCCAGCTTCCACGGTCGTTTCACCATTGATGTCGAGTTTCTTGATCTCAAAATCTGCCCTTTGAATGTACGTTTTCAGTTTATCTAATGATTCTATCATAGCTCTCTCTAGGATTTTTCCTTCCATGGTTTGATCAAATCAAATAAAAACTAGGGTGGTGAATCTTCTCCTGTTTGGCCAACCGATGCAACAATGCAATCAATCTCGACCCAAACCACTCTCAAATGCTTATCCCGGATGCTAGAGGAAAGCATCCTAACCGATGTAATCATCCACACAGCCGATGGCACGCTTGCTGCTCACAAAGCGATCCTCTCGGCTAGCTCAACCGTATTCAAAAGCATGTTCCACCACGACCTCAAGGAAAAAGAATCATCCACAATCCACATCGACGATATGTCAAGAGAATCTTGCATGGCTCTCCTAAGTTACCTCTACGGAAACATATCCCAAGAAGATTTCTGGAAACACCGGCTCGCCCTCCTCGGGGCTGCAAACAAATACGACATAACGGATTTGATAGCGGCGTGCGAGGAAAGCCTAATGGAAGATATAAACTCGGGTAATGTGCTAGAGAGGCTACAAGAGGCTTGGCTATATCAGCTGGAGAAACTGAAGAAAGGGTGTCTGATGTATTTGTTTGATTTCGGAAAGATTTATGATGTCAGAGAAGAAATCAGCAGTTTCTTTAGGCAAGCTGATCGAGAACTGATGCTGGAGATGTTTCAAGAGGTTTTGTCAGTGTGGAAACCGGTCTAATATTACTTTACACATACTTTGAATATATCCCAGTCTGATGGTGTTTTGTCTATAATCTTCTTTGTTTCTTATGCGTGCGTGTAACAACTCACAACACGTCTTGATTCTGTTGTACTGTCTAATGTATAGTATTCGAGTGGTTTGCCTCTGGTATGTGTTCCGATCTTTCCGAATGGGCTAAGTCTCAAATGGGCCGTGACTAGGCCTCATAAGATGGAGATTGTCGACATCGAATGTCGGCACAAAAATTTAGAAATAATTTTAGTCGAGATCGTACATTTCTGTGTTTAATTTAGATGACTCAGCATCAGGAGAGAGCAAGTACAGATGGACACGTGTCCGTTGCGTCTCTTTGTTAAAAGCTTATAACGTAAAAGGCATTTTGACATTTTGTATAATAAGTCTCTTCCGCCAAAATTGGAAATGGATATCGGAGCTTGAGCCTAGCAGCTTATAAAATAATCCAATTTAGGGTTAAACTTTGCCGGATTATCAAGAAATCACGAGGGAGAAAGGGGCTTCGATGGCGAGGAACGGGATTGGGAGCACGGGAGGGAAGAAGAATGGGGCTGGACAGTTCTTTCTTGCGACGCTGCTTCTTTGGTTTGTCTCCGTCGTGTTTGAGATTGTTTTCAATCTCCGGACCGAGCTTCTCTGGGTCATTTGCGGTGGATGCTTCTTTCAATTGATGAATTCGGTGGTTCGTTCGTGGCTTTTTCGTGACCCTCTCTTTGTTAACACCTTTGTCTCGCTTTTGCATTCAATCATCACCTCCGCATCAGGTCCCCTTCCGTCTCTTCTCTCTAATATCCTAAGATTTTTCTCTATTAATGGAGAATTTTTTTTATGCGTAGTGGTGTTCACATTGGTCTTTGGTATTGGTCAATTACATTCTCCATTTTGCTTTGGTGCTCTGGGTTTTTTTTACCCTTGCATTTGTTCGTTGTTTAATGTAGTTGCTATTTACGATTGAATTGTTCTTATGATTGCTTGATTATACTGGTATGGTTGCTGTCTCTATGCTATTTCTTGTAATCACTTGAATCTCCCGTGTAATCTATGTCAGAGCCAGATTTTTAGGTTAATGGGGTAAAGAATAAGCCAGAATCTCATGTGGGAGATAACACTAAATTGATGCCATTTTCAAGGCTTTATCTGTTGCTTTGAAAGGTTTGTACTTTTCCAACAAGCATATCCTTGACTATAGACTCAACTCTTCAACTTCCAATTTTGTTGTAACTTTGTCGATTCCATGATCGGGATGTGGGTGGGTAAGTTGTTTGTTGGTCTAATAAGTTGTTTTTTGGTCTATCAGTTGATTAATGGACGTGTTAATATTAGTAACCATCGCAGAATTTTCGTTTTCTTCTCATAATGCCATTGGTTTCTTGGATTGCGGCAACTGTTCTTATAGATGCTGAAGTGCATAAAGCATTTACCTTGATTGTATAAACTTTGGGCCTGGGGAGCTTACTTGTCGTTTCTATTGTTTTACCATTTACGCGGATCATGTAGTCTCAGTAGTTATCCTTCTTTGAGACCTGGATTACACCCTTGAATGTATGTATGAAACGGTTTAAAAGACCACTACACCATCTGTTTTGCCATATCTTTTGTATGATGCAGTTCTTTATTCACCAACTCATACTGATTAAGATTTTGAATCTTCAACACTCCGCTTGTGTTAGCTACAGTGGTTTTCATTCTGCTCAATCAATGCTTATCCAAAGGGTTAGACGAAATGTTCGATCATTCTGAGTTGGTTGGTGGTACTTGGAAATGGGCATATCCAGCTTTGTGTTTCTCATGCGGCTACTTTGCATATGACCAGTGGGATATGCTTCAGTACCGGTTATACAGCGGCTTAATACCTTCCATTCTAGTTCACCATCTCGTCCTCCTTGTTTGCTTCACATTGGCTCTGTACCGAAACGTAACCATTAACTACCTGATTCTTACTCTCATTTGTGAGGTACGTTCCACTTATATCTTCCTGAAATTTTTTTCTGGCTATTTTCTGTTTCTTTTGCAGACCGTACTAAGCTCTAGTTTCATACATAGCAATCCAGTTGGACATAGACTACAATTTCAACTCCACAACATGTACCTATGCGAACCAGAGTGACCTTTGTTATTTCGATGTGTAAACAGATGCATTCGATCTTTCTTCACGTGAGGAAGCTAAGAAGAATGGCGGGAATCCGAGATAGTAACACGGCATTGGTGAAACTGGAGTGGGTACTAAACTGGACAGCCTTTGTGTTCGCGAGGTGCATTCCTCACGTTCTCATCACTGTCAAGCTAATCAAAGACGCACACAAGTTTGGGAAAGGCGTGGAGTTACCGTTAGCTCTGTCTGGTATGGTGGGAATGAACATCCTCAATGTCGGCCTAGGATTGGATCTGTTTCATGCTTTTAGAAGAGAGAGAAGTAGCAAAAGAAATCAAGAGAACATCAATCATCACAACCATGGAGAATAATAGGCAATTTAGACGCCGTTGGTTGCAGAATCTATGGTTTGTTCACTTGTTGTATGACTACTACCCACTCATCTGTTCTTTATATATCTGATGTGTCGCTACTGAGTTCGTATAGCTTTCAGATTCTGTATGTACTAAAGGAAAACTATTTGTAAATGTTATTTATTGATGATTACAATTAGGCTTGGGCACTCGGTTATATTCATTTGGTATATAAAATTAATTGAGTTCAATTTGGTTTAATTTTGAGCTAAAGAATTTTGGTTTGGTTCAGTTTTGCCACCTCTGTTTACAATATTTGGTAAAAAGAAATTGCAAGAGCAAGAGAGGTCCTACCGGGAGTCGAACCCAGGTCGCTGGATTCAAAGTCCAGAGTGCTAACCACTACACCATAGAACCTCAGGTGTCCGTATGTTGCATGTACGGTTTTAGAATATAATCTAAAAATTGTTTTTAGATACAACCAACAAATAATTCAACATCAATTCAACAATTGCAGTCTTCGTTGCCTTTATCCAGCAATTAAGCAACCATAATGCTGCATCATATTAGACCATCACATTGGTCAAAATGAAAGAACAAAAATAAATCTCACAAGACATATAACGTTAAGAAGATTACATTCTGTTGCAGAAGAAACAAGGGTGATCCTTTTGGTAATAACAAGTCAGAAACTCAGAATCCGATTAAACAACAGATTGACTCTAGTTACTGCAAGATCCTATTGCTTCTCCTAACTCCCCAAATGTATTGCATTTCTACTTCGAGTGAAAACCGTAGCAAATCCATTACGATTCTTCTCAGAACTCCCTCGGTTTGATGACATGATTAATGACACTGTTGTTGAATCAGAAGAAGATGAACATGGAGGTGAGGTATTGCTGTTGCTGTTGTTGATTGCGAAAAACTCAAGTGATCTTCCATTGATTGTTTTCATGCACTCAGGAGGATCTTTTCGTAACAATGCTTCCTTCTTGTGAGAAGACCTTGCAGAATCTGTAATGCTACTTATATCGATCAAGAAATCTTCAAGTGTTGCAAGAGATTGTAGCTGTTTCCCCAGCGATGCGATTGTCTTCTGACAATCTGCAAATTTTCCTACAGCTGTTTCTATGTCTTCCTGCAATAGAATCAACCTTAGTGAAACAAGAATTGAGAACAAGACTGATTGGTGATCAGAAAAATACAAAACTGAACCTGTTTGATCTTTGGTTCTACTCTTTTTCTCCTGATCATTGTCTTCTCTTCTATCTCTCTTCTAAGCTCCTCTTCAAATATCTCACACTTTTCCTTTAGCTCATCAGAGACAGTCCTCTCCTTTGTCAACTCTGCTTCCATTTGGATGATCCGAGTTTCGGCTTGTGTTTTGGATTCATTAGCTAGTTTCAGCTCCCTTTTGATCTCTTCCAACTTCTTCTCAACTTCTTGAAAACAAATTCTTGATTCTTGATATTGATATTTGATTACGTCAAGCAATATCTTTAGCTCAGCTTTCTCAGCTTCCATCTTCTCCAACTTATCTTCCAACTCCATTTTGTCACCAACAATAGCTTCGAGTTCGAAGCTCAATCTCTTCTCCGCTTCTCTACAACATTTGATTTCACTGTCACGCTCATCCTTTTCTGCTTGTAGCTTCTCCAACTTCATCTCAACTTCTTGAAAACAAATTCTAGATTCTTGATATTTATCTTTGACTACATCAAACGATAACTCTAGTTCAGCTTTCTCAGCTTCCATCTTCTTTAACATATCTTCCAACTCCATTTTATCACCAACAACAGCTTCAAGCTCTAAGCTCAATTTATTTTCCGTTTCTCTACAACATTTAACTTCGCGTTCAAGCTTATCCTTTTCTGCTTGTAGCTTCTCCAACTTCTCCACTAAGTTCAATTCATACTCAGTCTTACAGTTTTTAGCCTGTGTCTCTGGCAGAGCCACAAGACGTTCCATCTCAAGGAAATCATCCATGAGATCAACTTCAGTGGATGAAGTAGTTCCATGAAGACTTCTATCACCGCTTTTCCCACTTTTGAATTGATATAAATCAGAAATCAATGCTGATGCTGCCCATGAATCTGAGCAACTCCCCTCGAGTTTCTCCCTTCCTCCATCGGAATGGCTATCTGAAGATTGATTAGATGATAGTGATGATGATGATTTAGCCAAACTTCTAAGCTTCCTGCACTCAGCTTCAAGTTTTGCCACCTTCTTTATGCTATCTAAATGCTGCTTACTAGCAGTTTCAGCTGCTTGAGTGCTCAATTCCCTCTCAATCATCACAATCTCAAGCTCTTCGCGCTGTGCAAGAAACTCGCGTCTCAGCACCATATTTTCAGATTTTGCAGCTTCTGCTTCCTTCTGGAGCTCAAGAACTCGTCTCTCTAGACACGTGTTAGCAGATTGCAACTCCTTGCTACATCTAGTCACAGCTTCTTGAATTTTATCCTCTTGTTCATCTCTAAATTGCCTTAGTTTTTTAACACACTCCTTGAGAGCCCCATCAAGATGACTTACCCTATCTTCCAACACATTGTTCTTATTAGCCTCATCCTCGAGCTTTTGCTTCAGCTCAACCACTTCATTCTCAGCTTTTTCCCACCCTTAAATTACACACAAGAGAAGATGTTTTCACTAGAAAATAAAAAATTGCAGAAGCAGGATAAAGAAAAAGGGAGAGTAATTACCAGCAACAGCATCTTCTGCAACTTTGGCATGTTGTTTCACAATCTCATCTTTAGAATCCATTGCTGATTCCACAATCAAAGTAGTATACCAGTCATCATCACATCACAAAGTCAAGGATCTGAAAGAAGAGAGAAAGAAACAAATTTGATTCCTCAAACATTATAACCAGAACAGGCTTTTCCTTATAAGAAATTGAAAGTAAATCTCATGGGAAACAATTTTGAATTTGGAAATATGCATCTAAACGCACAATAAAACAAAACCCAAAAGTTTTATGCGAACTTATGGAAACATATGAAAACAAAAGAGTAACTTGGCTTATCAGCTTCATAGATTTTGCTTTCAAGCCACTCTGACAACAATCTTAAGTACTTAAACTATCCACTGGACTGGACCACAACATTTTATAAAACACCCAGAAGAACACAACATGGTAATGAATTGAACAATCACTTCATAACACGTCATTAAAAAGTACTAATAACATCTTTGTGTTTCTCATAATAACATTTTGGTTACAAAACATTAGAACTTAGAAGAGTTGAGGAGAAAACAAGATTACCAGACTAGAAACAGATGCAATGAAGTACCTCTTTACAGAGCTATATGATTCGTCTCCAAAATCAAAGAATATATAACATGGAGAAAAAAAAAAAAAGGAGAATTTCGTTCTTTTTGTGGTTGTTAATTCTTTACACTTTTGAATTGTTTTTTTTTTTTTTTTATTTTTTTTTTCAATTTTCAAAAGAGGAAGAGAGGGAGAATATGATGAGATCGTATATCTAACTTTTTCTTCAGCATTTAATAAAGTTATGAAACAATACAAATTTGAGAAACCCAATAAGACATTTCCCTCTCTTTTGAACCAAGCCCATTAATATCGAAACCCAATTATATATTGAACATTTTGATCATATTTTATATAACATCTGTTTTTTCTGAAAATTGATTCCGAATTCTACAAAAGCAAAATTTTAAAGGATGGACTATGAGCAATAATATTAAAATTAAATAATTATAATTTAAGAAAATCAATATATCGCGTTGGGCTTGGCTATCTGAGTAACAAAGTGATATAAGTGTATAAATATTCATAGAAATGTAATGGAATAAGTACCACACACACACATATATATATTGTTTAATAAAAAATTGGATAACTGTTGTAGATGAATTGGTTCCAAGTATACGTCACTTTCTTTAGTTCAAGACTTTGAAATTTGAATCCCACATGTTGTTGTCACTCATGAATCATGACCTACGTTTATACATATAGACCATGCATTATCAATTTATCATTCAATATCAAATTATTGTCGTAAAATCTCATATTTTGTACATACATATAAATGATTTAATTCAAACCCCATGTCGTATTATACAATTTGCATTTTGGTATATAGGCTATATCTATATGTGTCTATATATTTGCAGACCACTTGGGTTTACGTCTTGATCAAGGATCATTGTCTTGTTTATCATATGAAATTTCACATTTTTTGTGATAATTAATCTAAGGATTTTTGGATCAATATAAATGGGACTATTTCTATATATAAAAGAATCATTTAATTCTTCAAAATCTTTTATGTTAGGTAAAAAATATAAGTAGGTGGTCCTGTTGAATACGATCATCTATTAAAATGGTCCCGTTTAACCCTAGCTACAGCCAACGCTCTCGACAAAAGAAAACTAAATTTGCGAAATTTATGCAAAAATCGTATAAAAACTTTCACTCTTACATTTGATATCATAAATCCCTATGAGCTAAAAATCAGAGAATAGGTGTCAAACGGTGGAAAATAATCATGATTTTACCATGATTAATAAAACTAATCGACTATACCATTACTATTTGATGTTCTTGACTATCCAACTTCGTTTTAATTTGTTTCGAGAGCTACCAATAACTACACTTTGTAAGGTTTTTAAACTTGTTTAAGATACTAAACTGTCCTGACCAGGAAAAACATTCAGTTACTACACTTTCAGCTAACCTGTTCGACATAGGATTTTAATTATAATTTCAAAAGAATGTGAAAAAGGTTCAAATAAAAGGACACGAAAAAAAGTGGACAAAAGTAACAAAACAAACAAATGTCTACTCGTCCTTTTATTAACCAAAAATTAGGTTTTCCTTCGCATCAGTCTTACCACATTGAGAAATTCTTATATAATTTCCTTTGGAGGAGTCACATTGCTCTCCTACTTTTGATTGAACTTAGCAAAGATAAAGCCACTTTTTTCCTTTGAGTTGTCACCTCAAACACAATAAAGTTCACATATCAAAATCAGTTGTCAAATGAATCTACTATTGATTTCAACATTTTAACCAATTTCGTTCGAATCAAAATGAACTTGGTAAAACTTAGATACATATGACATGAACAACTCTCCAACATAAACCTATGTTCTATAACTATCCCCATAATATCTAATATAATATGTATCACAAAAAAAAAATTAATTTGGGATTTGGAAATATACAATGTATGCATAAGAGACAACTATAAGACAATGTGAATGGGGCAATGCTTTGGGTCCATTGTTTATGCTCCAATGTTTCCCACTATTGTGAACAACCTAACATGGACTCTTCTTCTTGCATTATAACTTGTACTACTCTCATTTTTTTTCCTTTATAAAATAATAAAAAGAAAATTAAGGTGAGCTCTAAAAGTCATAGAAAAAAATCAAGAATCCCATGCAAAATTATATTTATTAAAGCAACTCACTTTCCTAGTTTTCTTCTCTCTTTAATTATACCTTTTTCTTTTCTTTTATTTTTTTGTTCAAAACTTTCTCTTTTGTCATATTGAAATAATGATAAAAGGCAAATTTGAGTTTTGACTCTTCTCTCATCTTTTAATGGCTTTATCAGATTCAGACCACATGCCTACAAAGAGGTATGGTGTAGGGCAAGACTCTTGTCCCTTTAAATATCCCTTTATATGGCAAAATCTAAAACTAATTCAATAATTTAATCTATGGATAGTTCAATCGATTTTAAACCATGTATTGTCATTACTTACAAAAAAAAAAACTTCCACATAATTCTTCTTCAAACAGAAGCATCGATCATTGAAAAAGCGACCAAACCAAATAATAAACTACAAAAAAATATAGAAAAGTATTTGTGTTCTTTTTTTCAAATGTAATAATAATTAGTTATATGAAAAAAATCAACTTTTACTTTTCCTGGATTTTCTTCTGGTTAAGGTCCTCACCATCCAACCCTGTTTCCTCACTTTGGCTCCTTCGACCTTGGATGGTGCCACGTGACAAGAAGTGGTGGAAGATCCTGACCTGAGTTTGATAACGTGGAAGAGATGGCCAATACGTTTGCGCCACCTAAGCGATGACTTGGCAGTACTGTGCTCTACGATACTGGTGCTGCTCGTTATAGGGGATTGCTGCTTCTTGCATGTTGAGTTTGTTGTGTTGTTGTCTACACAAACCTTTGTCACTGCTGCTTTCTTCTCCCACGACGCGTTTCCATCGTTTTCGAATTTTATTGATATAAAAGAATCTGACCAAAATATGAAACTTTTAGTATCCATATAAACTACATTATTTACCAACTATAAAAGATAATTAGCCGTATAGCACACAACTCATTATATCGAGTAAAACAAAATTTTCAGCTGGCCCTATTAAAAATAGTATTAATATGAACTCATTTCTGAAGAAACAGGAGTCTAATATAAATGTATGTGTATATATATATGTAAATGTTTTTGCAAATAAGAAGGATTAAAGCATCTCATGATTCCACACAATACACATAAGATTTATAATATAATATTTTAAAATATCATGTGGGAGAAGTTGAAAATCTTATTTTGGAAACAGAAAAATACAGTGTATTGCCAGAAAAAAAAAAGAAGGAAAAATACCCAATTGATCTTGAACTATATGTATAAAAAATGTGTACCTTCTTGGCTTGTGGAGACGTCAAGATCGGAGGAGGGATGGAATTTCCGGTGACGGAGATCGAGGCGACTGAGGAGAGAGCTCAAGGCGAAGATCTTAGGGAGGCTTATGATTGGTGAAGAGGAAGAGTGTTTAGTTCTTGATGATCTCTGTTTTGAAGCTAAAACCAGAAGCCTCTCGTTCAAACAGAGAGGACAAACTCCAACATATTCTTCCTTTGGATGGAAATAACAGTATGGTGAGCTATCATCTTTGTACATATCCATCTTCACTTCCTATGAGAGAAGAGAACAGAGGGAGACGAGAGAGAGAGAGAGATAAGGTGTGTAACAAAGAGATGGGCTTAGGTCTGAAATTGAAGCTTTGTAATATATTTATATATCGAATATATTTTATATTTTCCAAGTACTTTAACGAAAAAGAATTCCAAGTAGATAAGCCTTTTTAGTCGCCGGAGAAAAAAAAAAAAGAGATTTTGATATGTCACTAAATAATATCTAATCACTATCCATTAAGCTCATTTTAGTTAGTAGATTTAGTTGACATCATTGTTTTCAGATAATGACAATCTAGAAATTTAGTGTGTATAGTATAATAGTATATCCTATATTTTTTAGAGTTTTTTTTATTAGAAAATTAGAGTTTTTTTTTTGTTTTTGATGAGGTGCAAGTATATTGGTCTAAGTGATACACATGTTATTAAAGAAAAGATCTCGAACTTAATCCTTTTATCATCCCATGGCCTACGGGTATTCGAGATATCATATATCAAAGTATGATGGTCAGACAAATACTTAAAACTGATTTTAATATTTAGGAACGTTGTTGCTTCAACAAGTCACTAATAATTAGAATTAAGATATTGTGAATCAACAACCAATTGGACGAAGCATGTTCTGGTCATAACAGAGATAGAATCGAACAGATAGTTCGAGAAGGATGATTGATCGCTTGTGGATCAGTAGCATGTGTGAACAAAGTATTCATATTTGTTTGTTAAGAAAAATATCAAATTAGTTTTTTGGATGTGTTGGCTGAGAAGCATCCACTTGTAGTATTCGTAATTCAAAAGAGAATATATCCGAAATATAAGGGACCCGTCAATACAAAGTCATCATTCTTTGATATGTGTGAGTGATTTTGGAGGTCTCTCTCCATATTCGACAATATATTCAATTCTCTATCTCCTTACTTTAACTTCAAGTTTTTTTTTTTCCTTACATTTACTTATATATCTACTACATTTAGTAACAATTGTCAAAATATTTATATCACCATGTTATTGATTAATGGATATATAAATCATTGTGTTTTCTTAATTCATTTGAACGTTCTGTTCAAACCAAAACCAGTTGATAATGAATGGGTAGACTCATGTGTTATATAAGTTGTCATTTTATTTCTGTGCGAGAATTATTATGTCTTCTCCTAAATTTTAAATGGCTCTCTCTCTCTCTCTCTCTCTCACATCACATGGGCAATTCTCCATTTTCAAGACCATATCGCTTCATCTGTAATTCTTTCTTCTTTGGGCGAAACAAAAGATCAGATTTAGCTTAGGGTTTGATGAAAATTCTCCCTATTTGCTAATCATCTTGAAATGTGCTCAAATAAAGTCTTCTACTACTATTTGTCTTCACAAACTTCAAATCCAAATGCGAATAGTAAGTAAATAAATCATGATTAAAGAGTATGGGAGCTAGATTGACCTAATTTTTAAAGTTGAGGTCTCTGGATATGAACATAAAAGGGGTCCATTTTATTTGTTGGTCAAAAATTTTGAGCTTCACGTGATCTAAATAAAAAATAAAAAGAAGAAGACAGGCTTCAATATCAAGAGCAAAAGACCCAAACACTTAGAGAGACATTGACAGGTGATATGTTTGTATAGTGATGAGTTTCAATGTATCATCACTTTTTCCATCCCACTATACTGCTCTCTGCACACAATGATCAAAGCTCTTCGTATATGATTTAATTAAATAACAGTGCTTTTTAAACCAATACGGACCGGTTCGATCGGATGGGCCCGACCATGAAAATTTGAAAATAAAAGAAAATCTCGGTTTATATATATATATATATATAAATGCTGATTTTATTCAAAATAAGAGATAAGAATTAATTAACTTTATAAAACTAAGAAAATTTCCTGTCTATTACCTTGTTGTCCGAGTGGTTATATCCGTTGATCCAAAAAGAAAAATGTTATAATGTTTGATTGAAAAGAGCTGGTTTGGGTGTGTGGGGCTTGTAAATCTTTAGATTTTAGAGGCTTGAGAACAAGTTTTGCTATAAATTTATACGATAAATATACAAATTATATAAATTAAAGAGCTTTCCCTAAACACAACGTTATGCCTGAACATAGATTTCAGTTTATTGTTGCTTAGTTAATTCGATAAAAGTCTTGTTCAGTCCACTTCTTGATAGATATTCACATGGCCATCATATTCAGATCCGTGTAATTTATACGATCTTATCAATTTTGAGGGAATGAAAGTAGTCCTACAAGGTGGTTATCTATATAACACACAAATAAAAAGGACCTTTTTATATAAGAAAAGAGAAGTAAAACAAAAAAAAAACTAAAAAGAATAATCACATGTGAGCAATGGAGAATCTTTGGGTAGGATTCAAGTCATGTTCCCATAATGGGATTTTATGGTATGGGTATTATATTTGTGGGTCACTTCTATGTTTTCAATTTAAGTCTTTTTAAATGTAAATCCTAAAGTTTTTTCAATTGAAGTTTTTTTAGCATCACATGGGGAAAGGCAAGAAAACAATAGGATAAGACGACAGTAGCGATCGATCGAGATCCTACAGTTATGTCTCTTTTAAGCTTAGAGATGCTCTGATTTGGATTTGTAATCGTAATGATAGAACTCATTTTTACATATATTACTCAACCATGCAGTTGATAACTTTAATCCAATATATGCTCCAACAAATAAAATATTCGTAACAACATGTGGTTACAGAATAAACCAAAATGACATATATATATCAAAAATTTGTTAATCCATGGCAGTAATTTGTCTGGACAACTAAAAAAGTAAAGCACAACTAATTAGCTGTACAAAAATTTGTTGGCTGTATACATCCCGAGAGAGAAACAAGTAACAAATTAACAAAAATAAAAAATTGCTAAAAATGAACAACATTAGTTTTACTATATAAATCACCTAGTCTAACTCAACATTACCCACCAAATCATCTTCTTCACAATTATAAACAGAGAGTAAAAAAAAAGTTGTAATACTCATTTAACATTTGCAGTAATTAATCACCATTAGATACTTTATGGCGACTCAAACATTGAAGAAAACATGCAGTGTTTTCATGATTGTAGCAATAGTGACGATGATGTTTTCTGCACACATTGCTCACTCAAACAATATAGAAATGTGTGTAAAACATTGTGTCCATAGTCAGTGCTCGAACGCAGCGAAGAAACCTACTCCTGCAAATTGTGAAGAAGCTTGCAAGAAAATTTGCAGCCAACAACAAATTGGTAATGAAGAATTTCTAAAAGATCAACCTGATCATGTGCCAAACTCATGGTTCTGTAGAAACTTTCCTACTTATTGCAAGTTCTGAATTTTCTGTATGATTAACATATAAATATTTACGTATATGTAACTGTTTGATATCGCCATATTATGTACGTGTTCATTGTTCTTATGAAATAAATACTTTATTTTTCTTTTCTGTGTAAAAAAATTTAAATGTCTATGTCAACAAAACATTCCCAAAAATTATTTGGGTTTAACCGAACTAGATGGACCCAAATACATACATACATTACGATTGGTGAATACTATAGAATCGCAAAAACAAAATGTAAAATAGAAGAAGACGCACTCCCCTTAGTTCGAATTATTCTAATAAACGTTGGCCAACATATATGTACATATTTTGGCCTCGAATTTAAGAATAAAAATATGACTTGGAATCATAAAAAACAACTGTTGCAAAAACTTATTAACAAACAAAAATATAAAAAATGCAATTTGCAATTCAATCACAATCATACAATGTGATCCGCAAACAGTTTGGTTCGGTTTAGACGCAAACCGGTCGGTTCTCGGTTGGTTTGAAATGAACCGTAAAAAAATCAAATCAAGTTGAATTAATAATATTAGTTCCTTCGTCTCGTCTTCCGCCGGAATTATTCCTCCGCCTCTGTATCCGTCGAAGAGACTCTGAAGTAGTGAAGTCTATCTCTCTTTCTCTCTCTATCACTCATCTTCTTCGACGACTCTCGGTAATCAAAACAGCTTTCCTCAGTCGATTACGTTGTGGATGTTTCAATCGCATTTGATTAGGTATTCAGATCTCGCATCTGACTTTTTCCGGAGAAGCTTGATATAGTTCTCTTCCAATTTCTTAGATTATCAAGTTTAAAAATCGCTTTTTTAGGTTGAAACATTGCTTAATCACATTCATTGATTGTGGTATCACAGAGATTACTCTTTATATAATCAAGTTCGTCCTGTGTTATTGTTTAATTGGGAGATTGTTGTATCTGATCTTATCATCTGAGCTCTGAAGTTTTGATTACTGAACACAAAGATGATTCTAGAGTTCTGATCTAAATATGCTCTCTCTCATGGTTTCTGTATATTAATGCATCATTGTGTTGTGTTACTTCTCTTCAGCATTGTCTCATTTCAAGAAAGAGGTCTAACTGATGGAAGAAACGATTGAGGAAGACGAAAGAAGCGAGAGTGTTGTGTCGAGAGCCTCTTGTATGCAGTGGAGTCAGTGGCAATTACTTGATTCAATTTTACCAACAGGAGGATTTGCTCATTCGTTTGGTCTTGAAGCAGCTGTTCAGACTCGGTTACTTTCATCTCCTCAAGATGTAGAAACTCATATCATTCATGTGTTGGATAACACAGCTAGCTTATTGCTTCCTTTTGTCTACTCTGCTCTCAAATCTCCTGATATAGAGACATGGCACAAACTCGATCGGATTCTTAACGCTACTTTAACTAATCAAGTCTCTTCCAAGGCGTCTGTTTCACAAGGATCAGCGTTGTTTCGCATAGCTGCTTCGGTTTTCACTGAGTTCCCGAATTTGAAAACAATTCGGGACGCCTCTCTGGGGTCCAAGAATGTGTATTTCCACCATGCACCGATATTCGGGCTTGTATGTGGCTTACTCGGCATGGATCCTGAGACTTCTCAGAGAGCTTATCTGTTTATCACGCTGAGAGATGTTGTCTCGGCTGCTACGAGATTGAACTTAGTGGGACCAATGGGTGCTTCAGTGATGCAGCATCGTATTGCCATTGTCGGTGAAACGATTTTAGAGAAATGGATGGATCGTGAAGCTAGTGAAGCATGTCAGACATCTCCTTTGCTGGATGTTGTGCAAGGTTGCCACGGTTACTTGTTTTCCAGACTGTTTTGCTCTTGATGAAGAAGCATCTGTGGATTTGGTTTAAAGCCCCGTAGCTCAACTGTCGTCATGATGACTGGCCTTTATGGTTCTAAACAACATAACTTATGATCACAATGTGAGATTGCATTGTGAAATTAAGGTTTTCATTTGGCTATCTGTTAACTTGCAACTGTATGTATACTGGTGAGCAAAGCCGAATACATAAAATAAGAGGTACAGTACGTACATTAAATGGTTTGTAATCATGATCTTGGACAACTTTGATAGAGTAATTTACCAAGGTTGAGCAACCTTATTGAGCAGGCCTAATTAATCTTCTTGAAAAGTTCACTTCAGCTTTCTATCTTGTGTTGTTCTCTTAATCGCTTTGATATGTTACACACGCTTTTCTCTTTCATTTCACCCAATCCATTATAATTAAAAGAAGAGTTTAACTCTTCAAGTGATGTAAGAGAACGTAGAGAGATGACTCAAGACTTGTTGTTCTCTTACTTTGTCCTTTTCTTGAATTAAGTTTTAAGAAGGAAGATCGAAATCCATCTTTCTTATCTATACTATAATTATCTCCATAGAACTTTAAGAAACTTTAAGGTACGAGTTAACTCTCAGTTGCGCGTCTAAGGTATCATCTATTAAGCCTTAAGTGATTTACAACTATCATATTATATATGCCTCTGTTTTTATATAGGATTGAGACACAACTATAAACAAATATTGCGTTCAAAGTTTGTCATTTTGTCATCGTGTTTAGTTTACCAAGTACAGAACCATCATCTTAGATAAAATAAGAAGAAGAACTAGTTGCTATGCCCATGCAATAGAATCCACTAAGATAAACCATCATCTTAGATAAACCATGCATATATATATATATATATATATATATATATATATATATATATAAGTGCACACATTATTCTACAACATATTGATATCCATATTTTCATTGTTTGTTGGGTTATATAATTGCATGAAAAAATATTCAAAGTAGTGATAGAAGCGGTGTGTTAAATGAGAATATTTGAATTTTTGTACGTTTTGTTCCTCTCTATTTTTGTTTCTCACACTTTATTCCTTGCGTTTAAAATACAATTTCTTGATAAATCATAAACTCTTCACGTACGTTAGGTAAGAAAATGTAAATAGATGAGTTGTTACTTTGCACATTTTTATTTTGGAAATAGTTTCTTTTGTTGTGGAGAAATGAGCATCCACTATGCTCCAATATTATTCTTGATCAATACTCTATAAATATCATATATCGTATGCACCATTTTTCTTGATCACTACTATAAATATCATAGTGATAAATAAATTAGTGAAAAGATTAGGTGTGAGTTAACTCTCCGTTATAAGTCCCTATCACGTCTTTATAGAAAATTATTTACAACTATCAACCACAACCAATACAATGTTTCGGACGATAGGATTTAAACCAGTTATAATAAAATTTGAACCGAAAATCATAAGCAAAACCAAAATGTAATTATTCTGTAAACCAAATCTAACTATTATAAATGAAGTTTTCCAAATGTGATCAAGTGACACACCTCATTTCTTCTTGACTACAAACTCTTCTGTTTTTTCCTTTAAATTTGGTTCAACTCAAATTTAGCGATCATGAGAATTACCGATGACCTACACCATCTGGTCGTGGACACTCGTCGTCGTCGTATGAGACTAGCCTTCGTCATCATGTTCAACAGATTACTCTCATTCGTGCTCGTACCACTGATTGGTCTTACCTCATTAGATCCAAAGCCTACAGCCAAGAACTTTCGATGCATGCTGGTAGCAAGCAAGTGTTTCAAGGTTTTGAGTCAGATAACACTTCTAAGTGCTTTTTTCAGGACCAATCCGACGTTTTTAAATGTTTTATGCAAACGAAAAATAGAACGTTTTTTTAATTTTGTACGAAAAAATAACAATAATATAAAAATTTCACAAAAAGTTGTCAATTGCATAAACAATTTGTAAGAAAAGAAAAAACATATACTAAAATTATATTCTTGAAAACATTGTCGTCATTTTTTTTTACCAAAATTTCACTAATAAAATTATTAACATCGCGTATAATATTTTTATAGATGTAAAAGAGTCTAATGAAAATTGAATGTAGTAAGAAAAACTCTATAATATTATTTTTTAACGTAAAAACAAAAAATATTTGCTTAAAATATGATCTTTAAAATTGGATATCTTAAACTATTGTTTAGATAACTTGTGATGTGGACCGGGCTTGTAGTCCCCTAGTATCAGTTCTTCTTGTAACTCAACAAGCTTCTGAGCCTGATCTTGGTTGAAATCGAAGGGCCGAAAAAATCTCCTTATATTGTTTGAAGATTGCTCGCGTGTCCATCATTATCTCGAATGTTTTCTTTGCTATTGTTTCGCTAAGTGTTTACATGGAATTTCCACGTTTCAACATTTTCAATGGAATGATTTTGTTTGTGCTGCAAATGGTCTGAGTCTTTTTAACTTTTTTGTTGGTGGATCGTATATGTGATCGTCTTTTCTAGACTCTTGCTGTTTTGACCATGCCCTATTGATTCCAACAGTAAATACTTGACCAGTGAATACTTGACCTTATCCAAAAACTGCAGCTTCAAATCAGAATCCAAGTAACCCTTGGAAAAATAATCCACGAAATGCTGAATTGAAAGTTCCATCCCAGGATCAAGGCGATGATTCTGTCTCAATCGTGCGAACATTTGCCGAACTAAGGAAATCGCCCAGCAAATGAAATTATCAAACCCTTGATTTAGGACCGGACACAGAAGAGTAGGATCTTCATTCTGCCAGCGGAAGGCTACCTCGCCCAAAAGAATACGCAATCGAGCAAAATGCGAAATTGTATCCTCATCCATGGTGGGCGGCTCTAACATAGGCAAGTGGAGAGTGAGATATACCTAAAATGCGGCTGAGGGAGTGGAGATTGAGATATTTACTAGGGTAAGCAGTATTCTAAACTCTATTATAAGGCTTATAACGGGCCTGCCCATTTTAATCAGAGATATATCGGGTGGACAAATCCAATCCTCGGTGCCGAGAAAATTAGAAAAAAATCATAGTGATAAATAAATTAGTGAAAAAAATTAGTGAAAAGATTAGGTTTTGAGTCAGATAACACTTCTAAGTGCTTTTTTCAGGACCAATCCGACGTTTTTAAATGTTTTATGCAAACGAAAAATAGAACGTTTTTTTAATTTTGTACGAAAAAATAACAATAATATAAAAATTTCACAAAAAGTTGTCATTTGCATAAACAATTTGTAAGAAAAGAAAAAACATATACTAAAATTATATTCTTGAAAACATTGTCGTCATTTTTTTTTACCAAAATTTCACTAATAAAATTATTAACATCGCGTATAATATTTTTATAGATGTAAAAGAGTCTAATGAAAATTGAATGTAGTAAGAAAAACTCTATAATATTATTTTTTAACGTAAAAACAAAAAATATTTGCTTAAAATATGATCTTTAAAATTGGATATCTTAAACTATTGTTTAGATAACTTGTGATGTGGACCGGGCTTGCAGTCCCCTAGTATCAGTTCTTTTTGTAACTCAACAAGCTTCTGAGCCTGATCTTGCTTGAAATCGAAGGGCCGAAAAAAACTTCTTATATTGTTTGAAGATTGCTCGCGTGTCCATCATTATCTCGAATGTTTTCTTTGCTATTGTTTCGCTAAGTGTTTACATGGAATTTCCACGTTTCAACATTTTCAATGGAATGATTTTGTTTGTGCTGCAAATGGTCTGAGTTTTTTTAACTTTTTTGTTGGTGGATCGTATATGTACTTGCTGTTTTGACCATGCCCTATTGATTCCAACAGTAAATTACTATCATTTGACAGATCGTTGTTGGTTTCACTTATATGTTTACATGTATATCATATAATATTTGAAAACAATAATAAATACTTTTATGATTATGTGAATCTCATGTTTTTTATATGTGTCGCTCTTCGTTCTCTTTTTCTTAATAAATTGAAAATTGAGGAATAGTTCTCATGATATTCTTATGTCGTCGTCGTATTGCCAAATTGATCAAACGGCTTCTTCATAATTTGTAATTTTGTATGACAATAGCAATTACTTTTGACTTGACCCGTACCCTAATGAAGGAAATAGATCCCTTAATTACTTTTTCAAACTCATTTTGTATGACAACTAGCAATCACTTATTAGACTGTATAGTATATTTTGTTATATATATATATTAGAATCACTTTACTTTTATCTGTTGAATTATTGCTTTTCCGATGACGATCATATATATTTTTCATATAGCTAATTGAATTCTGTCAGATTTTTTATGTATTGTACAATTATTACTTTAAAACATAATTTATTAAAGTTAAGAAAATAATACAAATAAATGTCCTTAAAAAAGAGATATAAACACTCATACAAATTTTGTAATTAAAAGAAATAAGCTATCTAAAATGCAACGATCTGATATGTATATAAACTTATATTACCATTTGCAACAATAGACTATACACCTTAAATAAGCTTCTCATCTTTTTTTTCGCACTCCAAAAAGTGTTCCTCTCTCTTTGATTAACGTTACAAAATGGAACATGGAGAACCAGTACTCGACCTTACGACTAAAGAATGTTTAAAGGATTTTGTGGTTTTCCCATTATGGTTGTTTTGTGGCATGATCATCATCCTTTGCGTGCCAAACTATGATGCATATGAAGATAAAAGTTTGGTGCCGAAAATTACAATAACTGCTTTGGGTTTTACGATACTTAATGTAACAGAGGCTCGTGTAAGTGCAAAATGGGATCTATTAATCAAGATTTCTGGAAAGTTTGATTTTAAGGGTTCTTTACTTTGCGAGAACATTACAATTGCTACTTCATCTGCACAGAGGTTAAAGTTCTGTTAATTTTAATTTCTTATAGAAATCTTCTTAATTAACTTAACTAGTATTTTATTCACACTTAGATAAAATTTCACATGCCAAAAATATTAATAGTTACATTTAAAAAAAAATTATGTACTCTACAAGTTTAGAAATTTTAATTACGAAAAATAAAATAACTATAAAATATTTTTTTTTAAAAAAAATCAAGACAAGTTTTGAAAAATTAGAAATTATTATACATGATGCCTATTTAATACCATCTAACATTGGATTGGATTGAAATTTGTGTTTATAAGTAGCTAAAATTGTTTTTTTTTTAAATTATTAATTTGTCAATTGTTTAAGCAATTTGGACTAGGTTTGTTAGAAAATAACTTTGAAGGATTTATTTACCCTTTTCGAACTAAGAATAATTCTTTTACTTGATTAGCAGCTACAAAGATGTCGAACAAGAATGGGTTCAATTTCTTGGGACTTCAACGATCACCTCTGCAGAAACAATTAGTGATATGAGATAATGGCGAAGTACAGTTTGGACTGCAATTGCTTCTTTCTGATTGCAGAATAAAGAAATCGATGAAAGATAAATGCATGTGATCGAATCGAAGCCACATTCTGGTTTGATCATATGGTTTAGGAATCCTACATGTCTCTATCATCATTATGAAGGCTGGAAGTTTGTTTTTATTATTTAGTCCGCATATTGCATTACATTAAGAAATATATATATATATATATGCATATCTATGTAGATTTCAGTACTATGAATATATTAATTAATATATCTTATATAAATAATTATCGTCTACAAATCAACGAGGGTCCATAAACTTGAATTTTTTAAGACTTGGACTATAATTTGCTAGTAGAAGTGTCAATTTAGGGTCACGTCTATGGATTAACCGAGTTTTTACACCAACTTTAGACCATATAGAGTCTAGATCGCAGTAGCTGCGCAATTTCAAGTCTTATCACGTTAGATGTTGACTCTCGAATGAATTTTGAACTTTCGTTGTGTGGTTATTTTGTGAATCCTAATTAAGAGTTGTATACCAATTAAACTAGACCAAAATCGATTGGTTTCTATTTCACATTTCAATGTAGAAATAAACTTTAATAGACGAGGGGGTCTTAAAAATTCGACAATCGGTGTGGTTCTTACATCGCGATGAATGATATCCCGATGATGTAACCTCAGTTGTCCTCGTACTGCCTCACAGTGCTCTAAACATACCATATTAGTTGTAAGATACAGACAATAGACTGAAATACATCGCTTAGTACTTCAAAATGTATATAGATTAATTTGACTTTTAGTTATTTCTTACAATACAAATTCTTATGTTAATAATGACCAGAACACAAGAAATAGCGATCTGTTTTTTCAGCAAATCATTGCAATAATCATGTACTAATGTCTCTCACTACACTCACGTCAGAATCGTGTGGCGGCCGCTGGCCTTGCCGCAAAGAAGAGCGTTCTTCGGAATTAAGTATTCATCTCTGAGAGAAGTGGAGGTTGTGTAAACACGCATGTAGAATTGTTGTCCCAAGTATTGTCTTTCCCACAACTCTGATCTCATGTTCCACATTCCTACGTTGTCCAAAGATATGTATATCGCAGTCCATGATTTTGGATACACCTGTACATAATCATTCAACGGTCCACGTTTTACACAAACTCGTACTAAGCGTTTTTGGCTCTAAATCTTTAGATGACTCTCACCTGAACAGTGCATCGTGAAATTGCGTCGTTTAGATTGTAGACTTTTCTACTAGCAGCACTCCACTTCCCAAGTTCCATTCTGATAGATAGACCAAATGAACACGCGCGGTTGGTATACATCATCACTCAACCATAATATTAACTTGTAAGATTCAAGATTAAGAGTGTTAAAAGGAGAAAAAAAAAAAAAAAACAAGAACTGGATAGTTATATATAACTTACCCAACCACGTAGAAAGAGTAACCGTCAAGGTGCCAGCTCTGGACAATATCTTCCCAATTCTCAAAAACTACCTCCACAAAAGCTCTGTAATCAGTTTGCATTACAGAAGTGACAGGAAATATTGCACCATATGTGGGCTGGTCAGGTATGCTTCCAGGCTTGTATACACCGTCAATTTTGAAGTAGTCCGCTAGTTTCAAAGGGGTGTCTGATGGATAAAATGATGCACTATTCACAGCGTATCGTTGCTTCCCTTTGATCTTTCCAGCAGAGTTAGCAAGTCTGATCGTTCGAGTGATCTTTATCTTACCATAGTGGTATGAACCTTGTGGGTTTGGCCTTGGTCCGCTTGCTGTAAGGTTGGTCCTACAAGACACCAAAAAGAAATATCCAGGAATCATACATTTTTGCACCATGAAAGTGAGCAAAACCAACTATGTATAGTACTTGTCACTGAATCAAAGAATAAAACAATACTTGATGGTTCGTGCTTGGGCAAAAGACCACTTCAACTGAGTTGGTCCATCTGGAATAGGTCCAGAAACAGGTCCAGCAGAATTACTGTAATGAAGAACACCCGTAGTGGTGAGGATCTTCGAGGAAAACCTACTAGAGACCACATGAATCTTTTGGAGGCTGGTCAGCTGTTATAATGACCGAGTAAGATTGACCGACGTGAACATCAAGCGAAGATAAGGCAGTCTGAATAGTGTGTGTCCCTTCGACCTCAACCAAATTCATCATGTGGTTTTGGATTCTGAAGTTGAGAGAATTCTGTAATCCAACATTTGATATTCTCAGTCTATATGTCTTACCTACAAAAAGTTTCACATCATAATTTATCAATACTACAGTACTCAAGAATCACCACGAAACAAGCGAGACGAGAGAAGTGAAAGAGCAAAAACCTGGTTCAGTGTTGAGGGTGGTACCACTATTACGACCATTAATGAGAATTCCATCTGGTAAAGGAAGCTTTCCACCATTATCGAGTTGTGCCCTCAAGTCCTACAAGGAGAGATTACAAAACTTAATTCAAATTCCAACAAAGTAACATCGTTTAAGTATATATATATACATCATGCATTCAACATTACTAATTTGTTCAAATACACATTTTGTCCGACTCTTTAAAAGTCAATAAAATAGTATCATCTTTTTATCGTCCCTATCTAATTTTTACTCCTTTGCTTGCTTCATACGTAAGAGGAGAATGTACCTTGTGGTTGGTTTTGTACCAGTCGCCGATGAGGACGGTGTAATCATCGGCGGGAGTGGGGAATGGGACAGGGACCTTGGGACGGCTAGAGATACGAATAGCTCCGAATCCGCCGGCGGCTTTGTGAAATCCGAGCGAGGGGAAGTAGTAGAAACTTCCGATCTGATCTTTAACCTGAAGAGCGTATGTATAGTTCTTTCCAGGTGGGATTGGGCACGTCGTTCCGTACACTCCGTCCTGGTACGAATTTTTTGAATTCCGAATCCCGCTCCTTTACAAAACAAAACATCAAATCTGAGCACTGAGTCCTTTGCTAAAGCTTTCATGTCATCATCACCATGCAGACGCAATTAATTTGCAAATGAGCTGTCAAATTATATATTAATTGTAGCATTAATGATCCAAGTTCAAGTTAGGGTTTGAATTTAATACGTGTTTTTTTTTTGTTTTTAACATGTTAAGGTTTTAATAAAAATAAACAGATATTATTATTAATATGAACACATAAAATCATTTAAATATTGTAATACATGTAAATTCTTTCTAAGCCTTTTAAATTTTACTAAGAACATTTATGTGATCGATCGATTTTCATATAATCCTCAAGTCTGACTAACGAAAACAAGACATACCACGACATAAGGAAAGGTTCATCGAGATGGTTGAATACGTTAATGATGAGATTGTCGTTGGTAACAGAGCCGATGTCCGGTCCTGGGAACTTCCCGTTGATTAATATACCCTACTAATTTAACAAATTAATTAACAAAATCAAAATATACTTTGATGGAGTTCTTAATTAAGAGTACAGAAAAATTAAAGCACCTGTTGAGTAACGCCGAGAGGGGATATGTTGCCATAAGTTACGTGCCATTCGAAGAATTTGTACGGATCTTCCGCAGCGACGACGCTGATTAGACTCAATAGACTGATAATCGTCGCTGTAGCGTTCATGCTTTTGACCTTCATTTTATGTTTGACAAGGAAAATATGAAACATTTACTGGTTTATATATGTGTGGTGTGGGAGAAAAAACATGTATTAATGGATTGTGTTTCCATATCAGCATGCAAAGTTGAATAATATGTTAAGATATGTGCGCGCACACACACATAATTTTCTTCTTATTTATCAAAACATGTACATCTATATTTTGTTAATTAAAGTAATGTATTTAAATATATTAAATTGAAGTATATTTTTGTTTGACTGATTAAAAAAAATTTAATGAAGATACAATCTAATAGGTTAGCTTTCCCAATATGATAATTTTAAAAATCTGTCATAATAGACAAATAGAATGAAATCCAAAAGAAAGTGGATTTTAGAAGTCATGATTTGATACCATCAGCATTTTGATAGATTCTAGTAGGGGTGTCAAAATAGATAAACCAACTCAAACCAGCCTATAACCCAATGAGTTGAAACCTAAATGGTTTATGAGTTGATCCAACTCAATTAATAAATGGTTTCGATCAAACCATAACTCATTTAAATTAATGGATTAATGGGTTAAATAAGTTACTCATAGAATTAAATGAATGTATGATCTGTTTCAATCTAAAATTCCCTCTTTTACTCGTAAATCAAAACTGTAAATCAAAATTGTAAATCAAAACTGTATGTGACAAAAAGTTTCAATTTCTAGTATTTTTTTTTGTAATTGTAATCTTCATAATTATACAATTATCAGCTAATTGTTTAATTTCTACTCTTTGTGTGACCAAACAGATGAGCGTAATTTAGTAAGTTAAATAGACACATATGCCTTGTTGTAAAATGTAATTTAGTACACATAAGTTAAATGGACACATACGTAATTTAGTAAGTTAAACAGATGATGATTGCCCACCACCACCACCACTAGGAAAATGTTCTTCATCATCCATCTGAATCTGCAATTAACAAAAAGACAAACAAACAAAATAATAGTTACTCAAAATCCTTGATAAAGCCACACTACACAGCCAACATAGACTACATAGTTTATATGTTCTAAGACAGGAAACAAGCAGAGATAATGAAGCAATCAGACTACAGAGATAATGAAGCAATCAGACAAGCAGAGATAATGAAGCAATCATACTACAGAGATAAATGATCTTTGCACCTCTTCTGTTACAGTTTCAAAGAGTAAAACTATGACCAGGAAACCAAAGTCGAAAAGATGGAGCTGGAAACTGGAAAGTATTTGTGGCTATAATGTTAAAGATTAGGAACATGGATGCAAATACTCGAGGAGAATGGTGCCAAAATGCAGGAACATGTACCTATCTAATTGTTTTGCACCTCGAACGTGCCTATCATCTTCCAGGTATTAATCTCTGCCCAGATAAAAAAAAATGCCTTAAAATCTGAAATATACAATGAAGCTACTATGAACTTAAATTTGTTTTTCCAAAAAGTTAGTTTCTTACTCGGATCTTGTTTTAAAATGATCAGCCTGATAAAGGATAATTATTATACAAGATTGGTTTCTTCGTTCTTTTGAAGTTCCCTTTACTCAGGCTCATATGCTAATTCAAATTACTACAAATGCTTATGGTCTGCTCTGTCCTATAATTCAATTTGTTTAGATATATCAAGGGGTTTTGTATGTATCTATCTACCGCAATGTTTTAGAAATGTGAATCTGTTATGTTACTCGATTTAGACAGATTTTGTTGCTTTCCTTGAAACTTGATATAATTGAAGCTTCTTCAAAACAAGTACAATGCAACATATTCAAGAGAAGAGAGTTGCTTGGCTAAATGATCAAAAGTGTTAAGGAAACAAAGATGAGAGTTCATATGAGTCATTAGTTACCTGGTACCCAAACATAGTACAAGATCAGCCATTTTGCAGTGCTTCTCTGCAGGATTAATCTCTTTCAGAGGCAAAGCATCCTGCCATGGAAAGATAACAGCATAAGAGACATACAGAGATTAATTTCTTACATATCTCAAATTCTTAAACTACATAAAAAAGGAAAAATCAGTAGACTCTGATTCAACGACAACGCTTTCGTGTCAGAACCAGACTCTGATTCAACGACAAAGAAATTGCTCTCACCTCTCCTTGCTTCCCCGATTCAACAATCACAACTCTCAAGCAAACCGACAAAATCGACAGAAAAATCGAAGAGTATCTCCGGGTGAGATTAGAGTCGAGGAATCTGATTCTCACTCCTTCGATGGGATCAATTTCTTCGATGACATCTGGACGAGCTCGGATCCAGTTCTGGATTCGGAGAAATCATGGTTTCTGAGGAACTGAATCACGTATTGAGGCTGTTCTAAGGATTTTGGAATCTGGGCTTTGTGAGATTGTATTCGGTAATCGAAGAAGGAGTATTAGGATTTTCTAATTTTTGTCAATTATTTGTATTGAATTGGTTTTGGTTAACTCAATAAACTATTTCAACCAAACTCATTTCAACCCAATCCATTAAATCCATAAACCATTTTGACCCATTAACTCATTAAGACTCAAATTTCAAACTCAATAAGTTTATGAGTTGGTTTGGATTGAATTGATCCACAAATTTTGATCCATTTTGACACCCCCTAGATTCTAGGAAAATATCTACATTTACAATACTCAATAACATTTATCACACAAATTATTCATATTGCCTTACTATTAAATATTAATTAACCAAACTCTTTAAATATATAAGGTAATACGATTAAATTTGGCATTGAATAATTTGTGCAATTTATGTTATCAGGCATTTTCATTTAAAGATCTTACGGAAGAAAAATAAAGATGTTCTAATGTGGGTTTTAAAAATAAAGACTTAGAAATCATATTATATATGGGTTTTGAATTCAAAGATTTGATGTAGAACTTAATTTGTGATTTTATGAAAGACAATCTTATTATATAAAAGAGGGTTTTCAAAAATTAGTAACTCATAGGATGGTGACACGTGTCATGTTATTAAATTCAAGATTTCGACACGTGTCAAAGTTGAAAAAATGTCAAAAATTAGTATAAAGAAACTATACAAAAAAAAAAATTAACTACAATTTTTCAGAAAATATAAATTCTATAAGGAAATTATACAAATTACTAATCTTATTCTATAAAGTAAATAATACAAATAATTAACTTCCATAATTAAGAAAATTTATAATCCTAAAAAAATTTTAAATATTGAACTCTATATAAAAAAATAAGTAGTTTTATGTTTTCTCAACAAACAAAACACTTTTCTTCAAAACCATCATACCTTCAACTTCATTCTATTGGTAAAATTTCTATTCCTTTTAATTTTTTAAAATATTTTAATTTATTATTATGAGTTAGTCGTAAAAAATATATTTATATAGTTAATGATTATTAATTGTTCTTCTAATTTCGGTTTTTTATTCTATTCTTAAGAAAAAATTATTTTAATTTATTATTACGAGATTGTCGTAAAAATAGTTGATTTATATATTTTTATGATAAAAAAAAAAATATTTCCTCTAATTTTGGTTGATTTTTCTTATACTTTTCAGAAAATGTCTATCTTCTAAAAGATATTGAGCAAAGAAATTCAGAATGACAACATTAAATATTTTTTATGTCGATTTGAAAAAACAAATTCAATATGATTAAAAATAAATAAATATTATTCATAAAGAAATAAATCAACCTATATATAATCAAAATAAAAATTTAATTTTAACTTTGTTAGATTTTATATTGGTGAATGATTTCGTATAGACGTTTTTAATATTTTATTATATAATTATTTTTACGGGTGATTTAATTCTATTTTTCAGATTTTCTATTCAGATTTTTTTCATAAATTTTAAAATATTAAATTATAATCATCTAATCTAGTTAATCATATATA
This sequence comes from Crucihimalaya himalaica, assembly GCA_004349715.1. Classification (NCBI taxonomy): domain Eukaryota; kingdom Viridiplantae; phylum Streptophyta; class Magnoliopsida; order Brassicales; family Brassicaceae; genus Crucihimalaya; species Crucihimalaya himalaica. Next base: position 2,917,534 of record SMJT01000005.1, read on the forward strand.
TAGGTAACAAACATGCACTCCTATAAAGCATGATGAGATAGTTTACTTTGTTGAATCAGTGACTTCCATAATTTCAGTTAAAGTGGGGATGCGTTGGTCATTAGATGCTACAACCACGTTCTGTTGCTCATTCTCTTCGACAAAAAACAAAGAGGGCGTAATCCTATGTGTATGGTACTGGCATATTGTTGACCTCGAATCTCTCCAACTGTTAGCTTCCATGTCGCACACATGAACCACACCTTTGAATATATTATTATTCTTCCACTCGCTCACCACAAGACACTTGCCATCGTACGCACCTACGACCCAGTTTGTAATCTCTCTTTCGTCCATTAATACGTTCTTGATCTGCTTGACGAGAGCCCACTTGGAATCCTCGAGTAGTGTGTAAACTGCAATTGTTTCTTTCGTCCCTAATATTAAGTTCAAGCGGTTGGTCTTCTCGTTTGTCGCAAAAAACACTTTCATGTCCGGTTCCGGATGGTATCTGGAAAGAATCAGTCGTGCTCGTTCTGTCTCGGGATTGAAAGCTATGATGCTCTCGTCGTCTCTCAACCAGTGAAGAGTGCCGTCCAAGTTAACAGGTTTCATTCCCCTCGTGAGATTACTTATTGACCTAGTGGTGATGGTTGTTTCCGATAACCTCCATGAATCTCCGTCGCTGATCTCGAATCTGTACACCGGTTGCGTCTCGAGTATGCAAACGATCTTGAATCTCATGGTGGTTCGAGTTCGGTTTACCGCGAAACCGACACACATCGCTCTCTCCGATTCTTGACAATTACCATAACCATAAACCAACGTAGGTATAAGCTTTGAGCCAGAGTGATCCAAAAGTCGAAACCTCTTTATGATGGGATTAACGACAAAGAGGCCACCAATATGTAGTAGGATAAGGCCGGAGCAGGAGCCAAATATGTAACATTTCATATAAGTATTCCAACTTTTGTTTGTTACTATTGGCATAAAATCGCATGAAGAGTCCAGAGGCTGGGAGAAGATATGATATGACCCAAACACTGTAATGTCAAAAAAACTAAAGAAACTGGGTTTGGCCCAGAAAATGAATTTTTCAAATTTCGGATCAGATAGATATGATTGGAAATATTTATTCGTGCATCGCATCATCGCCAGAGATTGGGGTTCCATTTTGAAGAGAATCTCGTCTAAGAGATCCAGAGGTAAAACGTTCATGATCATAGATGAATCAAAGTGAAAATCTCTTTAATCTGTTTTGCTTGTTGATGCAATTATTTTTGTTTATATCAATGATTTTACGGATGAGGTATGTTATATAGAGACATGAAATTCTAGCTTGACATAAAGAAAAAGGGAAACAATTGATTTTAAATAGCAAAAAAATCTCACCATAATACAAAAAATTAAAGTTATTGAGATAACTCTTAATCATGTGTTGATAATGATAAACTTATTATATCTCTTATCTAATTAGCTCTCATATTCCTTATCTACTTAACAATCTATCTTATCTCTACTTGTATAACTACTCTTCTACATTAACGATAATACACAAGCTTTCACATTCTATTTCAAAAGTTACCAATTTTCTATCAGATACAACATTTATTACTTTTTGATGGATTTTGAAAAAGAATTTCATATTTTATGTGTCTTTGACGAAATCATTAAAATTCAAAAGTTTTTAGTTGGCAAAATAATTTATTTAATAACTCAAAAAAATTTACATTTATAATTTTATTTAGATTGCAAAATAATTTATTATTTACTAAGTTGAAATATATGTCAACAAATCTGATGGAACTGTTGTTATTTACTAACTTGGTATAATACGAATCAACATCCATAGATCCTTGACGCAACTGATGGAACTGTTGTTCAATGTAGTATAATCTTGGAGAATTGTTTTGTTTAAAACGTTTACTCAGATTTCTCCAAATCTCATGTGCAGTTTTAACAAACAAGATACTTTGACCAATCGATTTAGATACTGAGTTCATGAGCCAAGATCTTACCACATCATTGCATCTTGACCAAGTAGAAGCATCAGAATGATCTGCCGGAGGACATGGGAGTGATCCATCAATGAAGCATATCTTGTTTCGTCCTTTAAGTGCCATACGCATCGATTGCTCCCAAGAATTGAAGTCAGCAGCTCCTGTTAGTCGATCCGAGATGAGATTGAGACTTGAGTGATCGTTACTACTAAGGTAATAAGGATTTTCATATGAATCGCGATTCAGAAAAGCCATTTTTGATGATTGAGAATGAATCTGGAATAATGAGAACTAGATTTCGAAATACACAAAGAAGATTGTACCGTATGATGAGATAAAAGTAGATCGGTATCAATCGAGGTCAAGAAAAAGAAGATGATGAAATCAGAAACAACATCGAGCTGAAATCGAAGCCATTGAAGCTAAGAGCTCGATGAATCGAAGAAGAAGAAGAAGAAGAACTTAGCTGAGTTGAGCTAAGATGAAGACGAAGATGAACAAAAGATTACGAGAAGCGTAGAGAATCTCTTCGCTCCGATACCATGTTAGATTTCACAAAGAAGAAATCGAAATGTGATTCTTATTCATCTTAAACATTACTAATGAATTGTATCAGCTTATATATAGAGCCAATACAAAGCCATTCATGAGCTAAAACAGTTAAAACAAACTAACAAACTCATTAGCTATCACTAACCAACTCTTAAGCAGCCTTAACAGCCTTAACTAACACTTTAATCCTCTAATACAAAAACAGTTTGACACATATAAGTTGTCCAAAAATCAATCGATATACATATACCACATAAAAAGAAACGAAAAACAAGCTGACCTCCTAATAGTTAGTAACTACTAAAATCTAGTAAAACTATTTTAACTACTTTATATAAATCATCTACATCAACCCAACAATCTCACCAAATCATCTCGTCTCGAAACCACGGCAAAAAGAAAAGAGAAGAAAAAAGAAAAAGAAAAAAAACATTACAATTTACAGTTTGCGGTGTCGGGATACTTAATCACGACATGGCAGCTCAAGTGTCAATGAAAACCTGCAGTTTATTTGACGAAATTACAATGTGGTAACATCCATGATTATTTTAATTTAACAATGTGATTTGTGAACCACTTTAGAATCCTTTTGGGGAGTATCAGTTAATATTATGTTTTGTTAAGCAAAATTAGTTACATTTATATTTTGTAACAACTGACTTTGGTAACTTGTATAAGCATAATAACGATATTTGCATTTAACTACAGTGCATAGAAACATACGAAAGGAGAAAACTCGAAACAAATCGCATATAAGCAGAGAGCTTATACTGCTACCGTTACACTTCCCTCTCGCGCTTTAATTAGGGTTTCCTATTTAGCCTTGACATTGCCACATTCCTAAAACAGTTTCCATCTTTTTGGATCCCTCTCTTCTCTCTCACTGATTCACTGCTTAAAACCCATCAAAATTTTCTGGGTTTTTGTTGATTCGTGGCTCCAATTTTACATTTTGGCGAATTATCGACGGAGATTAGGTGAGTGAGAATGGAGGAAGGAAGCCTTTGGCATCAATGGAGTATGTTCAGATCTCTGTTAGCGATTCTTCAATGGTGGGGTTTCAACGTGACTGTTATCATTATGAACAAATGGATCTTTCAGGTAAAAGTCTCTTACTTTCATCATTAAAAACATAGCCTTTCGTTCGTCTGCTCTGATCTATGTTTGAAATTTGGTACCTTTCCTTGGAAAATTCTGTTTGCAGAAGCTAGATTTCAAGTTTCCGTTGTCGGTTTCATGTGTTCATTTCATATGTTCATCGATTGGAGCTTACATTGTGATCAAAGTCTTAAAGCTTAAACCTTTGATCGTGGTTGACCCACAAGATCGATGGAAGAGGATTTTTCCAATGTCATTTGTGTTCTGCATCAACATTGTGTTGGGAAATATCAGTCTTAGATACATTCCTGTCTCTTTTATGCAGACTATCAAATCTTTCACCCCTGCAACAACAGGTTCTGTTTTTTTTTTTTTCTTAAGATTGAAATTGGCAAAAGAAAAAAAAAAGTGATCCCTTTTTTTAGTTTTGATTGGTTTTTCTGTAATGTTTTTGATGGCAGTTGTGTTACAGTGGATGGTTTGGAGGAAATATTTCGATTGGCGTATTTGGGCGTCCTTGGTTCCCATTGTTGGTGGGATTCTTCTGACTTCTATTACAGAACTTAGCTTTAATGTGTTCGGATTCTGTGCTGCTCTGTTTGGGTGTTTAGCTACCTCTACAAAGACCATTCTTGCTGAGTCTCTTCTTCATGGATACAAATTTGATAGGTTTGTGTTCTGTTTTCTTGAGGTCAAAATCTTCACTTTCACATGATGGGTGTTGAAAGTATGGAAACCTTTCATTTGGTTTCAATGATGTCGTGCCTTGTTTTACTCTGTAAATGTTCATGTCATGCCCTCATTGTTTAATTGTGCATTACTTGATCAGCTGTTTTTCTAATACTTGGAACTGAGTGTAGTGTTTGTGTCCTCCTCACTGTCATGTCTCTCTATTTAGCATAAACACAGTATACTACATGGCGCCTTTTGCGACCATGATTCTCGGAGTACCGGCATTTTTACTCGAAGGAAATGGAATTTTGGATTGGTTTGAAGCACATCCGTCTCCATGGTCGGCTCTCATCATCATTTTTAGCTCAGGTGTTCTAGCTTTCTGTCTTAATTTCTCCATCTTCTATGTCATTCACTCCACAACAGCAGTCACATTCAATGTAGCTGGAAACCTTAAGGTATATGAACAAATCCTAAATCTCATAACATAAATATTTTTCTTATGATATTTCCTAACAATTGAATCTAACTCAATATGTTTTGATGGATGGGTATGTGATTTGCAGGTTGCAGTGGCTGTGTTGGTATCATGGATGATATTCAAAAACCCGATATCACCAATGAATGCTGTTGGATGCGGAATCACACTAGTGGGATGCACTTTTTATGGATATGTAAGCCACATGCTTTCTCAGCAACAACCAGGAACTCCCAGGACTCCTCGCACTCCTCGTACCCCAAAAAACAAAATAGAACTGATTCCTCTTGTTAATGATAAACTGGAGAGTAAAGTTTGAATATCATTGGTAAAATCTCCAGACTGAGAAGTACTTAACCAAAGGAGTTAGATTTGATCTTGATTCTTGAATCTCCAAGTGACTCTAGTTTAACTATGTGCTACTTTTTACTCAAACCAGAGTAGAGAAAAAGTACCATATTATATGGTTAGTTACTCTTAAGTCGTGCCACTTACATCAGTACATCCCGAAATCTAAAGTAGAGCTACATAAATTGCATCCCATAGAAAAGAACTAATAATTATCAATCCTCATCAAACCAACTTAGAGATGACAACAAGGATGCATAATGCAGGCCCATTTTGTATTCAATTATGGTAGTGATTTCACATACCTCTCAATACACCAAATTTGTAAGCTATTCTGAAAAAATCCCTACCTTAAAGCATTTGATGTTCTAACATCAGGCTGATCAAATTATAACAACGTTAATTTAAATGATTTTACCAGTTTCGCGCCTTGATACATGAAAGAGAACTTAAGACTGACCTTGTTTGAGGGAAAAGAATATAAATGCGGCTCTTTAAGCTCTCAAACAGCTCATAAAATTCGTTGCTTTAGCTTCTCTAAAAGTTAAAATGGGCTTTTTTTAAGTGGGCCTCAACTTATGTTGCTGAATTTACCGCCATATCCTTCTTCAGTTTTTCAAAAGTCCTAAAGCTACATTAGTGTGAAACCGGTCAAAGGAGTTAAGGAGTAAAGGGCAAATCAGTCATAACAGCATTAAAAAAAGATGTCTGTCTTGGAGATCGCAAAGCTACCGTTTTCTGTTCACTCTGTACAAAACACTTGTCTCCTTCTTCCTCTCCTCTCTCTCCATTTCAAAAAAGTGAAACTTTTCTTCTCTCTAGAAGAAAACCAGAGATTCTCTCTATACCAAACCCCTTAACTCCTGAAAATTTTCCAGATTCATCTTCGATACTTCGAACTTGCACTCTTTGTCCATTGTACTATTCTCTTCTCATTGTCCTGTAATAGAGAGAGATTAAAACCCTTGGAGATTTTTGAATTTCATAAAACCCTAAGAAAGTCGAAAATGAGAAACCCAGAAAAACCCATCTTCTTCGTGTTACTGATTCTAGCTTCGAGTTTCGTCTTCACAGCGACGGCGAAATCTACAATCGAGCCTTGCTCAAGCAACGACACTTGCAACTCTTTACTCGGCTACACACTCTACACCGACCTCAAAGTCTCAGAGGTCGCATCTCTCTTCCAAGTTGACCCAATCTCAGTTCTCTTAGCTAACGCCATCGATATCTCTTACCCAGACGTCGAGAATCATATCCTTCCTTCGAAGCTCTTCCTCAAAATCCCAATCACTTGTTCCTGCGTCGACGGAATCAGGAAATCTGTCTCGACCCATTACAAAACTCGACCTTCGGATACTCTAGGATCGATTGCTGACTCTGTTTATGGAGGTTTGGTCTCAGCGGAGCAGATCCAGGAAGCTAACTCGGTGAATGACCCGTCGTTGCTCGATGTTGGGACGAGTCTTGTTGTTCCGTTGCCTTGTGCTTGTTTCAATGGCACCGACAATTCTTTGCCGGCGGTTTATTTGTCGTATGTTGTCAGGGAGATTGATACATTAGTCGGAATCGCGAGGAGGTATTCCACCACTATTACTGATTTGATGAATGTGAATGCCATGGGAGGTCCTGATGTTAGTTCTGGAGATATTCTCGCTGTTCCTTTGTCAGGTGAGGTCTAAAATGCTGAAATTGGATTTAAAAGTTCTATCTTTAGGGTTTATATAGTGGGAAGTAGTTTCTACTGTTAGTTGCAGTCAATTCTGTTTACCATATTGGGAGTTTTGGTGTAGGTTTGTGGACTTTTGATTGTTTCTTTAATTGCTTTGTGTGTTTTGATTCTCGTTAAGGCATTGTTTTGGCGTTGTATGTGTTTGAGCTACCAAAAGTTTGCCTCTTTTGTGGCCTTTCTTGCTTGAGTTTTCTGTTGTATAGCAAACAATAACATATGTTTTAATGTTTGGTTCTGTTGTATTTTCACCTCCTCTCAGCTTGTGCTTCAAAGTTCCCCAGATACGCCTCAGATTTCGGATTAATTGTTCCAAATGGTAGCTACGCTCTAGCTGCAGGTCACTGTGTGCAATGTAGCTGTGCGCTTGGGAGTCGCAAGTAATGATATCCAAGATTCTCTCCTCTCTCAAGCTATGTTAATTAATATCACTCAAATCCTCTCTGATTGCATTTTTACTCACTTGTGGTGTGTGTGTGATGTGATGCAGTTTGTATTGTGAGCCTGCTTCTTTAGCCGTCTCATGCTCAAGTATGCAGTGTAGGAACAGCAACCTCATGCTCGGTAACATCACCATGCAGCAGAGTAGCACTGGCTGTAATGTTACAACCTGTGATTACAATGGTTTTGCCAACGGCACTATCTTGACCATGTAAGTAGAAGTGTCTTCTCTTCTTATCAACATACCCCTGCTTATTATTCCAAACTATTTACCATTTCTTTCCGTTTTACAGGCTGACCAGGTCTCTTCAACCCCGATGTCCTGGTAAGTTCGTTCTAAACAATATATCTGTTTAAAGGATAACCAGGTGCTAGAATCATCCAATCTTATGTAAGTGCAATGGTGAAATTGCAGGACCTCAACAATTTGCGCCGCTTCTAGCTCCACCGGATACTGTTCCAAAGGATATAATGTATGCACCAGCGCCTTCACCGGATTTTGATGGTCCTGGATCCATAGCATCTTCACCAAGATCATCTGTGCTTCCTTCAAGCGGTGGTTCCTTCCCAGGTAATCCTGCTAATGGTCCAGCCGGTAGCATCTCAACCGCCTCCTCCTCAATTAGCCACTTCTGTATCATATTTCTCATCTTCATTACTTCTTTCTCCTTCGTTCTCTCATCTTGATTCAACAACAATTGTTTATTTTCCGCGCATTAAAAACTCCTTTGTCAAATTCTTGATGAGTAAAACCAAAACATTGGTTATTGATCTCTTTGATCATTTTGAAGTTGCATATCTCACAAAAACTTTTAATTAACTGTAAGATGATTGATTCATCTCATCATATTACATATGATCTGCCAAAATCTCTGTAAACCTTGGAAAGCAAATAAAGCAAAAGCATAAACAATTTACAGAGAAAGAAAGACTGATTTGTCTCCGTTTAACACATAAGTATCATCAAATCTCAACTTGAGCAGCCTTAATAGTCCTCTCAAACCGCAACTTGTGTGGCCTTACTAGTCTCCTTTCCTTCCTTTGATTCCATCTCCGGTTCTACAGCTAAACCTTTATCGGTATCTACCGGTTTAACCGGACTTTTAACCGGAAGTCCTTTGCTCATTTCGTCGTCATCATCCGTCATTCTCTTGTCTTTGCCTTTACCCCATACAACAGTGTATAGGCCCACGATTATAAATAGCGTTCCAATTACACTGAAAAAATTAGTAGAAACAATTAATTAATTGGGTCCCCATATATATATACCAATTATAGAAAGAAAAATAAATACCTTCCGAGATGAATACTTTCAGACAAGACAACAACACCAAGAGCAGCAGTTATAACGACACAAAGAGGATTAAATGTCGCAACAAAAACTGGTCCTCTTTCTCTCATCACTACTCCTTGCACGTAATACGCCACTCCCGAACATATCACCCCCTAATCACAATCAATTACTTCATTAATTATCAATACTTATTACATTAGTCATACTATAAAATTAAATTTAGTTAATTGTACTTACGGAGTAAGCGGCGGCAAAGAGATTAGAGTCGAAGCCGATCTTCCAAGCACTCAAGTCACGTACCGTTACCAATGAGACGGCTGTTCCTTCTAACGTTCCCATTAAACATATTAACGCTGTTAGTGACAGCTCAGCTGGGTACTTCTTCAGTGTAAACGACTGCGTTTTAACATAATAAGACAAAACCGGTTTAGATTTAGGTTAAATGTGTTTGTACCGGAAATTGTAAATTAATTGGTACTCACTTGTAGAATGAAGAAACCGGCCCAACCAAAAGTTCTTCCCAACAACATAAGTGTTCCCGGAATCCAGTGTTTGTCCATCGCCGCCGCTCCTGCACCACCGTGGGAGGTACCGTCACTGCTTCCTTCTCCTCCTCCGCCACCGCCGAATCTGATAAAGTCAACGATTGGACCTTTGTAGAGAGTCATGAGAAGTGCTCCGGACACTGTGATCACTGTTCCCACAACTTTGGCTATGCTTCGTACCTTCTTAAAATTCACGCTCTCTAATCTGAATTTTTTTTTACAAAGATAAATCGTTAATTAAAGGAGCTTATATTTAGTTACATGTGCATGAACAAACAGTAATGTTCTATATATTCCATATAGACTTAATTATAATGACAATTTACGTCAGTGGAAGTGATGATCTCATCTCACTCAGTATTTTTCTGTTGGTGTATATTAGTTAATTATTCAAGTGGTATCATGTTCCACGAACATGTTAACTGTGTTTTCTTATGATTCCAGTAATCTGGTTCCCACCGTATGGGAAAAGTCTAAAATTATTCTCAAGATAAGAATCAAAGTAAAATAAATCTGTATAATTTTTCAAAGAGTAGTAATTTCATTAATTTAGTTTATAACAATAATTTTTGTTTTCTAATGGAATATGAATCTAATGTTTGAATAATTATAAGAATAAAAAATAATGTAAACCTGAAAATGATGGCCAAGACGAAGGTGATGGCGGGAAGGACATTAGCCGTAGCAGAAGCAAAAGTTGCTGACGTGTAAGTCATCCCAACGTAGTAGAGGTTCTGATCCAGCACCGGCCTATCATTTTATCGACCCTCGTTAATTAACTTTTTTTTTTTATTACTACTGATTTTTGCATTAACTATACAAAAAAAAACATATGAAGAGTGTTCCTATGTTTTTTGTGTGTAAATGATAAATAGAACAGTTTACGGGTATTACTCAATAAAACCGAGCAGCGCAATTTGGAGGAATATTCGGAACGTCATCTTGGGCCTTGTTTTCCTGCATAATCATACGATGTGCTTCATATCAATAACACAAATCATATGATATGATTCATATCAATAACACAAAATTAGAGATGTAGTCTGGAATCATTAGCCGATTTACAAATAAATGAGAAAATATGATGGAGAACCATAAATATATATACGTACCTTTCATGAAAAAGAGCAAACGGAGCGATGACGGCGGTAGCAATTGCATGGCGATAAACGGCTAGGATGTAATGGTTCATGCCGTGCTTAAGAGAGACCATGGTGATTATGTACATACCGGCATAACCAAATTGCATAGATATCATTGCTAAGTATGGTTTCACACTATTCATTAACCCTCCCCACATTTTCTCACTCCCCATGTTATCTCTCTCTAAGTTTCTCTTTCTTGGTATTTAATTTGATGTATTCAAGCGTTACTTAGTTATGATTATACACTACATGAAGGTACTTGCTTATATAGCCAAATTGTGCTGACACAAAAAGCAATATACGAGTGCATATTACAATTCATTGGTTATTTAAGCATCACTTCCAAAATATAGATTATTTTAGTTTTTTTTTTTATCAAAGTACGTATCCGTTATGTGTGGCTAGCAGCCTAACACTATACCCCTGCTCTGGATAATCAAAACCGGATTAGATCGTAATTTCGTTGGTTACGTACCTACTTAATTTATATATTGGACTATTGGTTGTGAACACTTGCGTATGAAAACTAATGTCGCATTTTTTGGAATATTTGGATGAATAAGATGGCTGAATTATTAATCTAATATCACTAATGAGAATGTTCTCGTCAATGTAGTATTACTATACTGATAACGAATCATAAAGTATCGTACCAATAAAGAGCATGTAATGTACCAATAATCCAATATATACCAAATTATATTTAGACTTTTACGTTCAAGCCGAACCATATATATCCGTAAGTTATGAGCAAATTGTTTCTAAGAAACAAAAAGCATGCACTTACATTATATATTTGTATTATATACAATCCACTCAGACGTCATCCATTTTTATCCACTCATCACACTTGTCCAATATAGGAAAAGAAAACTTAGTATCAACCTGAATATTCAAGAAACTATTCACCTCTTGTATATATATATAACATTATGCAACTTTCTATATATATATATATATATAATATGCAACCTTTTTTATTTATTGGAGTGAGTAACGTGAGTGACTATCATATTTTGCAGCATCAACAAGTTTCAACCACAAATATATATATGGCTATCTATATATGTGCAAAATCAGGATAAATTTAAGGGCTAGAATTAACGGGACACATCTTTCTTTTTCAAACAATTTATTAATCTTTCCCAGGACTTACGAATTCATTTTGTGCGGCCGTATGTATGATTTGTTGCGTAAGTAATGATCCGTTGTATAGGTCGTGTGAATAATGACCTAAAAAATATTGAATTTTAGCCGATGAGATAACTGATTTAATATCATACTTTTAACATAACGTAGAAGCGAATGATTGTTGTGTTTAGTGCTAAAAATAGATGGGTGCAGAATCCTCTTCATCTTGTCGCCGAATATAGATAGGGGACATAGTGGTGATTTGAAGAGTGGACACCATTTCGTCCAAAGATTAATCAATTCAATTATTTTCAATATATAGTTAGTTCGTACCACATTTAGAGAAGAAGTACATGGAAGTGCACAACTTGATATAACGTAGCCATCTTGATCACAAAGACTGTCAAAGGTAAGCAGTTTTTTATTACATCGGTGGAAATATATATTTTTCTTACAGTTTGAATAATTTAGCGGATTAAATTTGATGGGTTGTTTCTCTTGATATTGTTTGTATAGTTTGTGCAAAATGTAAATCATAAGCTATAGAAGCCGAAAAACTACAATTTTATGTGGATGTGAATGACAATATATGAAGTATAGTGTTTTAATATTTTTTATATTTGATTTTCATAATTTATGGGGTTTTGTTTTGTTTTAGCGGTAAAAAAAATGCTAGGTCATGTTCATAATCTATGTTATTAATGTACAAAAGTATATCAAGTAATCAAGAAAATTTTCCAAAGGACAGTACTATCTACAATATAGTATCAATGATGTTTGTATATTTCTTGTATTAAGAGTAAAATGAACCACGTTTTGTACGATAATCAAGAGTACCATGAACAAATATCGTAAGAAAAAAAACCTAAATTATTGAAGCAAAAGCAAATTGAATGTGCTTTTTGTGATACATTTTATTGTGATTCGTCCCATGAAACGACAAGCGCGGTTAGGTCCTTCTAATGCGACGCGGCTACTAGTGCTCTTCCTTTTGTCATTAATAAGGCTGCCTGCTTTTGTGTTCCGTTTTATATTCAATTATTCATATTAAATAAGGATTGGTAATATTGGCTTATCTATGTTCCTTAAAATATTATAAACAAACATATACGCATGCAAAAGAAAACAATTAGCAAATCTGAATAAATCAAGGGGCAATAACATTAGCAAATCTGTAATCTAAACATCAATTTCTTCTGCATGTTCTATAATCTGGTCCGGAACGACTAATCTTACTTAGATGAATATAGTAGTTGAGTATCATGGCGTAAAATATGTCATTTCGACTGGTTAAATATATAGGAGTAAAAAAGTTTCGAATAAAAACAGAATTTGAGAGGAGCCACTGTCGCTTGGTTAAAATACAAAGTTTTTGAATTAAAAAAGATACTAAAGGTAACTGTTCAAGAATAGCTAGAATTATCTATATAGTGAAAAGATGAAACTGGTTTTGACTTATATATAACGGAGTCTGCTAAATTTTTGGAAACATTTGTTATGAGATGGAGTATTCAGCACGTCAGTAATTTATCTAAACCCTATCGTGTTTCTCTATGATCAATTCTGCTCACTCATCAATCAAAATGCGTGTGAGTGCTCGATGAGTGTCTGGTTAAGTCTGAGATTAGTTCACATATACATATGATAAACTATACCTTTAAGTATATACAAAATAAAAGATAAGAAGAAAGAAACATAACGTAAAAGGGACTACATTCTATGTTCTCCTGTTTAGCCTAATTAAGCATGGCATGAATCTTCCACGTTACTAAATGCTTCTTCTTATTATGTTCCCTCTCAATCGACGAAATTTTATTCGAACATATCTTACCTATCGGTGGATGCGACTTATTATTCCTAGATATATATACGGGCATCGATTAGCATTTCACATTTATTCTAAAGTTTGATTTTCCATGTGTTACTAACGTTTTTTTATATATGAATGTAAATATCATTCAAAATAAAAAGTGATGTTTTATAAAAATAACCTAAACACTGTTAAAAAAAAAAAAAGGAAGTTTCCAACCAAATGTTGAGTATAATTAATCGTTCGTTCCACAAGGATCATCATATAAGTTTTACTAATAGATTGTGTCCTTGTGAAGATCTTCTATCAAAATATCTACATTAAAAAATACTCAACTTTTATACTTCCGTAAAAAAAAATTCATTACTAAATAATATAAGGTATTAGGACTTCTAAAATATATGAAAGTACATAATTAAAAAAAAAAAGTTGTGCAAGGATTTCTGCGAATTTATAGATATTAATTCCAACACTTTGCGAGTTTGCGTCACAAACAACGATGACGTGGTATGAAATTGAAACCCATTACCAGCCAACAGGAATTTTGTTCTTTTTCATTGGTAGTGGAACCTTAATTATAACATAGGAGTATTAATTAACATAATCAGAATTGAGTATATAACTAAAGTAATGTTTGCTTGGATATATACATGTCTATAGGGTTAAAGATCATATCAAACATTCTAATCCAAACTTTTATCTTTATAAATAAGTTTAATGCATCGATTATTTCAAGTTTAGAATTCGCACTGAAAATTACCACTCTGGATTTGTTTTTTTTTTTGGTCAACACAGGTTAAGCTAAGTTGTGTATCGTGTCCGTATCAGTTAAGCAAAGTTCTGGTATTTAAGAAAAAATTATTACCAAAAGAAAAGAATGTTATGATACTCTTTTTGTTTTTAAAATAGTATTTTCAGTGGTCTCTTGTTATGAAAATAATTATTGGTGTTAACTTGAAAGAGTAATAACTATAGTTAAAATTAGACACGTCCAAAATAAAATTCTAATAGAATTGTTATGTGGAAAGAAAAGAATGCTAGAGTCTACACTGGAGTTCGATCCTCTATTGTTGGACTTGTGGAGCTTGCCGTATACGTAGTTGATCGAACACTTCAGAACCGTTTGCTTACCATCGAGCATAACCTTCGCAGCTTACAGGGGAGTCACGCCACAAGATTGTTTCCCACAAGGCCATGTCTCTTATTGAAATTTTATTTCGATGTGTCTCGTTTCAATGTTGAATGCTATGTTCTGTTTTTGTGAACTTTAACGTAATGGTAATAAACAATGTAAACAAGTGAAACTGATTAATGGTAATGGTGAGTATGAGGCTCGTACGATGACGTACGAAAGAAAGAGATTAGGCAAAAACAAAAGTGAAAAAGAGTTGGATTCATGCTTGGACTCCATTCCATAGCTTGGGCTAATGGATTACACCTCTTCTTTTTTTAAATTAATATAAGTATTCCAATTTCTATTATTTCTCCTAGCATTAACTCTTTATACTTTTTTGTTATTAAAAAGAGATCCTTTGTATAAGTGAGCAAAATGATGATATCAGGCAAAAAGAGAGAATAAATGTATATATATTTTACCTTGACTAGCTATTTAAAGTTCATTTATAAATGTTTTTGAAAAGTGTGTTGTCAATAAACTAGTGGTAAATTCTTAGATGACCTAACCACATGTATTGGTTCTTCCATTATGAATTAAAAATATATTATATTTGCTCTGATCCGATGTCTAACTGTTCCCGCACATGAAAGAAAAGGACATAAAATACAATGAGCTTGTCTACATGATAATCAGATTTGTCTTCTTTGCAAGAATCACGGCACCCAATTTAATTTTATTTTAATCTTGATTTATCAGCACCATGATAATTATAGATAAACATGTTAACTAACATTCATGTTTCGGATACTAAGATTACCTCAAAATGCCAAAAGGAAAAAAAGAAAAAAAAAACTTTAGTACATTGTCACATTACTGTATATTTTCTACTCCAACAGAGATCAATCAAACACAAAGTGATCTGTGCACAAACTCAATGATCTCTAACTATCGATAGTAGTTAAGTTTCACTGAAATGTAAACGAAATTTTAACGAATTGACTCTACAAACTTGATCTTATCCCTCTTTTCAAAGTGGGGATGTGTGATGTTACTATATATAGTAAGTATCCTTCAAGCCAAGTTTAGATGAGTTTCTTCTTGTGGAAATATCGCTTCAGGTACAATATCTGTGTACCTGCAACCACAACGCAGACCCCGAGTGACATTATACTGAACCAAGCCACTCTTGAGTTAGTTGTTTCACTCACTTCCCGCATCTCGGCTTCCCTGTATCCAAAAAAAATTGCTTTTAATCGCTATATCCTTGTCCCAATCCATGCCCAATTTGATTCCCAGACTTCAAGAGCTAACACTTAATTACAACAAGATGAGAGACACGTACCTGTCTTTTATGTAATTTATGTTCTCACGAATGGCCTGCACTAATCCTTCGAGTCTCCTCAACTGAAGCTCAACACCCTGCAAATACACATTCACAATAGTGAAGTTTTCATATCAGAAAGAAGAAGAGGGAAAGATGTTTAAATAGACGGGTAAAGAAGACTTGCCTCGATCTTTTCTTTTTTAGCAACAGAGTCCCAATCTTTGGCTGCGATACCCATCTTCCAATCAACCCCAAGGGTTATGGGATTAGCTAGCGGTTGACTGGAATCAATCCAGAAACAAGCCAAGTAGTTCCCAGCTTCTTGAGTTGTGAACGCAAACTGACCATGTGTTACATTTTCTTGGTGATGAAGATTGTTCCCATAAGGAGATGTTACCTATACAAAGTAATCAAGAGAAAATTCAAGACACCCTAAAAAATATTATGCAAATGAGAACTTCTACATGAACCACATTAACATGCAAAACAAATTTACATCCTCAAAGCTCTAAGAACTTGAAATTCACAAATCTGATTATCCTAAATTTCAGAAGAAGCACAAAACATGAAGTTTCGATTAAACCCGTCGAGTTTATGCATCCTTCAATCATTTGCTTAATGGTGAGATATTTGTAATGTACTAAAAGAAAATTTCAAACCTTTTATAAGAGAATTCACTGTTTCTTATCTTCAACAACACACATCAATGATTTGATCCGTACCAAGTCACCGACAGAGATTACACAATATGATGGTTAAAGCACAAAACAAAACCATCAAAACCCTAGCAGAGACCTAAAATCGAAGTAAAGACCCACAAAATTGAACCAATCAATCTCATCCAAAAGAACAAATTTTGAAGCAATTGAAGCACAATCGGAACCATACCTTAGAAGAAACAGCCGGTGTGTTTTCAGGATTATGCTCATCGACAACATAGTAATCAGCTAAAACGACGACGTTGCTCTGTATCTCCTCGGAGACACACTTCGTCCCTCCCGACGCCGGAATCGTCAACCATATAGCTTCGCCGTAATTAACCGTCAACAAGAACAATACCACCGTAAGAATCCTCGAAACTTGAGCAATTCCAGTAATCGCCATCGGAGAACAAAGACGGTCTTCTTCTCTTTTCGTTTCCCCCAAGTCCAAGTCCAAGCCAAAGAGAAGGTCAAACAAAGTCTCAAACCAAAACACAAACGAAGACAACGAGAGAGTCACGCGCACGCGTGTCGAAAAGGTGCGAGTGGGGAGGGTTTAATAGGATTTGATGGGTTTTGGTGACTTGTTTCAACGTAAGATGAGCCAATCACGTTCTAAAGAATGGTCGACGTGGCGTATCTTTAAAGGAGGTGGCGGGTCATTGTGTTGACCTCTTACCTTCTTAATGACTTAGCGGGTTAACACTATTTTTCAATCCTCTCAAAAGTTAATTTTGCATTTAATTACACCATCGTTTATAGTTTGTGGAGTGAAGAATATGAGCCGTATATTACAGGTACAAATATTGAATGAGAAAATTATTGTGATGGTGAATGAATTCAAAACCAAATTATTCTTTCTTATTGTGTTTTACTATCATACAAAATCACAAAATTGTGTATCAACATTTGCGTCATAACGAACCAAAAGCTAACCGAAATTTCAAATGGTTTTAGGTTTCATGAAACCAAAAAACTGAGATATCATATGTAAATCTAGGGCTGGGCATAAAAACCGGAACCGAAATACCCGAACCGGAACCGACCCGAAATAACCGGTTCGGTTCGGTTTCGGTTATGACCAAAAATATCCGATGGATCCTTAACTTAAGATCCATGGATATCGGTTCGGTTCCGGGTATTACCCGAGAACTGAAATACCCGAACCGATTACCCGAAAATTTATATGACTTCAATTTTTATTTAATCCTAAGGTAAGGTACTAAGGTTCTCTGACGATTCCACTCCCCCCGATCCACCGACCCACCGCCCCACGCCCAAAAAAAAAGAGTTTCGACCCAAATCAGAAAAGCTGGAATCTCAATCTCACCCTAGCCGTCTCGTGTTCTCTTCGGCTACACCGTCTGCAACATCGAGAGTTCAATCTGAGGTATGCTTCTTCCATTGATCTTCTCCTTCGATTCTGGGTTTAAATTTGTTTATGGGACTGGTCTCCGTTTGTTCTTGGTTAGTTTCACTAGATTTTATAATTGTGATTTCGCTAACTTGGGGGATTTTGTTGAGAACTGAAGATTTGAGATTTTAGGGTTTATCATCAAAATTGGCATATTAAAAGCCGTATGGAAATCTTAAAATCAAACCGAATGGAAATCAATTTCAAACCTCAATGTATCGTCAGAATCTCAGATAGTGAACAATAAACCAAACTGTTTGCTTGAGATTGATGTATATGTGGTTAGTGGTTGAAGAAACTCCTCTTTCTCTCGCTCATCATGTCTTAAGACTTAAAACACTGTTTATTGTCTTCTTCGTTTGGTTAGAGAGAGGTTTTAGAAAGAATCGTCTCTTTTCACTATTATTTTTCTTTGTCTGCAACTAGTTGGTGGGTTTGATGTACCTAAAATGAGATGCATTATCTTATCTTATTTTTGATATATTAATACACAAGTGGGGGGAATCATTTCTGATTTCGTTGTCATCCATAATCAAGTTTTGCGATTTAATTATTCAACTTGGTCATATAAGTAACAATGTTGTTAAAGGGTCTTTCACGCATATGTCTCATTAATCCATATATATATATACTATGGTTTACTGATTAGAGTTGGCTGGTTTACTGATTAGAGTTGGCCACATATACATCAATTTGTATCTTACGTAGCTAACTAGCTAAGACTTCACATTTGAATGCTAAAAGTTTTGATTATCTCTCTGTTTGTTGTGATGAATTATGATATTGATTATAATGCTAAAAGTCTTAATAACAATGTACGTCTATTAGTTGGAAGAATTTTGATTAAATTTCTATATATTTTCTTTATTTGACTGGTGAAGAATAAGAGTCATATATTTGTTAAGTTTTTTATTATGAGTTTTTTATTCTTTTGATTACTTGCCAGACTCTAACCAAGATCGACCAAACATGGAAGAAGAAGAAGATATTGATATTGATGATCAGCTAGAGGAAACGGATGATGAAGTAGAGACTCCTATGTCGAATGCTTCTGCTAGTAAAGGGAAAAGGAAATCTAAAACAAAAGGTTGTGGAGCTACGAAGAGATTAAGATCTTTTGTATGGCAACACTTTACAAAGTGGAAGAATGGTATTAAGTGTAATTGTCATTACTGTGGAAGGGAATTGGGTTGTGCATCATCATCCGGCACCTCCAATCTGAGGAAACATCTCGAGGGATGTAAGCAGTATCTTGCGTGGGTAGCAGCTACAAAATCAGATCAAAATGTTATAAATCCAGATTGTGAAGGTGGTCTGCAACTATGCAAGGTTTCCGAAGCTGTATTTAGAGAAGCTTCAAATGAGATGTTAGTTTTAGGTGAGTTGCCTCTGTCTTTCATAGATAGTTTGGCTTGGAGGCATTTCTGCAATAGAGTTTCTGCAATAGAGTTCATAAAAGGAAAGCACTTATGAAAAAGGTGATTGGTGCTAATAAGCAAAGAATGTCCTTGACGACTGATATATGGGTAGCTCCCACCACTGGAGCAAGTTACATGGTAATCACTGCGCACTTTATTGATTATAATTGGCAGTTAAAGAAGCTGATCATCGGATTCAAGAACATCAGTGATCACAAAGGTGCTACTATATCTGCTGTGCTTCAGGAGTGTTTAGAGGAGTGGGAGATTAAGAAGGTATTTTGCATCACAGTGGATAATGCAACAGCTAACTCATCTGCTATGAGAAGATTTAAGGAAGGATTCAGGCTAGTAGGAGATAATTCACTAGTGCTCAATGGTGAGTTTTTGCATTTAAGGTGTGCTACTCACATCATCAATCTCTTTGTGAAAGATGGATTGTACGATGTTGACAAACATGTTGCTGCTATTCGGAATGGTGTGCAATTTGTAAGGTCTTCTACAACAAGGTTAAAATCATTTCAGCTTCGTGTTGACACAGGAAAACTGACAAGGGGAAGCTTATCTTTGGATTGTAAAACCAGATGGAATTCAACTTACCTAATGTTGAATAGAGCTATGGATTTCAGGGTGGCGTTTGAGAAGATGGAGGCTGAGGATAAGTTGTATAACGACTACTTTCAACAAAAAGTAGATGGGAAGACTAGAATTGGACCCCCTGTCAAAGAAGATTGGGAGGCAGTTGACATGTTACTTAACTTCCTTGTCATTTTCTACAATTCTACTCTTGTCCTTTCTGCTTCTAATTCTGTTTGTTCTCATAAATGTTACAGTGAAATTGTAACAATTGAGAGAAACATCCTCTCATGGAGCCATGATCCTGAAACTGATGAAGCGTTCAAGGAAAAAAGCTGAAGCCATGATTACCAAGTTAAGTAAGTATTGGGATCCATTTGGCTTTGAAACTGAAATGAATAAGATGTTGATAGTAGCTAGTGTGTTTGACCCGAGGAACAAGATGAAATTTGCTCAGCTTTGTTTTGAGAGTTTATATGGAAAAGATAGTGTGAAGACTACTCAAATGTATGGTTTAATCATGGATATTTTGAAGAGGTTGTTTTATGAGTATAGTATTAGGTTTAGTAGTTCTGTGAACAAATATGCTTCTGCTACTGGTTCTGGTACTTCTTCTCAGGCACAAGAAAGTGGATCAATATCTCAATCAAAACCTCAAGACTTATGTAGAAACCGTAGGATGAATGTGGCTAGTCGTAAACGATATGAAAAGATGGATTTAGTTTATAAAGATTTGGTACAAGAAGCAGGATTTCAAGAAACAACTACTGAGTTAGAGTTGTATTTGGCAGAAAATGTGGAGAATCCACATGTTTTAATAGGATCTGAATTTGATGTTCTCTCTTGGTGGAGGGTTAATAGCCTAAAATTTCCGGTGCTATCACAAGTGGCCAAGGATGTACTTGCAATGCAATTTTCATCAGTCGCATCTGAGTCTGCATTTAGCACAAGTGGTCGCATATTTGATCCGTATAGGAGTTGTTTGACACACTACACCATTGAAGTGTTGATGTGTATGGAACAATGGTTGAAGTCTGAGATACGTATGGATCGTAGAGGAACTATTACCATTGAACAATTGCTTGATGAGATTGAAGACCAAGATGATCTTCAGAGAGGTAAGTCTTTTTCAGTTCTTACTTATAAGTTTGAGTTAAAACTTCTAACATTCTTCTTATCGTTCAATTGTTTTTAGAGTTTGGAGAAATCAATTTGCAATAATAAGGAGTCAAAGAATGATCATAACTTCATAAGTGTGGAAGGACAAAAGACTAACAAGTAAGGAGTACACAAGTAGCCCTGGTCACAACCCATCAAAAATTGGATCAATATGCATTTCTCTTTGTTTTTACAACTTGTTTTATGGATTGAATCACTTTTTAGTTCGGATATTTTTTGTAATTTCGGATATGTTCTTTTAAATTTCGGATATTTTTTCAAATTTCGGGTACATTCCGGGTATTTCGGGTAATAAATACCCGAAATACCCGGAACCGTTTGAGAACCGAAAGTTTTTGGGTTTTTTACGGTTCTTCATCCTCCGTACCCGAACCGACCCGAAACCGATAGGTACCGAACCAAAACCGAATCGAAACCAATTCGGTACCTATATGGATCCTAAATCTTCATACCCGAAATACCCAGAACCGAACCGAATATCCGAAAGCCCAGGCCTATGTAAACCAAACCATAACCAGAAGAAATCATATTGAAATCAACAAAGAAGAACATGTGCTGCGCTTACAATATCACAAAACATCTTAAATATTTTCGGACGGGACTTACAGTTTTAATATTTTCGGTAGAACTCACAGTGCAGTGCGGTTCTAATAGTAACAAAAACTCTGTATATATATATATATATATATATATATATATATATATTTGTTACTCTTACAACCGCACAGCACTTCTCCCGCAGTTGTCCCGTATATTACCATTCGTAGTCTAGTTGCCTAATTTACGCTTACTACTAATATATTAATCATTTTTTTGTTAACCAATTTTATATTTATATGTTAAATTACCTTTTTTTTTACAAGATATAACATTTCGGTGTTTCAGTATGATTTTTGTAATTGCAAACATAAAACAAGAGAATGAATTAAAATATGAGAAATTCCTTCAAATACCATTAAATAAGTTTATTTTCCAAATATATCATAATAATTTTTTTTCTTTTAAAAATACCATTAAAAAGTTTTATTTTCAAAAATACCACAACTAAAAACTAAATTATAAGAGTTTATAATTTAAATATTTGGGTTTGGGTTTAGTATTTTGAGTTTATGATTTAGTATTTTGGGTTTAGGGTTTAATTTTGAGGGTTTAAAGTTTGGTTTTAGTTTTATGGTATTTTTGAAAATAAAACTTTTTTGTGGTATATTTGAAAAATAAAACTTGTTATGATATTTTTAGAAAATAAACTTATTTTAGTGGTGTTAGTGCAACAACTCAACAATACGAAAATTACTTAGTGGGATTTACGAAACAATCTTTTTTCAACGGGTCAAATTCAGGTCGTGGTTACAATAGAGCTCGGCTTATCGCGAGTGAACGAGGCAAAAAGAAGGTCGGCAGCTTACAGGCAAGCTACCGATCGGAAAAGTACTAGTCGGACGGAATATGAGTGCGGCGTACGATTTCCGGTGGTTCTTCTCTCTAGCCTTTGTGTAATAACTTTCAGACCAACCCCCTTCCAACAATATTCTCTGGGTATTTATAGGCTGATGGGACAGACCTAGGGTCTCTTTTACGTAATTACTCTTTTGCCATCGGGGTTTTAACGGGCCAGATTTCGTTGGGCTTTCTTATTAGTTTGGATGGAAATATGTGAGGGGGCAAAGGTCCATGTCCATCAAGTGGTATTGATGAGAATTGCCCATAAAATAACGCAAACGTTACATTTGGAAAAAAAGAAAATCAGGCCTGCCTACTGCATTACAAACCGACTTTTAAATGGGCCAACGACTATTTACATGACCGATGATAATTCATAATTTGGGCTTGCAATGCCTTTCGAACTATACCTTCGTTTCTCTCCTCCATTTGTCAACGACCTTTACTATTTTTCTTTTTTGCCTTAAGAACGATCTTTACTTGTTTCTTTCTACTCCTATAGGTGATTAACAATCTTTTACCATACGGTAAATACTGAAGGAGAACATGTGCAGAGGACATGCATATTTTTTTAGCTAGAGGGAACAAAATATGTGATTGATCTTTATGGCTTAGTCATTTGTATTGGTGATGTGGGCTAATGAGTATATGGGCTTCGGTTTTCTCTGGTGGGCCGAGTTTAATCTTGGTGTAGCCCAGGAAGGGAATAAACGCAGGCCCATGCGTTTGGTTGTTTGCTGAAGCAACACTTGTCTCTTTGCCCATGATTCTTTGTTCCTGCAAGACAAAGAGACAAAGCATGGGAATTATGCTGGATATATAAAAAGTACAAGAGACAAAAGAAGAGGAAGAAGAATAACACACATACAGAGAGAAGAGAGAAGCATAGAATTTGTGATCACCTTGATCCCTTTTATACCAAATGGTATCAGAGCCATGGTTCTATCTCATGCAAAGGTCATGCAAGTTATGCTGAGTACATGCACGTTGCATGCAAGGTTGGTTTACTGTTGAAGTTACTTCTTGAAGGTGATTTGTCAGGTTCTTCATTTCATTAAAGATCATCAGAAGCTCAAGTAAGGATTACGATAATCATCTGTTTACTCCCTGAGTTGAATCAAGTTAGAGAGAGAAGCTTTGACTGTGATTCAATCAGTTGGTATAATCAGATTGATTGAGACTTGGAGAAATACTTCAAATTATTAAAGTTGGTTCTAAAGGGATAATGGAGCCTACTTTGGGAAGATTTGAAGTAGAGAAGTTTGATGGAGAAGGTGACTTTGCTCTGTGGAAACATAAGTTCTTAGCTCAAATTGAGATTCTTGGCTTTGAATCAGTACTTCAACCAGATGCTCTCACGGATAAGAAAGGAAAAGGGATCTTGATTTTAGAGAAGAGTGAAACTGAAACTAAAGATGATCCTAAGGTGCATAGTGAAGCTAAAATCGATCCAAAGATGCTAGACAAGGACAGGAGGGTAAGAAATTTGTTGAGCATGAGTCTGACAGATATAGTATTAAGACAAGTTATCAAGGAACCTACAGCATATGCAATGTGGACTGCATTGGAGAATATATATCAAGTCAAGACTCTACCTCATAGGTTCTTTCTGAAGCAAAGGTTCTTCAGTTTCAAAATGGAAGAAGAAAAGAACCTAGATAAGAACCTGGATACTTTCAACAAGTTAATTTCAGACCTTGCTAGTTTGGATGTAGAGATGAGTGAAGAAGATAAAGCGGCTATTCTACTCAACAGCTTACCTAAAATGTTTGATCATCTAGTTCATACACTAAAGTACAGCAGTGGCAAGGATACAATCTCACTGAAAGAGATCATAAGCTCTGCTTACTCAATTGAATTAGAACTGAAGCAGAAGGGTGATTATCCACCTAAGTCAGGTAATGAAGGTCTGTTTGTTCAGAACAGAGGTAGAACTGTTGAGAGAAATCAGTCAAGGGGTCAAAGTGTTAACAGGAGTAAGTCAAGAAACAAAAGATGGAAATCCAGGCCAAAGTTCAAGAAAGGATGCTGGATTTGTGGAAGTGAAGATCATTTTAAGAGGGACTGTCCCAAGAATTATCAGAATATCTTGAATAAGTCAAAAGGCACATCAGGTGAAGCAAGTATGGGAAAAGCATTGGATAGAGAACCTATAATGCTAACTGCATCAGAGAATCACTCAAGAGATGGATGGGTATTAGATTCTGGTTGCTCTTATCATCTGACTTATAAAAGGGATCACATGTTTGAAGTGAAAAACATTCAAGGTGGAAAGATTCTGATGGGAAACGATTCTTACTGTGAAATCACAGCCATAGGAAAGGTGAAGTTGGTGAATCATAACAATGTACCTGTGATTCTCACCAATGTCAGGTATTCTCCTACTAATAGGAGAAACTTAATCTCACTGGGACAACTTGAAACAGTTGGGTGTTGGTTTCAGTCCAAAGATTTCAGATTAAAGGTATTTAACAAAGAAGAGGAAATCTTAGCCGGATACTACACAGATACATTGTATCTATTAGATGGAAGATCAGTATCAGAACAAGCACATTCAGCAACAAAGAAGGAAGATACTACTTATCTGTGGCATAGCAGATTGGGTCATATGAGTGAGAAAAGTCTGAAATGGTTAGTAAAGAAAGGGTTGTTGAAGGCTGAAGATATAGCAGAATTCAAACAATGTGAATTTTGCATCTTAGGCAAATCACATAAGCAGTCATTCAAGACTAGTCAACATACTTCAAAGGAACCATTAGAGTATGTTCATTCAGACCTTTGGGGATCACCTAATGTGACACCAAGCTTGTCAAGATGTCAGTACTATATATCCTTTGTGGATGATTACTCGAGAAAGGTATGGATTTACTTTCTGAGAACAAAGGATGAGGCCTTCTCAAAGTTTGTTGAATGGAAAGCTCTTGTTGAGAATGAATGTGGGAAAAGAGTAAAAACTCTAAGGACTGACAATGGATTAGAATATTGCAACAAAGTCTTTGAAGACTATTGCAAACAGAATGGGATTAGGAGGCATAAAACTTGTCCCTATACCCCACAACAGAATGGTACTGCAGAAAGGCTGAATAGAACTGTTCTGGAGAAAGTGAGATGTCTTTTAAGTGAAACTGGTTTGGGTGAATCTTTCTGGGCAGAAGCTGCATCTACTGCGGTCTATATGATAAATAGAACTCCATCAGTTCCTCTTGGATTTCAGATTCCAGAAGAGGTTTGGACAGGAAGAAAGCCAGAGTACACTCATATGAGAAGATTTGGTTGCTTAGTGTACTATCATGTTGATCAGGGAAAGCTTAAGCCAAGGGCTAAGAAAGGGATCTTCATGGGATATCCTCAGGGAGTTAAAGGGTACAGAATATGGAGCAGTGAAGAAAGAAGATGTGTAGTGAGCCGGAATGTAACATTTTGTGAAGACATAGTCTATCAAGATGTTGGAAAGGCTATTACAGAGAAAGAAATGGAACCTAAACAGAAGAAACATGTATCATTCTTACTTCCTAATGATACAAGAAATTCAGTTGAAGGTGGAGTTACTTCAACAGAAAATGAAAGTTCCTCAGGAACTAGTTCAAAAACTGATACAGGAGATGTCTCAGGGACTGTCTCAGAAGAGTCAGAAGAGACTGATAAATCTGAAGAAGGTTCAGAAAGTGAACATGATCTAGAAGGTTATCAGCTGGCACGAGACAGAGAAAGAAGACAGGGAATAAAACCACCAAGTAGATTCAATGAATCTAATGTTGTAGCATATGCCTTAACTGTAGCAGATATGCTAATTTCAGAAGAGCCTAAGACCTATCATGAAGCTATGTCTGGAAAGGATAAGCAGAAATGGAAAGAAGCTGCATTAGAAGAGATGGATTCTCTATCTAAAAATAAAACATGGAAACTAATAAAGAGGCCTGAAGATCAGAGAACAATAGGCTGTAAGTGGATTTTCAAACTTAAACCATGTATTCAAGAGAGTAAAGAACCAAGGTTTAAGGCCAGATTAGTGGCAAAGGGGTTTTCACAGATTGAAGGACTTGACTATCAAGAGGTATTTGCACCCGTGGTTAAACATGTTACAATCAGATTAGTGCTATCAATGGTAGTCAATTTTAACTTGGAATTAGAGCAATTGGATGTGAAAACAACCTTCTTACACGGTGATTTGGATGAAAGGATTCTAATGGAATAGCCATAAGGTTTTGAAAATGGAAACAATGTATGTTTACTTCAGAGATCTCTATATGGTTTAAAACAATCTCCACGTCAATGGAATTTAAGGTTTGACAAGTTTATGAAGACACAAAACTACACCAGAAGTCAGTTTGATCTGTGTGTATATTTTAAGTGTTTTGGGGATGATGATTATGTCTACTTGTTATTATACGTGGATGATATTTTAATTGCAGCTAAAAATAAGGTCGAGATTCAGAGGCTTAAAAGGGTATTGAGTACAGAGTTTGAAATGAAAGATTTAGGTCCTGCAAAGAGGATTTTGGGTATTGATATTATCAGAGACAGAGTTAAGGGTTTGTTGAAGCTGTCACAGGAAGCCTATTTACACAAAGTCTTAGCAAGTTTCAATATGGATAATTCAAGACCAGTTCAAACTCCTCTAGGTACACACTTCAAACTATCGAGTACTAAAGAAGAAGATAAGGCAGAAACAGATAATGCTATGAAGAACATACCGTACTGCAATGCGGTGGGGAGTCTGATGTACTCCATGGTGGGAACTCGTCCAGACATTGCTCATGCTGTTGGTCTCGTCAGCAGATTCATGAGTGCACCTAACAAAGAACACTGGGAAGCAGTTAGGTGGATTCTCAGATACATTCGATATTCAGCTAAGTCTAAATTGGTGTTTACAAAAGCAGAAAAGTTTGAAATTAAAGGTTTCTGCGATAGTGATTATGCATCTGACCTTGATAGAAGAAGATCATTGACAGGATTCGTCTTCCAGGTTGGAGGAAACACCATCAGCTGGAAATCAGGACTGCAACACGTTGTGGCATTATCTACCACAGAATCAGAATACATGGCGTTAGCAGAAGCGGTTAAAGAAGCTCTATGGCTAAAAGGAATTACAGGAGAATTAGGCTTACCGTTAGAAGAAGTCAAGATCTTCTGTGATTCCCAGAGCGCCATTAGTCTTGCCAAGAACAGTGTGCATCACGAGAGGACCAAGCACATCGATGTCCGATTACACTTTATCAGAGATATCATTGCTGAAGGACTGGTGAAAGTGTCGAAGATAGGGACGAAGGAGAATCCGGCTGATATTCTCACGAAATCAGTACCGGTGAAGAAGTTTGAGGAAGGATTGAACGCCCTTCGAATACGCAGAGATTGAGAGAAGCGTCGGGTCAAGGATCTCGGTGTAGAGATCGGGTTTCTAGCGGTGGCTAGGGTTGCGACTAAGGTCGTGAAAGGGAGAAAGACGAAGAGATACACGGAGGACAGCCCAAACACTCAAGGTGGAGAATGTGGGCTAATGAGTATATGGGCTTCGGTTTTCTCTGGTGGGCCGAGTTTAATCTTGGTGTAGCCCAGGAAGGGAATAAACGCAGGCCCATGCGTTTGGTTGTTTGCTGAAGCAACACTTGTCTCTTTGCCCATGATTCTTTGTTCCTGCAAGACAAAGAGACAAAGCATGGGAATTATGCTGGATATATAAAAAGTACAAGAGACAAAAGAAGAGGAAGAAGAATAACACACATACAGAGAGAAGAGAGAAGCATAGAATTTGTGATCACCTTGATCATACACTTTGCTTGTAACTCTTGTTGAATTCCTTTGTAACTTGTGTTGATAGTGAAAACTCTTGAGTGAAGATTCACTCCGAGATGTACCTTGGCTGCGTTGGCCTTGGGAACTCGTAACTCCTCGTGTCTTTCTTTAAATCTTTAATTTCTGCATCAATTTCTACAAAACAACAAACACAAACCCAAGTCTAAACAACCTCAATAGTATAACAGAGAGCTGAAAAAAAAAACACAACAGGTGCCGTATCATAACTCAATGTAGACGAAAACAAAGTAGATGAATTCTTTTACCAAACAAATGTGTATGGGGCTAACTTATTTTATGTCCCCACATCTTTTTTAACATTTTCAAAACCGACTAAATCATAGATTTGAGATATACAAAAAGAAATATAAGGATTTGGTGGTTGAACCTAGTTCAACGGATCCATTATATACGGCTGAACCTTCAATGTACATATTTAATGAAATATTAAATAAAATAAAAAAACCTTCAACGTACACCAATTCATCTTCCTCGAAATTTCTTTGCCATGCTGTAATACAGCGATATTACTATGATAAATTTACACAAAATAATAAAAGTATAAACTATTGAGGTTGAGATTGTTTCGTGGTGATCTCGTAGTCATTTTTGGCAATTGGTACGGAGAGAGAGTACGGTGCCAATAAATACATACAGTTTATTGGATTTCTCCATTCATCAAGAACGAGCCCATTTGTTTTATATATTTTTGTTAGTTAAAAATAAGTTAGGTTTATCACATAAGAATGATATGGAGTATAAAGTAGAATATACACCCATCGACTATTTCACTCATTGTCATTTGATAGTAAATTAGAAATCTATGAAACCTAACTTGCAAAATCGATCCAGATATAAATCAAATAAGGTGATCTAAATAGGGACATGTTCTTGATCCTACAACCTATCGTTAACATGTTCTTGATCCACTGTTTACCAATTAATATTGAATTGAAAATTCATAAAAATTAACAACTTAAATTTTTATGTGATAACGGTAAGTTACTAAAAATCGATTTCTTAACAAAATTTCCTTTTTATATAATTAAGCTTTCTAGTATATTGTTGAATTTTAATGATTGAAGAGAGGAAATTACATTCAAGTAGGTGTCAAAGATGAAATAAGTGTTAAAACTCAAAAGTTAAATTGAAAGAAGCCACGATCGAGATGCTTCTTCTCGTCATATAAACGCATGTTATGGCTGGAAAGCTGACAAAATCTGCCCATATTCTCTCTTTCTCTAACTGATCTCTGACATCTTGGAGAGTTTTGCTTAAGACCAAAGTGTGAAATCTAAAGACGAAGACAACAAATTAAAGTACCATCCCATGATTAATCTTAGGCTTTGTGAGAAAGTCAAGGCTGTCCACATATAACATGTCATCTCCTCTTTTTCTTACATACGATCATGTGCTCTTTGCTTGTCCTAAAGTTATATGCTTTATTGTTTTTTTTTCCCCCTTTTCACTTGTTTATATCAATCTTTAGCATATACATATTTTCATATAAATTATGTTGGTATTGCTACTATGTATTAAAATTATGTAAGACACACTTTACTCATATTTCGAAATCGTAAATTGACAAACGAATTAAATCAAGCTTAATTAATTTTATTTGATTTTTTTTCTAAAAAGAATTACTCAAAGACAAATTGTATATACTTGCTATTTAAAAATAAAATAAAAATAACACAAGTTGTATGTGGAGAAAACGATGCTATTATAAATTTGGAACACACATATATTTTCGATATGTCTGATGTATTATATTACTAGTGTTGAAAGTAGTATGGATTATATATTTTTTATATAAAAAAAAAAAATTACAGAAATTGAGTGAGTGTGACGAGAGAAAACGCGGTTTGGATTTGGGTAGCAAAGGGACAGAGTGAGAACAGCTGTAATTTGAAGTCACTCTCTTATCAATTTAGCATGCATCATCACCTTATCCCACACTCTTCTGACTTCACTCTTCGCTCTTTTCGTATTACTATTTTTTTTTTAGAAAAAAAAACTTTTGTTTTATGTAGCATTCCGGGAGTAACAACATGTTATTTAACAAAATACATGTATTCCTTGTTGACTCTTTAGCTTTCTTATTTTTCTTAATATTATTGCTATTATCTATCAGTACATATTGACTTTTCACAGAGATTAATTACCATATATCTAATTAGATGATTTGGATTAATCAATGGTCTCCTTATTAGAAAATGGACAGTATTGATTGGTAATAATTTTGCTCTGATTCTTGTGGTGTTTATGATATATGTATGTGTTTGTTATCTAATGATTTAACAAACAGCCAAAAGGCGATATCCTTCCTCTTATTTAGCATTTTTATGTAACATGTTGCGTTATGGTTTAGTTATAAGTATTACTAGATGATTATAATACTATTGAACGTATTTATACTAATTACTGTGGCGTACGACGTCTCTGTTTTGTTAACGCGTAAGTTACTCACAATTCACAAAGTCACAACCCACGATGATAAAATGATAAATTCAATACCAAGTTGTCACATATTTCTTTTCAAAAAAAAAAAATTCAGATCTAAAATCAAACATTTCTTTAGACTTTGGTAGCAAGAAAATTGGGGTTTCTTAACATTAAAACCAAAAAGTTTGATAGTCGTAAATCTAATTAAAAAAATAAGTGAAATAAAAAATATAGTAAGGAAAAGTATTACTTAATATATATATATATATATATATATATATATATATTTGCACGTACGTTTGTAGTATTTACCGTCAATATTTTTGTAAAGAACAGAAACATGAAACTAGTATAATAAACATACAAATTAAACCCACTAGTTTAATCGAGGAAGAATAAACATAGACCAATAACTAACCATAAATGGGGCCTCTTTCTAGGAAAATTCGTATACGAGTTAACGCGTTATAACGTAGCTGTAATTCGTAATCTCCTGGTAGTGATGATAGGTACGTGTATAGTCAAAATATAAAAGAAAATTGATATCTCAAACTAAAAATACTAGTATTGTAAAAACACAAAATAACAAATACATGTATTCTATGTTATATAAACTTTTGTTTTCTTTAGTACTCCATGTTTATCTAGCATCTCTCCGCGATTTACTCATCAAGTGGCTTCCGTACAGCTATATATATATATATATATATATACTCGGTCCTAATTAATTATTCTTGACTCCACTCGGTAATTTATTTTTGTTTGATATTCTAATTCAATCAGTAAATTTTGTTGGACAAATTCCAATCCATTCGGTC
Organism: Crucihimalaya himalaica; assembly: GCA_004349715.1. NCBI lineage: Eukaryota > Viridiplantae > Streptophyta > Magnoliopsida > Brassicales > Brassicaceae > Crucihimalaya > Crucihimalaya himalaica. The sequence continues at coordinate 2,948,978 of SMJT01000005.1, forward strand.
ACAGTAAAAATTACAAACCGTAAAAAACATTTTAAAAAAATAAGAAATTTAATGAAATATATAATGGGTCCTTGTAAAATTAGGGAGAGGTTGTTTTATCATTAAAAATGTAGAATAAAATGCAATAGACAAAAGTTTACGTGATCGAATACTCAAAGAGGTGTTTTTGTGATTCCACAAAAAGCCAAACAAAATCATTGTATGTTTCTTTATTTTTTCTCTGAATATCAAGAATATTAATTATACATGAATTTCTTTTAATAAGAAGTCGCAGAACTAGCAAAAGGTTAAAAGAAGGTCATGTTCAGGTTCATTGTTCACTTGGGCAAAGCCTTTACATGCATCCAAAATCGAGTAAATAATTAATTTCCCGAGATTTAAGTTTTTTTTTTGTGTTTTTAACGAGAAAGGAACAAAATTGTGTTAAATGCCCAATTGCGAGGATGAAGAGAAAATAGAAGAAAAACACCTGTCATGCACCACAATGTCACATTCATACACAAGAAACCATACTATTTTTCATTTGACCCTATTTTAGATTTATATCAATAAATAATATATCATCTCTTCGTCTCCCATACCCCTCCCAAATCAATCCATCTCTATATATAATCTCCTCAGCTCACATTAAAATTCATCCAAAAATCTCTATCCACCAAAAAGAAGAACAACAAAAACAAAAACTCAGCAATCTCTTCACTTGATCAAACATATAACACATTGTGCAACCGACATTAATTACCATGGTGAAACAAGAACGCAAGATCCAAAGCAACACGAAAAAGGGAATGCCTTTGTCTTCATCACCATCTCCTTCTTCATCTTCATCTTCTTTTTCGTCTTCGTCGTCGTGTAAGAACAAGAACAAGAAGAGTAAGATTAAGAAGTACAAAGGAGTGAGGATGAGAAGTTGGGGTTCATGGGTATCTGAAATCAGGGCACCAAATCAAAAGACAAGGATTTGGTTAGGTTCTTATTCAACAGCTGAAGCAGCTGCTAGGGCTTACGATGTTGCACTCTTGTGTCTCAAAGGGCCTCAAGCCAATCTCAACTTCCCTACCTCTTCTTCTCATCATCTTCTTGATGATCTCTTAGATGAAAAGACCCTTTTGTCTCCCAAATCCATCCAAAGAGTCGCCGCTCAAGCTGCCAACTCATTTGACCTTGTTGCCCCTTCTTCATCAGCCGCCTCGTCACCGTCCGATCATGATGATAATGATGATGATGATGATGGGATGCAATCTTTGTTGGGATCTTTTGTGGACAATCATGTGTCTTTGATGGATCCATCATCATCTTGGTATGATGATCATAATGGAATGTTCTTGTTCGATGATGGAGCTTCGTTTGATTACTCTCTTCAACTAAACTCGACGATGATGCTCGATGAATACTTGTACGAAGATGTTGACATTCCGCTTTGGAGCTTTAGTTGATCAGACGGTCCAGAATACATACTAAAATTAGCATATATATATATTTCTATGATTTTTTCAATTCTTTTAATATGTTAATTAATTTACCCTCGTCGTAACTATTCTTTTAGAAGTTGTTTGTTGCTTGAAGAGAATTGACGACGGATACGAATATAATAATAATTCAATGTTTTATATGTAGCAATACTCGATACAACTTGGGACCTAGAAGTGCACTTGAGCAAGATATTTTTATTCAATTTATAACAATAAATGATAATACTGTGTCGTATTGAAATGATATACTTAGCACTATACTTATATTATTTTGTATTACTTTCTTCAACTCGTTTAGTTGTATATATATGTGCCAAGTAATTACCAATATGTGATGGTTTTGCAAACCAACACATTATCTTTGTTTTTTTTGGGTAAGTAGTAAAGCCGATAATATTTATAATTGACAATCTTTTTCTTTTTCTCACTAATTGACAACCATCATTAGTTAGAAGACATCATTAATGATGGTAAAGTTCTTAAGATATAAGATAATTACCGTAAAATCTCTATAAATTAATATTGAGATATTTTATTAATTTATCGAATTATTAATTTATCGATATATTAATTGAATCGAAAAACTGATTTGAGACCGATGAAAATTATTAGTTTATCGAGATATTAATTTATCGAGTATTAATTAATAGAGATTATACTGTATGTGTAAATTAATGTGCTAATAAAATCTGAACAACTCTTTCCCGATGTGTCTTCATAATTCATAATTAAATTAGGGATAGTACTATACTCAGAGGAATCTTACTGTTTCATGTGCCGTGGAAAAGTTTGGTATGGCAAATAATGACACATTGCTTGGGGACAAAGTTCATATCTTTGAAACTTGAACTTAAATAAACATTTTTTTGGTTTAATTTATTTTTCCTCTTTTGGAAAAGAATCCCATGGAGACAGAACTGCAGTCAAGGGATATAACTACAACATATTTATATGATTTACTAATGACTACTGTAAACTGTTTTTTTTTTTTCAATTCATATTCAGAGTACTCTAATTAATACAAATCATGAAACTTAATTTTAATAAGATCTTCTATATATCACCAAAAGGTAGTAGATCTCTAGCTCGTAATAAGAGTTCTTGCTTTATTTAGTAATTTTGGTACTATCAATAAATCAATGTATACAAGTTTGTTAAAATCAGATAGATTTACTGATGTTTTTACATAAAGAAAACTTGATTTCCAATACAAGCTTTACAATACCATTCGCATATTGTCACAAGTTTTCTCCAACTGTTATATTTAATTTTAGCATCGTTAAAAATTTATAAGACAACTTTTACATTCTTCAATACATGTATTTGAACAAGCATAAACTGTTTCCTAGTGTGTGCATGCGCATACGATTCCATATTATTTGTTGGCTAGCGTAGATGAACTTGGTCTAAATAGTTCAAGTATTGGGGTCATATCCCATGAATTTATATAATACAAACATTATATACATTAAAAAAGAATAAATGATGTGATCATGTGAGTGAAGTATAATATATATTACTAACGATGAGTTGGTTTAGTGTTTAATTCATGAATTCCCAAAAACGTAAACCCATAAATTTTCAAAACCGTAAGAATATAGGAGGTTACGTAAGGATATAGGAAGTCACGTCTCCAAAAAAAAAGTTAATTTTACATGATTTCAGGAGTATAGTCTTCTGTCCATAACTTTTTAGTCACTAAAAAAATCTTGAAAACATTATCGGCTACTTAACAGAGGAAGAAAAACATAGTTAAATGGGTTGTCTACAGATTTGAGGGTTGGGCACAACAATACATAAGATGGGACTCCATACGTAAGAAAATAACGTGATTTGATAATACATTCATATGATTCATATTATATTACATCAAAATGAGATCTCTCAATGTGCATAGTTTTATCGCATTTCTTTGTCTAAGGCACATCTAAACTTCAATATTTGGGATGAAACCTTGAAGCCACATGACTTGTTTCCTGCTCAACGTTTCATATGATCCATGGGCTTTGGTTTTTACATAAGGATACAAGCAAGAAAATCTGGTTTAACATTCATATCAAGCAATTCATGCACTAACATGAAACCAAATGGAATGAATATGTCACAAAATGAGCACAATATCTATTATGTCATTCAGAAATTGTAGTTCCAAGTGGAGAATGGAGACGCTTTGGTCGCTCCTCTTTAGTCTGATCAAAACAGTTAATCCATACATATCCTATAAATATAGAATCTAAACCGTACCATTTGTTTTCTCCATTGCAAGCTTCAAGACTCTGTTCTCATACTGACCTAGATGAATAGCAATTAGGATCTGCTGTTTTCTGCCAAAGAAACGTCTCATCTTACATTGAACCATGCCAGATAAATACCTTTTATATCCCAAGTAATCTCAGAGTGGACCATGTCAAATAACAAAGCTGGATATGGAAGCTGTTTCGAAAAGAAATTTCCAATCATTGTCTTTCTAAAGCTAACTGGACTTGGATCCCACTTGCCTCATACTCTGCTATAGATATAGGCATCACGTCCAAAGACACTAGATGTGCACCAAAATCTGATGTCCACGATGATTAAAGGTTTGGTGATCACAATACCTTTTAGTCTTTGATAATATTCACATTCCAAGAAGGGTATAGCTCAAAGAGAGGTGAATCCCATCAGTTTTTTTTGGGAATATTCTAAGAAAAACACAGAATACGAAAAGTGAAAATTAGAATTTCAGTTCAAGTTTGCTGGCTAAATATATATATGGCTTGTGAAATAAGAACCATCTTTGACCAGCTACGTACTACACAAGGAGACAAAGACATGGAGGACAAAGATTTCTGAGAATCACATATAACATGACATAACCAGGTGTTTATTTAAGTCATAAAGCATCGCAAGTTTTAAGTTACAAAATTACAAAACATTGGAAAACATAGAAAAATTGCTGACTTAGGTGGTGGATTTGGGCTGGTAGTGGAGGAATCGCATCTTTGAACTTGATCGGAGCTGCTTAGCTTTGCTGAAAAAACATTCAACATGTATATATATATATATATATATATGAGCAACAACAACAACAACAACAACCATCACCATCCATATAATGAATTGATCATCAAAAGAAATGGAAATACCTACCAAGGTTTGGAGGTAGTAACATCATCAGGCTTGGACAACTTTTTTTTCTTCCTGTTATAAATAGTTGTAAATCAAGAATAGTGAATTCAGTAAAAGCCTAGATGACAGAAATGTTCTCAATTGCAAAGAAATGAGATTATATAACCTACCTGAAAAACAGTGCGATTCAATTTCTTCATCAACATCTAAGAACAGGTGGACGATGATCTAAACACCATTTACACTCACCGATGAAGGTACGCGCGTCGTCTGAAGGGTCGTTTCGACATCATAATACACGACAATGGACGGCCTCCCTGGCCCTTCGCCATGATTCTTGTGGTGTGCCGACGCCTTAACTGAAACCTTAGCTTTATATATATATATACAAGTTATTTGGACCTATTTAATTATTCCAAGGTTTATTGCTTATTTTGATTATAACTGGAAATACAGTAAATTAATGCACAATTGTGAAATCAAATTTTTCACAAATATAGAAATTTAGTCAAATTTTATAGTCCAACTAATTAATTACCAAACCAACAAAATGAATATAAATTGTTTGTAGGAGTTATTTAAATTAATACTCTTGGTTTGCTTGTAAAGAAGAGAAACCAATAACATAGACTTAAAGAAAAAGCTATTCATTCTCAAACTAAATGTTTTAATTTTCTTTCAATGGTGAAGTTGAAAGGTTATATGATTATCTCCCTATGTCTTGCGAACTCAAATATGTATATTGATGTTTTTGAAATCACCATTCGATTTATCCAAAAAAAAAACCATTCGAAACTTTTCACAAGTTTACTCCAACTGTGATTTTTACTTTTAACATCGTTGAAAATTTATGAGACAACTTTACTTCTTCACTACCTGTATTTGAGCAAGCATAACTGTTTCCTAGTGTGTGCGCATACGATTCGATATTATTTGTTGGCTAGCGTAGATGAACTTGGTCTAATAGTTCAAGTATTGGGATTATATCCCATGAATCTACATAATACAAACATCATATATATAAATGGTGTGATCATCTGAGTGAAGTATAATATATACAAACATCATATATTTACAAATAGGAAACTTCTATTTACAAATCAAATTATTTTAAGAACTCAAGTGCATATTGCTTCTCAATCCCCAGAGCTTTCCTCAGCCCTTGTTCACAAGCGTGAAGGAGGCTCTTTCGCCTCTGTGCGTTCGATCCGCTACGTCAACTAAGACGTGAATTGCACGCGACCAGACTTGAACTAATGCAGCCGCGAAGGCAAACGCAAACGCTGAGTTACTGAACATCCAAAAACTCTTTATAGCTACTTGTCTCACTCTAAATTTCGCTTCTGTCATCATCTCCAGTTTTGGATACGATGCGTTGAGAACAGTTGGTGGAATGAGAACTGGTATGAGAGAGTTGAACATGACGTTGAGTGTTATCATCATAATAAGAAGTGGTCGAGGGCGGTGACGAACACCATCCATTTCTAAAGTAAATTTTAAGAAAAAATTTGAGGTTATGTAGTTTGTTAGGAAGAATGGGGTTTATGAGTTTATCTAACCATGATTGACTTTGGCGTAATTGTTTCCTAACATAGTAATTTGTTTCTACGTTGTCAGAGTCTTTACTCTTTACAAGTTCTATATGTTGGCTAATAAAGAGAGTGTTCTAGATGAGTGCCACTTTCTTCACTATTTAATAATGTGTTGGATTGGTTTATTGAAGTTCTGATTACATATTTAGTTTACTTCTGACTACCAACTATATTTTAATGAAAAAATGCAAATTTTATCCCATTTTCCAAATCAAAAGAAACAAAAAAAAAAAGAAATTAGGAGGTCTAGTTGCCTTTAGACGATTGCTAAGTATCCGAAAATATTAGATCATAGCAATTTTAGTTGGGCTAACCGGATTACTTTTTAATTTTAAAAACTTATAATTATAGAGTTTCGAATTTGGAGAATAATCGGTGTAAAGCGTCTACAAAAACTTCCTCAAAACCCAACTAAAATTTTTGGTTGATGTTTTGTATTGAATATACAAAACGACACTTTTAGTGAAACAAAAAAAAAGTTTTAAAATGATACTCTTTCTAAAACAGAAGGAATAGTAAAGAAATTAAACATTATATTAAATATTTGTTAATATATGTGAAATCTCATAAAATCAATTTTTGTATAATGGAAAGAGTAGTTTATATCAATTTCGAAATCATATTTTAATTTTTTTGAGGATTTTATATACGAATAGATTGAGTGTAATAAATTACCAAATAAATATATGATGTTTTAAAATTTTTAGCGTTGTTCTTTTTACTTGTTTAAAAAAAAAAAAAAAGTATAGTCAACTCTATTAATAGCATATACTGCGTTGCATTAGACTAAAGAGCCTTACAAAAAAAACCATATATTTTGGTTATTAAAGTGTTTATGTGGTCAATGCATATGGACCGCTAGCTTCATTTTGATTTTATAACCTTTTGGTTCATTTAGTTATGTACACTATATATAGGGCCCCTATATATATGGTTCACATAAAGAAGAGTAACTCAAAAAGTAAATTAGGTTCGTACAATGTTTAGTTATCTTCTAACTATGACAGCTTTAAAATTATTACAAACCGATATATCATGTAATCTTGCATAGAGTTTAATCCAACAATACTTTTTTAATTTGCATTTATAAATCAGTTCTCTAAAATTATTGAACTCAACACTTTTCGTTAAAGAAGCAATATTATATAGAAATTTTATTGATAAGACATATAAATAAAATATCTATCCAAACACATGTTTTGAATAGATATGCAGAAAAATGAAGAATGATTACATCTTCACTTATACTGAACATATGGGTCATAACCCGGCATGCCATTCATAGAAGACGAAGAGCTACCATCAGCACCGGATTCATCCTGACCCGACCCATTTTGGTAGTACCGACCACCACCCATAACCATGGATTGATCAACCATACCATAACCATAAGGACCCGGAGGAGGTAGGCCATGAGATGGGCCAAGTGGTGGGCCGTGAAACCCAATACCATTTCCTCCATAGCTCTGTCTCAACGACGGTGCCTCACCTCTAAGTGCAGACCCACGATCCGTCTCTATCTCACGGTACCGGTTAATGAACAAGGTGAGGGGATCCATGTAATTATCAAACCCAAGCTTGCTCATAGCCCAAAGGATATCTTCAGCAGTTATGGTCTTACGTTGCTCACGCTGGCAACGCTCATTGGCTTCACCGGTCACGAAGCTAATGTACTCGGAGACGCATTCTTGAATCGTTTCTTTAGCGTCGTCAGAGATTTTGGCGTGCGACGGTAATTTTTTACGCATGATCCTTATGACGTTAGCGATTGGCATGTATTGGTCTTGTTCACGAGCCATACAAGGCTGTAGTGTTAGTGGTTAGAATCTGAAGTTTTGAAGTTTTGAATCGAACCACACCAAAGTTTCTAATACCCAATCCTAATAATATAGAGTGCTGAAATAATGGGAGAATTAGCCTCAAAATATTTTGGAAAGTGTAAATTGGAAGACGTACATTGACCAAGGTATTATTAATTTTTCTGTCAAAGAGGCAGAGACATGCATGCCGAAACAAGCATTCCTCTTCTGACTTCTCTCGTCCACCCATTGGACCAACAATTTCAGCAATCCTCGCATTCGTTTAACTTAATTGTATTAAACTAAATATATAACAACAACAATTAATTTCAAATACATATAAAAAACGCACAAGTCAAACAATGATTATTCGGGTTTATATGCAACTATTTGCATTTTAATAAATTTTGCAATCAAAGAGGCAGAGACATGCATGCCGAAACAAGCATTCCTCTTCTGACTTCTCTCGTCCACAATTTTTTTTTTAATACTAAGGTGTTAATTTATTATATCCTTATTAATAGCAAATAATTAAAGGTATAGGTCAATGTTTTAATTGAAGAAAAATTAGGTTATATAGATCAATTATTGACGGTACGTATATGTCTTTGTATTAAATACGTTATGTAAACTTCATATGGTGTCGTCGACCATTCCATGAATTAAATTATATTAAGTGATCGTATATTTATTAAAAGTATTCTAAATTTTCTTGTTATCAGTAAATCCTTAGTCCTAGTGCGACGGTAATTTTTTACGCATGATCCTTATGACGTTAGCGATTGGCATGTATTGGTCTTGTTCACGAGCCATACATGGCTGTTGCTGGACCACGATACCTTTGTTTTTGTCACCGGCGCCGGCTACCACGACTGAGCTGGTCATTGGGTTTAGGTTACTAAGCTGGTCATTGTTCTTTATAAAATAATGATTTGAGTGATTTGTTGCATGCAAAGAGAGGTTGATGGTTGAATGGTTTTATAGAGAGATGATACAAATGGCAAACGATTCGGTTTTCACGAGGTCGCTATATCTCTTTCCCATTGGCTAATTTCATTGGCTAATTTCATTGGCTAAGTGACCAGTCAAACTAACCCCACTGCTCTTCTCTCATTGGTTCTTTATTCACAAATTACCAAAGCTAATTAAGTAAAAAGATACTTAGAAATGGGTTGTCTACAAATTTGAGGGCTGGGCCCAACAATACATAAGATGGGACCTCATACGTAAGAAGATAACGTGATTAGATAAAACATTAATATGATTCATATCATATTACATCAAAATGAAATCTGAATGTGTCGAGTGTTATAGCATTTCTTTGTCAAAGGCACATCTAAACTTAAATATTTGGGATGAAACCTTGAAGCCACATGACTTGTCTCCGGCTCAACGCTCTTATTTTATCGTTTATTTTTCTTTAGTAATATGGGATTCGGGTCAATGGGCTTTGGTTTTGGGCCCATTTTCGATTTGGGCCCCTCTTAAATATTTAAAATATCGGCTTAAGTTAATATATATATATATATATATATATATATATATATATATATAAATTTTCCGTTTTTTCTAGGCTTTCGTTATTGGTAAACTTTCATTTCGAAAATTAAAATTATTTTCTGCAAAAAAGAAAATTAAAATTGTTAGATAATATATTTAGGCCGACTAAAAATTTTAAAAGTAAATAAAGCTTGCAAATGTACTGGGCTTTAAAAGAGGCCCGGCATAATTCGGGTCAGTTATGGCTTTATAAACCAGATTGAAATCTTTAAGCTCCAATTTCTGGATATAGGGCAATGATGAGGCTAACATATTTTTTATGGACTAAAATGTTATATAGGAATTGCAATTTTCGAATCAGGAAATGTATAGTGTTAAATAAGTTCATTCGATTAAAGAATAGAAGATGATGATGAGAAGTTTTAGAAAATAGGAAAACTTATAAATAATTTTTTTTTCTACTAAGTAGTAGATTCGAAACTGTAACCTAATGATTCCCTTCACGAAATTTGTGGAAGAACCATATATAATTTTGATGATTATTCTTTAAATAATATATATAGCAACATGCTGTTTGATATAGATTAACAAGCAAAAGATAAAAGTTTACAACAAAGTGAATCACTATGGTCATCCTTACCTTAGGATAATATATAATATAGGATAAACAGAAGTCAATATCGTCAACACTCAGTTTCCAGTAAGTTGTATTTGTTCGTGTCTTTGCACGACTTCTATTTCTACTTGTACTTATCTTGATTCAGAAAAGAATTGGCGGCGGATAACAGAGTTATCATTTACTTGTCGTGTTGAGAAAAAAATATTCAAATTAAAATTTATCGTAGACCTAAAACTCAAAACAAAGAAAATTTTTAATTTTTTGGTCGCCTTTAAAAATCAGTAGCTGCTACCAAACATGTGATGCCAAGCTTTACAGGCGAAACACTTTTGTATTGGAGATATTAGTATTTGTAGCAAAGAATTGTTTGCTAGTACAAAAAATAAAATAATTTTTTATACATGTATAATTGAGTTTAAAGTTAAGGTCATATGTGCTTTGTCTTTTACCGAATCCCATATATAAGTGACATCGTAATTATGTACCTTAGAAATTTTTTTCTTTGTATATTATAAAGGCAAATCTCTACGATCTCCTTTACATGGGTGATCGGATCTTAAATCATAAACACATATATATTGTTCTTAATCACAATTCAATTACGCATATTTCAGACAATTATGTGGAGTTCTTGAGAGATTTTAACCCACAAGAAAATATGAATGTCTGTTTCTTCTTTGAAAATCGTTAGTAAGAATTCTTTTTGCAATAAATTGGCACACATTTGGAAAAGCTTTTGTCCACAGAGACAGAGACAGGACCAGTTTCGTTTGGTGAAAGAAACAAACCGAGTTTACTTGCCCTAACTAAGAAAATAGGTATATTTGCGATATTTTCTTTCTAGCTAGTTAGCATTCTAAATGTGGATGTAATAATAAGAAACTTAAAATATGTTTATGTTGAAAAGATTTACAACTTTAATCATAAGGTTAAACACTTTCAGTTAGTATAGTCTGTTGAAGATTATATTAAAATCCACAATATCTGTGGAGAAAGATGGTTGATTAAATTGTAAGCAAAAGAGAATATCATTAACATTGTTCTACTTTTAGAATATTATCGGAAGATGAGCCAACCAAATGGGCAATTGGCAAGGGCCCATAGCAAATTGGCAAACTCCTAATTTAAGGACAGCAAATTGAAAAGGCAACTTCAATTTTTATTTTTAAATAATGCAAGTTGTAATTATGTTGTCTGCTTGCATGTTTGTAGTAACCTGCTTAAAGTTAAGAGATCAATGCTCCAATATAAAAAATAATTGAACAAAATAGATAAATTTCAATATTATTTGTAAGCGTGATGATTGCATTGGAGAGGTTTACTTGTCCGTTCATTTTTTTTTTAATTTAAATAAATGGGAAGTTCAGAAAACTCACATAATATCAGCATCATTGTATACTAGTATTAATTTGTTAATCGAACTCCGGGTTTTCTCTTAATGTAGCATTAGGTTAAGATTATGTTTTCAATGGATATTACGACGAAGCGGAGAAAATTATCGATAATAATTCTCCGCAAACCAAATTTATTATTAAATAAAGGTCTTCCGAACTTGGTCACAACGAATTTTTATTTTACTTTTTTTGATCTGCATCACTACAAATTATTATGTAAGAATGATAAACAAAAACTAGTTTAATTTACAAACAAATTTGTCCGCTTTGAATACGGTAATCATTCAAACTCTATGACTACTAAGTCTGTTGTACAAAAAGAAAAGAGATCTTTTCAATTTGTATTAACATGCTAAGTCGATTAATTTTTACGATCTATCTCGTTCTTTACATGCATATATGTTCGCAAAAACTTCCAACATTAGTCATATTCACTTCTCTCAACTCATATCTATCTGGATATATCTTTATGTCGAGAATGAGTCGTACTGGTTATGGTTTTCGTCAAGTACCGAATATGGTTTCTGTAAAGTATGAGTTGAGTTTTAACACTACAAAGAAAAAGAATGTTTTGCGTCGCTTATTTTTAGTTATAATATATGCATATCAGTTTTACATAACTTATATAAGTGATTTTTGAAATGGTGGGGCGATATTTTAAATCGGTTGAAATATTGTATTTAATGTTAATATACATCAGTTGCAAAAAAATATATATATATATATATGTATATATTAATTTTGCATAAGTTAATACAAATGTTCTTAGTATTTGCATCAATTTTAATAAATTGTTACCAAACAAATCAATAACAACATCAATTATTATAATTGATATTAAATCATATATTTTGTTTTAATTAATAATAAATAATTTAAATTAGTATTATTTATTTTGCTGATATAAATAAATTAATGCAACAGATTTTCTCTTTGTAGTGTTAGTGGTTAGAATCTGAAGTTTTGAATCGAACCACACCAAAGTTTCTAATGCCCAATCCTAATAATATAGAGTGCTGAAATAATGGGAGAATTAGCCTCAAAATATTTTGCAAAGTGTAAATTGGAAGACGTACATTGACCAAGGTATTATTAATTTTTCTGTCAGTAAATGGCACCCCATTGGACCAACAATTTCAGCAATCCTCGCATTCGTTTAACTTAATTGTATTAAACTAAATATATAACCACAACAATTAATTTCAAATACATATAAAAAACGCACAAGTCAAACAATGATTATTCGGGTTTATATGCAACTATTTGAATTTTAATAAATTTTGCAATCAAAGAGGCAGAGACATGCATGCCGAACAAGCATTCCTCTTCTGACTTCTCTCGTCCACAATTTTTTTTTTAATACTAAGGTGTTAATTTATTATATCCTTATTAATAGCAAATAATTAAAGGTATAGGTCAATGTTTTAATTGAAGAAAAATTAGGTTATATAGATCAATTATTGACGGTACGTATATGTCTCTGTATTAAATATGTTATGTAAACTTCATATGGTGTCGTCGACCATTCCAGGAATTAAATTATATTAAGTGATCGTATATTTATTAGAAGTATTCTAAATTTTCTTGTTATCAGTAAATCTTTAGTCCTAGTTTTATTTTCGTCATAAAAGTTTATTCGAATAGTTAAAAATTCAGTGTCTATTTTTTTTTAAAAAAAAAACAAATCAGTCTATCAAAATTATACTATATAACTGTATTTTTTTGGTGAAAAAGTAAAACAGTAATTATCTATCTGACTATCTCTGCATGATAATTAATTTGTGTGAGTGGTGGAGTGGTTAGATTTCCAAGTTTGAAAGTCAACATTTCAGTCAAAATGCTGTCAGAATAATTACATGCGGGCTGTAGTTAATAAAAAGTGACGCTCTCAAATTAAATTTAAACATTGAATATTATTTTAAATGGTTATGTAAGTAATAGAATATTACATATTAAGATCTGATATCATGGAGTAGTATATAATATTTATACTTCAGAGATTTCAAATTAGTGTTATTTAATCAAGATTTTATATATTTCTTAAATTGAAGATCGAGGCGCGTTAATATTTTGAAAATATTGTATACTTTTTTTTTTTAAATGATGAAATGTAAAATTATTGCTCAACAAAAATTTATGTACAAGTGTAGAAAATATCAAACAGTCAACAGTTTAAAGTCTAAAAAACTAACACAATCTATTACATTTGCACTTCAAATCAACGGCGAAAGAGACCCTCTAGGTGGTGCAAATGCTTATAACGGAGAGAGGAGAAACAAGTACATATCGCTTTGTTGATATGATAGATAAGAAGCGCTGAGTTAGTCCAGTTACTTTGGAGACACTTTGAATTCTTTTTCCGCCAAAGATAATAAATCGTAGTTTGAAACGCCAACCTTAGTAATACAGAGTCCACTGCTCGATATGATACAGATGTGAGGAGGTTCAATGTCTCCAGCCAATCTGTTGTGATTGACGAGCCAAGAAGTCCACCACTCGAACTTGTCCATATGACGAAAGAGTAAGGACAAGCAAAGAAGAGATAGTGTCTCGTTTCATCCCGCTCTCCACAAAAAAACAGTAATAAATACCAACCCCATGTCCTCATACGTGCTCTAGTCGAGAATTTATAAATGTTAAAAATATTGAATATCTAATCAATTTTAAAAATATTAAATTACATTACATTTATGAGTAAAACTTATTAAAAAAAATCTAAAGTTAACAAGAATTTTTAATATCTAATATATAAATTCTTATAAATGTTATTGACATTTTAAATATTGAATATTATAGGCACACACAAAAAATAACTTAAATCAATTATCAAATTATTATTTTAAAGACACTCGAGTAATGTTTGCATTAAGATTAATATTATTGTTTTGCATTTAAATGTGTTATATAAAGATTAATATTATCGATTTGGCTGCTCCTCTTCTAGTTATTATTATGCTATTTCTAACCCGCCTTCTTGGCTTCTTCAACAAATGTATCGTGACATTTCCTATTAAGTTAATATAATTGTTTTTGTTGAGAAAAAAATATATAAAGTTTAAAAAATTGCATTGCTTTTAGACAACCAGATTTTAAACAGAGGCTAATCCATTTCAAGAAATCAAATATATCTGTATATCTTTGAATTTATGTGGAATAGAATAATCTATGTTGGATTATTTGGTTATAGGTTACACTCTAGTGGTTTATCAATAAGAATTTTCTTACCGAATAGTCTACTCAACCCACTCCGATGCTACGATGCACTATGCATGTGTTTGTGTACGCTAGTGTTGTATATTTCAAGATATGTTTTGGAACAAGCTTTAAAAAGCATTGTATAGAAAAAAGTATCAAATACTATTTTAGTTTACAAATTCAAAATTGCATAATTATTTTTTTGGTAACTAAATAAAATATTTTGCTAAATTTTCGAGTATTTATTTGGAGTATATTGATGCGAGAGGAGACCAATCCAGCAAGAAACCATGTGAGCAGTGGCGTATATAACTACATATAGATATTAAGAAAACGAAAGGATAAGGATATATTATAAAATTAGATATAGATCCCCAATTGATTTTATCCTCTATAGAGGATGATCGATAAAGACACATGGGCTTCTTCAACGTTTCTTTTATGCGACGAAACATGTATGCATCGGATGTGTTCCTGTCATAACCAAAATAATTGTATTTTTGAAACTTATAGAAGTATACCCTTAACTAAATTATGATTGATTAAACAGTTTTAAAATCTTCCATGATAAGATTGATTGGTAACATGAGTTATCATGTGTTAAGATTGAGTTATGAAAAAATATTACTAATCATGATTTGTTTTTGAAATTTTGAGTTTGAGTTTTAGTTTTGTTGAGTTATGATTGGTTTATATTTTTGAATTATCTTATTTGTAAAATTGTTAAATCAAAACAAAACTTAACATCATAAAAATTCTCATCAGTTAAGATGTGGTAAATTAAGTTTGTTTTTTATTTTATTTTAAAAACGAAAATTCAATTATATAATATATTTTTGTTTGTTTTCATTAATTTAAATAATATTAAAAATTGTTTTTACTAATGTTATTTTTATTTAATAATTATTTTATAAAGAAACTAATTATTTGAATTTCTTCCTTTTTACCAAAATTATTTTTTTAATTTTTATTTGAAATGAGAAAAATTTGGGTATATATTTGAAAATGATTATATTATAAATATTATGGAATATATGTCATTAATTTTTTTAATTTACTATGTTAACAAATATTTTTTAACTAACTTGTTTATTATTTTATGTCTATAATTATATTAGCTTTATCTACTAATAAATTTATTATTATTAATAATTTTAAATTAAATTTACTTAAGTAGTACATACTATAATTTCTACAGAATTATTTTTTAAAAAATATTGATTCATATTTTTACAGTAAATTCACTATATCAAACTTTCGTTTATACCATATAATTTTTACAATAAGTTACATCAAAATATAATATCTACCGTAACTTGAATTTTAATAACACATGTTACCAGTCGGAGTCTAAGTACACAAATACTATCACCTAAGATTTAAAAAATTTGAAATAACAAAAAGAAATCGATTTCAAATTTGCCTTTTCTCAAGTGACCCATTTCAAACGAAACATCGAGATCGACGCCAATTCGGAAACTGAAATGTTTGAATATAACATAGAATTACTAAAACTAGAGTTTACAGAACAATTTTAAAATCACCAGCAAATTTACGTTATCTGCTTTGTGAGTGACATATAAAGTGTGGTGCATTTGCAAACAGTTTCACGCAATTAATCTTGGAAATAATTGAACTATTAACTCTGATAAGATTGATAATGCAAAAGAACAGAAACTTATTTGGTTAACATAGTTCTTAAAATATCTAGAATATAATAATATGTATGCATTTAGAACTACTATTAATACTTATAGGTTGTATCAAATAATCAATGTGATTGATATTTTTTCTGGATCACGACATTGGTTATTAGTTTAATCGACAGTTTTTGGGAAATCGTAATGGTTAACGCCGAACAAGAATCTTCTTCATGCTTCTCCCAATTTTTTTGTTTTTCTTGAGCAAACCAAAATTATTATTTATATTAATCTGAATAAACAAAATTTGCTATTTATTGTTTTAATATCTAAAGAGAATCGACATTGTCAGTGATCCAGATCAAGATCATAATATTATCAATCAAACTCACTTGTTCCCAAAAGATTCGATCCAAAAAAAAGCTCCATTTCATTTACAACAAAAATGAAAACACCAGCTTTTTCTTCTTCAACTATTTACAGATTGTTACATTAGTAAAAATCGAAAACAACTATCTCTGTTACGAACCTCAGAAAGAAGCTACCATTTTTTTTAGCTCAATCAGGGTTACAGAGAAGACCGGTAATAAAAAAGGATTTTTTTTTTTACATTTTGTTTTTTCAACTTTGACAAAATTTACCATCCATCTGATTCTGAACAGCTCTCACCGCAGCTACTCTTGCAGCCGTGGCAGCCTTGTTGGCTGCAGCCACGGCTCGGCTCACCTGCTCATCTACTCGTCTCCGATTCACTGCCTTGTTCGCTGTTTCTCGAGCCGCCTGCGATTTTTCAAGTTTAAAGTTTTTCACTTTTTTTTTTTTATTTGTCAATTCCAACGAGTCAAACTCGGGTTTTTTAGTTTACCTGAACCGCTCTTGAAACTGGCTCACTCGTAAGAGGAAGAGAAGTTACAAGATTTCCTGAATCCCATTCACCAGATTTAGCATCACCTGTTCTAAACGAGTAAGCACCAAAACCTTGTTTACGACCTTCATGCCACGCTCCTTCATAACAATGACCATTAGCAAAACGATACACACCAAACCCATGAATCTTATCTCCAAAATACTCCCCTGCATACTTATCTCCATTTCTGACAAAACAGAACACAAAAGATTGAATTTTTATCAAAACCAGATCCACCCCTGAATATAAAATTAAAAGAAAAATAAAAAAACAGATAACATACCTGAAATGGTAAGATCCAAGACCATGTTTAACACCAAATCTAGACTCTCCAACATAAGAGCTACCATCAGCACAAGATTGAACACCAAATCCATGGCTTTGACCATTAAACCATTCACCAGCATAAGAATCACTAGTGTAGAATCTGTAAACTCCATAACCATGTCTAAGACCTTGTCTATATTGACCTTTATATCTACTTCCTCTAGCCCAACTCTCAATCCCATGACCATCATATCTCCCATCAACCCAATCACCTTCATAACGACCTCTCACGAAATAGTAATATACTCCACTTCCATTACACTTCCCTTTATGAAATTCACCTTCATAGAAATCTCCATTGCTGTAGAATTGAACACCTTCTTTCACAAATCTCTTTATAACCTTCTTCTCCGGTTTAGATTCGTCTCCGATGTACCATTGTACCGGTTTAGATTTTGAGTTTCGTCCCTGAAACCCTAAGTGTTTGGTGGTTTCGTCGCAGATTTGTTTGATTGCGATTACGGTTTGGTTGAGAAGTGCGATGTTCTTAGAAGCGAAGAAGAGTGCTACGGCGACGAAGATTAAAGCTAGCAAAAGATTCTCCGATGTCAGAATCTCATCGGTTTGTGAGAAGACGACGAAGAAGAAAAAGGATGAGAGACTGAGGAAAGAGAGAGAAACCATTGTGAAAGCTAAACCAGGATTAATCCTGGTTAAACCGGTTTTAGCACTCGCTGAACCGAATGGTTTAGGTGGTTTTCTTCTCTGCTTCTCTTCTTTTTCTCCGGCTTCTAGATCTTGTTCCCCTTCGACGATTGATGATAAGCTTTGAATAGACGATCTAACATTTGAATATGACCGGAGCAACGATGACTGAGTCCTCGTAAGCTTCGCTGGTTTTTCCATTTCTTCTCCAAAAACTTCGAAACAATATAAACGAAAACAGATTCGTTGATCACACAGATGAGATTCCGGTCATAATCGATTTCTCCGGCAAAATCTCCGGCGAGAGTACACTAACCGCTGCTTCACCACCGTAACTAGCATCACGTACGATTTTGTTAGAGAGAAAGAATTTATAATTACTTTGTAATAACAATGATTTTTTTGCTCTCTTCGTTGTTAATTTTCCGGTACCGGAGAAACTTTTCACGGCGAAGCTCACTTAGAGAGAGAGAGAGAATCAGGAGAAGAGAAATTGGACCGGGTTTGGGATTTTAATTTAAAGAGAGAAAGAGATGAGAATGGATTTGATAAGGACCGTTCGATTAAGATCTGACGGTTGATTAAGTGAAGAGGAGAAGCAGAGCCGTTGGATGAGGGGTGACCGGTGATGACGGGAATATATTGGTCGACGGATCCAAACATGAACGGGTTTTTAGCTTTACTGTTGCAAAAGCTGGCACGTGCCACTACATTACACAGTCACTGATAAAATGTTATTTTAATTTCTTCCTTTTTTTGGGACATAAATCTCTTTCTGTATATTTTTATTTCTTATTACAAAATTGATTTACAGAAAAAAAAACTCTCTGCTTTTCGACAGAGTTTTTATTTTTGATAATAAATTCAGTTGGACATCAAAAATAATTTACAAATTTGTTTTTCACATAAGATTGTTTTCCTATTCAAACCGGATGAGGTAAATTTAGTTTTATCTAAATTAAACATTCCTTATAAAACATACATAGTGCCACCTTGATGACAGCCTTACATTTCATATTTTAATTTGAATTAATAACTTATAATTACCTACTTTAAAAAAAAAAAATTGATTTTACTTTCCACCTTGTTACATAGATGGAATTTTTTTTTTTTTGAGAAAATCATCAACCTAAATACTTTTTAAAATTAGCACCTTTTATACAAATTAGTTAATTATTTATTATAAGATTATCCTCATCTTAATTTTTAAATGATTTATATTAATTAATTTTCATCACCTTTTTCTTACATCCTTTCATTAACTAGTTATAAAGGCAAATTAGTCAATTACTATCTAAAATAATGAAATTTCAAAAAATGACAATGAAACAATTAGTGGCATTTCTCAATACATTTTTGCATTTTCTTAATACAAATATATTTAGCAATAATAGACTTAATTTGGAATGAAAAAATTAATTCGATTTTAGATGAATATCTTCAGGTTAAGATAAACCCATATCAATTCTAACTATAACTTTCATAGTATGACATGCATAAACATCACCCTTGGAGAAAAAAAAAACATACATAACATAACCCTTATGCCAGCTTTCTACTATACATGCATATAGTAATAACTAATAACTTGTGTGTATCAACATTCAACAACAACGTTAAATTCATTTTATTTTTGGTAAGAAATGTGGTGGGTGATCTGCCAGCAGGATGGTTGAAATAGATTAATTACTATACACGGAATTTGTTTTCAAACCCGAAAAAAAAAATATATAAGGCCAAGAAAATAAATTTAGGAGTTGGATCTAATCAAATCGTGAGCAACCCATTTAACTAAACATCCTTGTTTGGTGCAGTTGATGTTATTGGCCTCCGAGATTAGTTATATTTCAAACAACATAACTTAACTAAAAGCTATATTACTATGTTACATCTAAATTCTGGTATGGTTAGAAAGTTCTATGAAGTGTGTGTATATGTATATTGTATAGTATATATAACATAGTTTGGTTGTTTTGTAATGATAAATGAAACTAGGAAGAAAAGAAAAAAAAAATCTACAGATTTGATTAGTTAGATGAATTGAAACGACGTAGAGAGTGCAACAATCTTTTTCTTACTAGTCAAATCACAACAACAAATAGTATAGTTGCCATGATATTAGTTCCATTTGATAATTTTTTTAAGTTATGACCACTTTATTGCTAACAACGTTGGATTATAAAATGGATTAAACAGGTAATTATCATCTAAGCAAACATCTCTTTCAATGAGATCTAAAGTCAAAGACGGATGCATTCTCATCCATTTAACTTTCGGCTACGATAAGGCCAATTGCAACAGAGCCATGCGTATGCATTTAAGTCATTGTATTCGAAATTATTACAGCTTAGAATTGTAATCTATATTGATAACAAAACGAGAGTAGATACTTTGGACTGAAGATTTTAATATTATTCAACCACACCACCACTGTTTACAAGAGAGCTCCTTTTATATACTCAAAAGAACTTTCTAGATCTAAATTCTAATTGATAGAATCGATTACATGTGTCAAATATCTAGCCACATTCTAAAGATAGGAGGAAATCAAATTTTTTACAGAGAGGAAACTCATAGCTAGAGAGAGCTGAACTTTCCGTTTTGCTTTTCCTCTGTACGTTTTCAGATTTGTCTTTACTTGCATATCAGACGACCGTTGCTGTTGGTGTTGAGTAGGTTTGGGCTTGGTTGTTGTTGTTGCATTCTTCACTGGGCTTTGTTCACATTGGCCCATTTTGATGTCTTAACTTTCATCCCCCCTCAAACTGATGATCGGAGAATTTCTGACATTCAGTTTGCTTCATAATCGTTGAAAGGACTGCCTAGGGAGAGATTTGGTAAAGACATCTGCAAGTTGAAGCGCAGCTGGAATGTGTTGGATTTCCAAAACTCCAAGTGCTACCCGTTCACGGACATAGTGACAATCGACTTCAAAATGTTTTGATTTGCTGTGAAGAACTGGATTAGCAGACAGATGTACAGCGGACAGGTTATCACAATGGAGAAGAGCCGGATGAGATTTTGTGATTCCCAGGTCACGAAGTACAGCAGATATCCAAGTCAATTCAGAGGCTGTGGTTGCAAGCGCTCTGTATTCAGCCTCTGTTGACGATCTAGAGACTGTAGCCTGTCTTTTTGCTGACCATGAAATCAGATTAGACCCGAGCAAAGCACATAAACAGGTAGTTGATCTTCGAGTGTCTTGACAGCCTGCCCAATCGCTATCACTATAAGCAATCAGATTCAGATCACTTTTCTTTGTCAAGTTAAGTCCCATTGTTGATGTTCCTCGGAGATAGCGAAGTATCCTTTTCAGTAGGCCAAAGTCTGATTCTGTTGGTGAATGCATCCTCTGACATATGAAGTTGACGGCGAACTGTATATCCGGTCGAGTAATAGTAAGATATTGTAGTTTCCCAGCAATGCTTTTGAAATAGCTTGGTTCTGAGAACAGATTTGTGTCACGGTAGACATGATCAAGCCGTAGTGGAAGAGGAGTGTGAATCGGATTACATGAAGACATGTTTGCAGTTTGAAGAATCTTTTCAACATACTTTGTTTGGCAAAGTAACATATCGTCCGGATGAGATTGATCTTGAACTCCCAAGAAGTAATGCAGACTGCCCAAGTCCTTCATTGCAAACTGTCCACTTAGCTTCTCTATGAGTTTCTTGAACAGATCCGGATTTGAGCCTGTGAGTAAAATATCATCTACATACAGCAGAAGCACCATGGTGTCCCCATTATGATGATATATGAATAGAGAGGGGTCTGCTTTGCTACATGTAAATCTATACTCAATCAAGAATTGACTAAATTTGTTAAACCATGCCCGTGGAGCTTGTTTAAGACCGTAGAGAGCCTTTTTCAGAGAACACACATGATTTGGAAGATCTTGGTTTTCAAATCCCGGTGGTTGGATCATGTAGACAGACTCATTTAGTTCACCATGTAAAAAGGCATTTTTGACATCCAATTGTGTTATACTCCATTCTTTTGCAGTTGCAACAGCAAGAACAATCCTTATGGTTGATGTTCTTACAACAGGACTGAAGGTCTCAACAAAGTCAACTCCTTCTTCTTGGTTAAAACCCTTGGCCACAAGTCTAGCCTTGAGTTTATTGAGAGAGCCATCAGCATTTAGTTTGACCGTAAAAACCCAACGACAGCCAAGAATATTCATCGTTTCTGTTGCCGGAGTTAATGACCAAGTATGATTCTGAAATATTGAATCTATCTCTTCTATCATTGCTTGTCTCCAGCCAGGATGAGATAAAGCTTCAGCGTCTGTTTTAGGTAGAGAAGGGATGACCTTATTAGCAGCAAGTGCATACCTGGGATTCAGCTTCCTAATTCCAAGCTTAGACCTTGTGACCATAGGATGCATTTGTGTGTTAACAACTTGTTCAGGTACATGGGCTGGGGCCATTACCTTTTCTAATTCATGTTCCTCAATATTATCAGCGTCCTCAGGTGGTCTGCAGACTGGTGATGAAGACTGGCCAGAATGATCTGTTTCAAGACCCTGAGGGTAGTGAACAACTTGAGAAGGAAGACTAGGCAAGAGAGGAGGTATTTGAGTTGTCTTCTCTGCCAATTGCCAGTCCTGGAGGAGTCCACGCTTATGTTGATAAACCAAATGCTTGTACTTGTCAGTGAAAGGGAAACATTGCTCATCGAAGATTACATGCCTACACACATATACACGGCCTGTTGGAGGAAACAAGCAGCGATAGCCTTTATATTGAGAGTGATAACCAAGGAACACACATTGAAGGGAACGAGGATCAAATTTGTGCTTGGTAAATGGCCGCAGACAAGGGTAACATGCTGAGCCAAACACTCGAAGGAAAGAGTAGTTAGGAGGCTTACCAAACAGAACTTCTGCTGGACTCTTATTGTTTAAAGACGTTGATGGAAGCATATTTGAGATGAAATTTGCAGAATAGAAGGCTTCTACCCAGTATTTGAGAGGAGTTTTGCTGTGAAATAGCATAGTGAGTCCGAAATCTGTCAGATGGCGATGCTTCCTCTCAGCAATACCATTTTGCTGTGGAGTTGATGGACAAGATAGAAGATGCATAATACCATGATTCTTAAGATGATTTCTGAATAATGTACTTGTAAACTCCCCTCCACCATCACTATGAAACACCTTTATCTTCTTATTAAACTGATTTTCAACTTGTTTTTGGAAGGCAACAAACACATCATAGAAATCTGAGTTAAGCTTTAGAGGAAACATCCATGAATAACGAGAAAATTGATCCACAAAGACTGCATAAACCCTTGAACATAAACAATAGGAGAAGGTCCCCAAAGATCACAATTTATTCGATCAAGTGGTTCCATTACACTAGATTCAGAGTATGTAAAAGGAAGTTGAGAACTCTTTCCCATTTGGCAAGGTTCACAAACGAGAGAAGTGCTGCTCTTATTAATAGAAACTGCCTTGCTGGATTTGAGTAGTTGCAGGATCTGAAAATTGGCGTGTCCAAGTCGTTGGTGCCAGATGAAATCACTAGTAGCACACTGTCGGTTTGAGTAGAAAGCCAAAAATTCAGGATTCTGCAACACATAAAGACCTTCACGACGTGGTCCCCTTGTCACCACTTTCTGAGTTTCCAGATCAATAACATATACAACATTAGCATCAAAAAACACACCACATGGATAATCCTCACACAGTTTTGAGACAGACATTAGAGATTTCTGCATTTGTGGGTAGACTAAGACATTGAATAGAGGAATACTACATGTAGATGTGGTGAGAGTAGTGGAACCTACATGTGTGATAGGAAGATAGTTTCCATCTGCTACCATTACTGTTTCTGAGCCGTTATAAAGTGTGACATTCCTCAGATTTGTTGTTGTAGAGGTGATGTGGGCAGATGCACCAGAATCTGGGAACCATCCTTTTCCATTAACATCAGATACTTGAAGAGCAGCCAAGGCCTGGGGAGCATCATCACTTTGGTAAGCATTGTCAAAACGATTCCAGCACTTGAGGGCAGTGTGACCTATACGGCCACAGATCTGACAAACTGGGCAACTACTTGAAATTTCTGATGATACTTGTGACTGATTGCAATCTGAGGTGTTGACTTGCTGTGAAAAACCTCTTCCTCGAGTTGAGAAACCACCACGACTTTTATTCCCAGACCGAGAGTAGTTACTTCCACGACCTCTTTGTCCTTGGCCTGAATGACTTGGTTTTTGGACATGGAAGGCAGTGAAAGGAGTTACTTCTGCTGGAGTTTCATCGGATTGAAGGCGTGTGTGGAAACCAAAGACCTCAGAGATAACATCATTAAAGGTTGGTGGTGGATATCGTGACATCGAGCTTTGAACAACTGTTGAGATTGGATCATACTCACGGCTAGGTCCATTGAGAAAGGTGAATATCTTCATGGACTCATCCACTGGTTTGCCAATGGAGCTGAGTTGGTCACAAATGGCTCTAAACTCTCGGCAATAGACTATGAACTCCTTATTCCACTTAAATAACAATTGAAGACGACGGCGGAGGTCAAACTCTCTGGCGACAGAGCTTCTATTGAAGTTATCCGCAAGAGAAAGCCAAACATCTTGTGATGTAGTTAGCCCATGAACAGAGCCCAGAACCTCTTTTGTAAGTGTGCCAAAAATCCAAGACTTAATGAGCTGATCAGTACAGGTCCAAGCTTGAAAGGCTGGATTCGGAGTGATGACTCCAACATCGTTGACGAAGGCTGTGACTGTTGCTTCCGGTGGTGGGACTTGACCGGTGACAAAACCAAGAAGTTTCTGGCTGCGGAGGAGAGACTCAATCTGGGTTTTCCAGAGAAGACAGTTGCTATCATTTAGTTTCAATGTAACAGAACTAGAGACATGAATATTAGAAGGAAACGGGTACGGATCGAGAGCTTCTGCCATGACAGCACCTGTTAAGGTTTTAGGAAAGCTCTGATACCATGATAACAAAACGAGAGTAGATACTTTGGACTGAAGATTTCAATATTATTCAACCACACCACCACTGTTTACAAGAGAGCTCCTTTTATACACTCTAAGGAATTTTCTAGATCTAAATCCTAATTGATAGAATCGATTACATGTGTCAAACATCTAGCCAAATTCTAAAGATAAAAGGGAATCAAATTTGTTACAGAGAGGAACCTCATAGCTAGAGAGAGCTGAACTTTCCGTTTTGCTTTTCCTCTGTACGTTTTTAGATTTGTCTTCACTTGCAGACCAGAGAGACGACCGTTGCTGTTGGTGTTGAGTAGGCTTGGGCTTGGTTGTTGTTGTTGCATTCTTCACTGGGCTTTGTTCACATTGGCTCATTTTGATGTCTTTACTTTCATATATTATACAAATTAGAATCATGTGAAAAATTTATTTATTATCATTTTATTTTTGGATATATTTCTTATTTATAAAATAGTACATAAAGATTGATGATATAAAAAGATAAAAAGCCAATCTACTTAATTATTGTCAAGTAGTATGAATTAAAACCTATGAAACTCTTTGATGATTATAGAGTCAGTGAAATATATAAAAACATCAAGTGTGGTTATTTGTAGTACATATAAGCGATGCGGATTAATGTTGAAAACATGTTGTAGATAAATGTTGCTAACTCTAAACTAATTTAATTTCTAAGTGAATGAAATGATCTGGATGATATTTAAACCAAAAATGTTATTTGGGTTTAGTAAATTACCTGGATGTATATGATTGTTATTGTTGGTCTTTTTATCTTTTCTTATATAAGTTGTCATCTGATCACATCCTACGCCGCATGTACAATAAAACTATTAAAGAACTAATCAAGGAAGAGAAAATGAAACACAATCTTCCATTACTTTCACACTTCGAAGCCTTGTTGTTCCCTTAACGACTCCGTAGCCAACTTGCAACAATATCGAATGACGAAACTGAGCTCCACGCGAACATATAGACTCACGATCACGAAGCTTCAAAGTAACCCAACAACAGAAGCTTTTTGGGACTTAATTTAGACGAACTCGGCCCATTCCCATAAACCCAACATGTATGATTAAAGCTGTTTTTAGCGTCCTTATTCATTTATGGATTTGAATTGAACTTCCAAGGGCCAAGTTTATTCGTGTCATTTCCTCACATTTGTTTTTCCTTTGAATCGGACAGACTCGATTAAAACCCTAAATTAGCAAAGCTAATCTTAAATTTTTAATTTTGAAATAGTTAAGTCTTCTTTATTTTGGACATATCAAAGTTAAAAAAGAAGATTGTTTCTTTTTTTTTCGGGGTCTAATAATGTTACAAATTAAAGAGATAATCGAGAAGTAGTTCATTGCAATCATTTGGAATTCTGGATGGTACATAACATCATTTAAGAGTTTATAGAATTATAGCTATCCATTGATAATTAGCAAAAATAATTTTACCTTGATTCAAATGCACACGGTTAGTTACATTTCTTTAATTGAAATATATTTTATACGTACATGTATTATAAATATAAAATAAGAACTTTTTCTTTTTCAATATTGATATGAAAAATACCAAAAACATATAATTTTTATGCAGAAAATAAGACAACTTTTTAAGATTTTCGTACTTACCAAATACTAACATATCCAGGGAAATCGTTGGCAAAACCTTTTCAGAACACCACCTCGAGGGACGAGGTATTGCTCACTATTGTATGGATTACCGTCACAACTTTGATTGCAAGCGTCCTTACATTTGACGGGAGTTGCTTTGGCCATCTTCATGCACACGTTTGTAACACAATTTTTAAGACATACATCTCTCGATATCGTGATCGAATGAGCGACTTGTGCTGAATACATCATCGTAAATAACGTTACAATCATTAAAATATTGCATATTCTCTTTGACATTTGAGCCGCTATCACGTTGGTGATGCTATTGGGAAAAGTCTGAAAACTTTCCCTGTAGTTTTAATTTTTAAACGAGATGATTTGGTGAATTTGATGGCTGGCTTTAGGAGATTTATATAGTAAACAAAGTTTTATCAGTTGTTATTAACTATTGGAGGTTAATTTGTTTCTAGTTTCTTTTTTTTTGGACATCTTAATTAGATTATTAGGTGCTATATTGGTTAACTTAACTATCCATGTATCTACATAACTATATGCTACAAATAAACAATATCTTAGTGGCGTTTTATATATTAATGAAGTTTGTAACTACGGGTTGTTACCAAAATCAATTTTTGAATCCAGAAAAAATACACTCGTAATATTTTTGTTTTCGTTTTCAGGCTCGTCCATGTGAGAAGAGATATATCTATTCTCGCATAATGTTGATTCTCTCAAGAGAAAAGAAAAAAAAAACAACTTTGGCCATATGTTTTTCAAATGCATTCAAATTGGAATTTTGTTAAACATTACTGGAAATAACAAGATTTTCATTTCAAAGCTTCATTAGATGAAAGTAGAACAGATCCATGTATCTTTCATCAAAGAGAAAGTGAGAGTTGTTGTTATATGCAGATTCTGTCGAGAATCCTCAATAGGGACAGCCAAGAATTTGTAGGGTAGAGGAGACGACAAATAGGAGTTAAGTCAACTAACCGATGAGCTTCTCTTAGCCTATGAGCTTCTCAAAAACATGGAGAAGAGAAGGAGTAGAGGCAGAGACGCCAGAACCTCGTCGTCAAGATTAGCGGGTAAAGCATCAACATGGAGGACCGAGAGAGATGCAAACAATAAAATGAAAATATGAGCCTTGATAGGTTGGTTATGACTTACGAGTTCTTACCACAATTACTGAAACCGATAATTACTAAAATGTCCATGTTCTTTTCAAGAAATAACAAAAGAAACCTAAATCCATCAATCTCCATCGATCTCTCTCTTTTTAGGTTTCTTTCTTCCCTAAGATTTTATGTAAGGTTTCTTTCTTCACTTCTCTTCTCTTCTCCTTTCTCCTTCATCTCTTTCTATGGCTGCTTCGATTGTGATATTTGTGTTGGGTTCTCTTTGTTCATGTATGTTTTGATGTTTTACTGATGGGTTCTACTCTGTTTTCGAAATAATATTGTATTTGGTTCGATGTATTCGGTACACTACAGTTAAAATGGAGTCAAAACTAGGAGTTTGTTTTCCTCTCTGTCGTCTTCTTTTCTTTTATTTTTTGATAACTATGAGTTGTTGTCATGTTTGGGATTTAAGAAGACTTCCGTAAGATAAACCCTAAAGTGATGAATTTTTAGTATCATACAATATGAATGCGATTTATGACAACATGCATATATTGTTTCAAGAAAAAATATATTATTAATCACGCGAGTACAATAGAGACATGTACAAGATGAGCATTAACATATTTGGAGAAATAAACAATGAGAGAGTTTGTGATTATAGATTAGCACACGCTGAAGGAACAAATCTGCAAAAACGACTTGTACCCGGTTTAAGGTATTTTTCTTGACCAAATTGTTGTTCATTGCAAAGTTTTTTGCAAGCATCCTCGCAGGCAGGAGTAGCATTTTTTAGCTCTTTTAAACACTGGTTTGTGACACAATGTTTGATACAAATATCTACATTATTTGACTGTGAGATTTGTGCTGAAAACATCATCGTCAACAAAGCTGTAATAATCAGAAAATTGCATGTTTTCTTCAAACTTTGAAACTCCATAACGTATATAAAATGTAGTGATATTGATTACAACATATATTAATAAACAAGATATTTTAGGTTTGTCTAGATGATTCATATAGTGAAGGTAATGTTATTTACTTTTAGAAATTGGTTGTTTTTTGGTTTGTTTGAAGGTTTAATTCGTTTCTTGTTTCTATCTTTAGAGCTACGTACATCTCTGTGATTTAGTGTTTTGGTCATCCCGAACAACTTTATAATTGTTCTAAATAAACAATAATTAATCGTTTAAATGTTACAAATCCTTGTAAGTTGTAACCGTATTAAGCCAAATTCAGAGACACTAAGATCGTATTGGAATTAAAGAACCGTCAAATTAACTATACGATTTCGGTTCGGTTAGTGTCCGGTTAAAAAAATTAATCCGAACCGAATAAATCACTCCATGGCCTTACCCGACCCGGCTCATCGACTAGTCACACGAAGCTTGACTTTTATTTTCCCCTTTCTCTGAGTAGAAATCGAGAAAGGTACTTTGCTCAATCTTCGTTTCTCGTGTGGTAATCATCGTTTCTATGAATTAGAATGGTCTTTTTTATAGGATTCATTATAGTTTTTGGTTGCAATTTTGCATCTTTCTTCTGATTAAGTGAGATGTATTTGATTTTGTTGTCGTTGTTCGTGTTATGTGATTGTGTTTGTTCTTATTTTTTTCCCAGAATATGATGATTCTTTGGTGCTGATTCTTTATTGAAAAACTTGCTTCACTACTCTATGATACGAATCCAGATCTTAACAAGTTAATTTTAATCTCATTGTTTCTCAAAAAGACTGCTCCAATGATTCGTGTGTGTGTAAGTATTCAAGATAGCATTTGTATTTTCCTGTCTTTGTTTCATGGAGATTAATCTGCATACTTATGGCACACTAGTCTTTAACACTGTTGTTTTGCCATTTAACATTGTAATGATTACTCAAGATTATTGCTTTTGCTCCTTATGAAGATAGAGCTTACTAACATTTTGTTTGTGAAAAGTACTTTTGTTCATCTGAGTTTCTATCTGGCTTATAAGATGTGTCTGGTGATAACTTTTCCCTGGGCATTGCTTCTTTTCAGTGACTGATCAAAGATGGGAAGTCAGGAGAATGTGAAACACCTTGAGGAATGCACCGTTTCCAAGTCAGTTTCTTACTTTATGTTTGCATCAATAAACGTTGATTGTTTGCTAGTCATTAGAAAGAGAAAGGAACACAGTTTGTGGTTGTTTCTTAAACTGTGATATCGAGTCTTGTGATCTAGGAATCGTAGCTTTATCATTGAGTCATTAGTTTATGTACCCACCATTAGTCGTTTTTCACTTGTTGACACCATCATGCTTAACCGCTACATTGCTCTGATTTGGAAAAAGAAGTAACCTTAGCATCCAACATCGGTATTGGTATCTAGTATCTTATGGTGTATAACAGTGTGGTTGTTGTTCTTGAATATGGAAACATTCTCAAGTGTTGAAAAGTTCAATTCGTCTGGTGTAGAAAGTGTTTGATATTTGATTCTTGTGATCTAGGAATCATAGTTTTGTCATTGAGTCATGAGTTATCAGTTATTTAGCCCTCTCTAAGTCGTTTTCACTTGGTCATACCATCATGCTTAACCACTACATTGCTTTAATTTGCTTAAAGAAGTAACCTTAGCATCTAACATTGGTATCTAGTATCTTCTAATGTAAAACACATTGTGGTTGTTATTCTCCAAGTTGAAACATCCTAAACTGTTGTGGGTGCAGTGCACTAGGGACATGGGTATTCTCAGTCCTAGGAGCATTGGTTGCAATCCCGGTAGGCATCAAACGCAAGTCTCTTGGTCCACTCGTGTTTTTTGGCACAACCGGAACAATGCTTGATATCATCATTGGTGTAAGTCAATGTGAGAGAGAACACGCAGAACACCAAATGAAGTTACTCCAAGACTCTCAAAATGCCACAGCAACAACCACCAACACAGAGACTGAGGATAATTCTTCCATGTCCTAATCTCCTTACATTTGTTTCAATAAGACTATGATGTAATTTTGTTGCCATTAACAAGTTTACACTTGTCTCAAGATATTGTGAATATCCATGTGTAATGAGCAAACAAAGACGCAAACTTTTGATGATTTTGCAACAAAACTAAGAAGCTAAAGCTGATTCATTGATACACTATCATCTCCACCAACAAATTGCAAGGGCAATATCGTTCCATACACATGAATTAGTATATAGTACGATATACATCTGAAACTGTTACGAGCAATTTATATGACGAGAGGATCAATCCTGAAGTTCACTCCAATATCAAATGGTATTCGAAAACTCATGTTCAAAGAATCAAAGTTTCAACTTTTATCAACATACCATGTTTATACTAAAGAAACAAAGAAAAGAAAAGCAGAATGAAAGATTAATAAAACGATCACTAAAACGACACCGCTCCAAATCGAAAGCAGAGGAAGATTCTGGCGAACTCAAACTCATCCGACGACAAACCATCGGACATACGCCAAGAAACAGAGCGAGACCATAAGGCAGATAGAGCCCATCGTCAGTTTCATGTCCGACTCTTCTCGTAGTCTTTGCATCACCACCGGCGCAAAAGTGAGTCCGAGTATCGATAAAGCGATTCTGACAATCGCAAACGTAAAACATAGTTTGGCAAGCTTGTTGAGCTCTGATGCGCAGTAGAACGCCACGTGTCCATTTTTCGTCGTCTCAGTTCCCGGGTTCGGATCGGAAAAGTCAAAACCAGCTGCTCGTTTGCAGATTCCGGTGAAAATGGCTAGCAAAACTGCTACGAAGAAACGATCGTTTACTCGACGAGTCTCTTCTCTTCTCTCACGACCTTCATCATGATCATCATCCATTGCGATCAGAATCTTGCAGTGATTTTGAAACTATGATTGATAAAAATATAAAAAAAATCGGGAAAAAGGGAGAAAAATATGTCTGAGGGTTTTGGAGTTTGTTAAAGAGAGGGAACAAGGGTTTAACTAACCTAACCATGGTTAGGTTTTAACCAGGAACTATGGTTTATCATAACCGTACGTTTTCTAACCATGGTTCCCTTATGTTTAATAACCGTACGTGTTGAACAAGTTTCAATGCTAGAGAGGTGATATGGACTTGACCAAGTACTGACTTCTTTCTTTGGTCACTGTAGATAAACAATGTTTTCTTGAATTAGTGGTTACAAAATTTCTATATTTTGGTTACACTAATTGGTTCCTAGAAATTTTATTCAGATTGGTCAATAGATATATATATATATATATATATATATAACGGCCATACAATTTAGAAAATATCTGCATGGTTATAGTAATCAGAAGTAATCATTGAGATTAGATATATAATAACTATACGACTATCATTTATATTGTTAGTTAATTAAAAACAAAATTTTAATCTTTTTACTTTTGATTATTACTACGTTTTATTCCAAAAGAGAGAAAATAACTCAAATGCCTCAACTAACGACACGTGGAACGATGCATTGATCGGATGGCTTATAATAAGGTACGATTACTTTGTCTTTTTGATCTAAAAAGTAGCTAATTAAGTATTGATCCAAAAAATACAATGAGGCCTTTTCTTAAAGCGATTACAATGTAGATGAAGTGATAAAACTTGTAGCTCAATTTTTATTTACAGTAAAATGGTTTTTATGATATACTGGTTACAAAATTTGGTTCGAAATCTATACTTTTTGGGTTAAACAAATTGGTTACCGAAAATTTATATTCATCCTGGGTACCATTTAGAAAAATACGTTTAGTAATATATTTAAATCTCATTATTACTAAACGATGATGCCTTTTCTTGAATCTTATTATGAGCACGAATTTAAAACTATTAAGAGCATTTATCTACGTAAAACAAACATAGCGTGATAAATCTTCGGCAAACCTCCAATCAAGATTAAGAAACCATAAAGTTCAAAAACTCAAAGCAAAGAAACAAAGAAAAGCAGATAGAGAGATTGTACGTAAGCATCGGCGATGGTCTCACACTAAACGACACACAAATCCATAGAAAAAAGAGAGAGTTTGATGACGTGGAACGGTGGAAGAACTCAGTAACACTCACCCGACGACAACGTCGAACCAGCGAAGATAAGCCGAGAGAGAGAGCGATATCATCACAAAGAATAAACCCAACAACAGCTGCATGTCGCACTCTTCTCTTGCTTTTCTCATCCGTTCCACCACCATCGGAACCAGCGTGATTCTCACCATCACAAACGAAAAACACAGATGAGCCCACAAGTTGAACTCCAACGCCCAAGACACGAGTCTGTTCTTCGTCGGGTTTGGATCTGAAGCAGCTGCTCGTTTGCAGACTCCTGTGAAAAGATCAAGCAACGCTGCCACGATGAAACGGGCGATCAATCGACGCAGCTCTCCACGTCCCTCATCACGAGGCTCTTCACGTATCTCAACAACTCCATCCATGGCGATCGAATCTTGCAGGAAATATAAAAGATTGTGAAAAGGAGACAAAAATATGTACAAAGGGGTTTTGGAGTTATATAGGCATGGAGGTTTTATGTACTGTAAACTAACCATGGTTAACGTTTAACCGTGAACCGTGATTTATATATAATAACCGTACATTTTCTAACGGGCGTGAGTGGCGATGACCTGGACCTCTTTAGTCACAGTAAAAATAGTTTTATGAATTACCGGTTACACAATTTTCATTCGTTGCTGAACCGGAAATCGATACTTTTGCTTAGACAAATTGGTTATTTGCAGTTATTTACCGGTTACACAATTTTCATTCTGCTTGAGTCAATTTACCATCTGCGTTACCATTTGGAAAAAATATCTTGCATGGTTTAGTAATTTTGAATCATTTCATACAATCTACATAATAATGTTATTTACAGTCGACTCAACTGTATTATAACGTTTTAGCGATCAATCTACGTTTAAATTGGACCTAGTACACTTGCTCTTCTTACTCCGCCTAAGAACCGGTCCTCGTTTAATTATATTTAGATATACAATATGCAACCTTGCTCTTTAATCGATAGTTTGATACCCGATAAAAATAAGATATTTGATTTCTTCATTTACTCAAATCTTTTAATACTTGTAATGAGTTAATTAAGGATCAAGTTATAAACTAAACATATAATTATCATCGGATGAAACAACGCTAGCATTCATGATCTGCACGGTTGATTTGGATGTTTACAACATTTGTACTCGGTAATCTTACGAATATTTGGTATAGATCAAAAAGAAAACTTCTTCATCACTTTCTACAAATGTTAAAAGAACTCGGATAAGGTAAAATGTAAAAAGTAAAGAAAGCACTGGGAGTGGGAGGTCATCTTATGCCACGTGGAACAATTTATTAATCGTTACGATTATTTTGTCTTGATCTTAACTCTAAAGCATGTAAAATAAATAGGACGATTTATATTCAAATAAACTATAATTAGTGAAGATTTATCGGATGGTTTATAACATAAGCTACAGTTTATAAGGGCACCTTTGTTTGTATTTCCATTTTCCACCACAATTTTCACAGTGACTGAGTCAGGACTTGTACTAAAGGGTTCATCAGTGTAATTTGCACTCATCCTTCAAGAGTTTTACAATGTGGCCTTTTCTTAAAGTGATTATGAGCTGAAATTCGAAACTGTTACGAGCATCAAGGGATATAAATTCTTGTAATCCGATATCAATTAATATTCACCAAACCATGTTCAAAACTCTAATCAAGAAACCATGTATAATATTCAAAAAAACACAAACCAAAGGAACCAAGAAACAGCAAAAACACGAAAAGAAGATAGAGATATCGAAGATGACCTCAGTAAAGTAAGAGAGCACATAAGTAAGTACTCTCTCACGCATCTTAACGAAGCTACACCATGGAATAGAGCGAGATCATCAAACAGATAAAACCCAAACCCAAGAAGCTATCGCAATCTTCTCGTAGATTTCGTATATTTAGTGGCACCAACACCGTCGAGACTATGATGTGTGAAATCACCATCAGAAATGAAAAATTCGCCATCCCGTTGAACTTCGACGCCCAATACGAGTTTTGATCTGACTCTTCAAAACCAACTTCTCGTTTCCAGACTTCGGTGAAAATTTTGAACGCAACTGCGATGACTAAACGAACTTTCAATCGACGTAGCTCTTCTCGTATCTCAACAACTTCATCATCCATGGCGATCGTAATCTTGCAGGAGAGACGAAGTTTTCAGAATTATCTGTACAAAAGGGTTTACGTGATCTAAACCTAACCATGGTTATAATATAACCGTAAGTTTTCTAACGGCATGAGTGGTGTGATGACGTGGACGAAAGGACCCGACTCATAATCCTATATATTTACCAAACGAAAATTGAAGTAGTTGCCTCATCATACGACACGTGGTACGATTGATTGATCGAATGGCTTATGATAAGCCACGGTTATTGTAAAAAGACCGGTTTCTGCATGCAAGATTTATTTACTGGGATCATTTCTATCTTTAATTACCAGTCAGTTTGCGATCAATTTAATGTTACACTAATCAAGTAATCATGTTATATTTTAACGATTGACTCAAAAACGTTTTAGCGATCAACCTAGTTATATAGACAAAATGCGATAATGATGATTTAAAAATCAAGTTATTAACTAAACCCAACAGCTATATATCATCGGATGAAACATTACTAAACCATGCAAGATGTTAAAAGTGGAGAAACCCACGAAATGTTACAATACTTCTCGTTCAAGTTATACAAGCATGAAGGTTAATTTTATGTAGTGTAAACTAACCATGGTTAAAGTTTAACCGTGAACCGTGATTTATAATAACCGTACATTTTCATTCGTTGCTGAACCGGAAATCAATACTTTTGATTAGGCAAATTGGTTCGTGTCTGCTTGGGTCAATTTACCATCTGCGTTACCATTTAGAAAAAAATTTATTGCATGGTTCAGTAATATTTGAATCATTTGATACAATAACTATATTTCCACAAATAAAGACTATTTAATTTGTATTTGATTTTAGAATATTAGTGCTTTTGTTTTCTCTGATTCTTATACACTTTTGTAAAATTGTAAGGCCAATGGTTTTCCGAATAACCCATAGGATCTGTGTGTGATGATAACACAGAGTGACTGACTCGGGTCATAAACTAAAGGGTTCATCACTGTAATTTGCAGCTTCATTCAAGAGTTTAAAGGGATTATGAGCTAAAATTCGAAACTGTTCATAAGTAAACACGAAGGGATATAAAATCTTGTAATCTAATATCACCAAACCATGTTCAACCCTCTAATCAAGAAACCATAACGTTCAAACACACAAACCAAAGAAACCAAAAAAAGAAACGAAAAGCAGATAGAGAGATTCATGTAAGCATTGACGATGGTCATCACTAAAGTAAGAGAACATATAAGTAAGTACTCTCACGCATCTCAACGAATATACGCCATGGAAAGTAGCAGCGAGATCATCAAGCAGATAAAACCCGAAAGCAGCTGTATATCGCAGTATTGTCGTAGAGTTCGCGTTTGTCGTGCCACCAACACCGTCGAGAATACGATTCGCAACATCACCATTAGAAAAGAATAATGCGCAATCCTGTTGAACCTCGACGCCCAGTAAAACTCCGTTCCAGCTGCTCGTTTGCAGACTTCGGTGAAAAGATTGAACACAACTGCGAGGACGAAACGAACTCTCAATCGACGTAGCTCTACACGTATCTCACGATGCTCTTCACGTATCTCAATAACTCCATCATCCATGGCGATCGTAATCTTGCAGGAGAGACGAAGATTTCAGAATTATCTTTACAAATGGGTTTTGGAGTTTGTTTGTTAAAAAAAGGTTTATGTAATCTAACCTTAACCATGGTTGAAATTATAACTATCGACTATGGTTTATATTATAACCGTACGTTTTCTAACGGCGTGAGTGCTGTGATGACGTGGACCTTGGTTTTATGAAATACCGGTTACGCAATTTCCGTTCGTTACTGAACCGGAATATTCGATCAATCTACATGTTTAGTAATATAAACAAAATGCAATAATGATGATTTAAATATTAAATTATCAACTAAACATATAACTAAAACCAACAGCTATATATCATCGGATGTAACAACGCTAACGTTCATGGTACAATAGAGCAAAACACATCACAAATACAATAGATAGAATAAAAGTAGGAATACTAAGAGATCACATAGAGAGACTAAGAGTTAGCAGAAGTAACAATCCTTCAATGAAACGGCCACAAGTTAACAACCATTGCGCATTTGCTCGAAATAGACATGCAGAGCATACACTAGTGAAAAAAACATGAATAGTCACAAAATTGTTGTAGTTTAGCCAAAAATTTCATAGCTATACGAAGAAATAGCTACGAAAAATCACAAATTTTTTTTCGTAGCTATACTTTTGTAATCTTTTTAGTTCGTGGCTGCGTAACCACAATTTTATCACTTAATATTTTGTAGCAAATTTAACTATAAAATAATCACCTCAAGTTTTGTGGCTACTTAATAAAAATTAATTAATTGTTATAAAACATCTTATGGACTCATTAACCGGCCCATTAGGTTTTACTCTTCCCATTAGGTTTTACTCTTTTCTATTGTACCCTGACATCTATATATATTGTTCCAGACATCATTAATATTGAATAAGTTTACAACACGTTATCAGCACGAGGCTCTAACCAACTGAGCCTTAGCCGCCGCTTCTTTTCCTCCTCCTAGCCCTAGCCGCCGCTTCTTCTCCTACCTTGAGTCGATTTGAAAACCGAGGTCTTTAGCTCCCGGTTCCTTTTTCCAGTCAGAACCAAAAAGACGTGATCAAATGTAAAATCATCACCCTAATGATCGAAACCGTCTTCATTTAGAAACTCTAATCTAAACCGTCAAAACCCTAACCGCTTAACCCTAGATCACAATTTTGTTTTGTAAAATCATGCAAAATCACGTTACTGTTCATCGTTACTGTTCATCGTTACTGTTATGAATCCCATAATCCAAATACCATAGATTCATAATCCCTTAATGAAATTAATTATATATGTTTCAGATGTCGAACATTCAAAAGGTTGAATTCGAGGCACTCAATGTCTCAGGAGATAACTATCTCCAGTGGGCCCTTGACTCTAAAATTTTCCTCAACTCCAAAGGCCTAGGTGAATGCATCATCGATGATAACACCGCATCTCTCAAAGATCGGTTCCAGGCGATATTTCATATCCCCCATCACCTGGCCGAGAGCCTCAAAAATCAATATCTCACGATTGAGAATCCACTCGATCGGTTCCAGGCGACCTTTTGTAACAATATCTCACGATTGAGAATCCACTCAAAAATCAATATCTCAATATCTCATAGCTATACGACGAAATAGCTACGAAAAATCACAAATTTTTTTCGTAGCTATACTTTTGTAACATTTTTAGTTCGTGGCTGCGTAATCACGAAATACTCACTTAATGTTTTGTCGCTAGTTAGCCACAATTTTGTCACTTAATATTTTGTGGCAAATTTAGCTATAAAATAGTCACTTCAAGTTTTGTGGCTACTTAATAAAAATTAATTAATTAATTTGTTTTCAATAATTATATTTATGTCAAAAATTAAATAAAAAATTAGAAAATAACTATTAATTATTAATCCGGATAATATATATATATATATATATAATCAAATTGTTTTACAAAATAGATAAATTACAAAAAAAACTTCTCATTACAAAATATACAAATAGGAAACTTCTATTTACAAATCAAATTATTTTAGGAACTCAAGTGCATATTGCTTCTCAATCCCCAGAGCTTTCCTCAGCCCTTGTTCACAAGTTTGAAGGAGTCTTTACTAACCATGAGTTTATGAGTTTATCTAACCATGATTGACTTTGGCGTAACTGTTTCCTAACATAGTAATTTGTTTCTACGTTGTCAGAGTCTTTACTCTTTACAAGTTCTATATGTTGGCTAATAAAGAGAGTGTTCTAGATGAGTGCCACTTTATTCACTATTTAATAATGTGTTGGATTGGTTTATTGAAGTTCTGATTACATATTTAGTTTACTTCTGACTACCAACTATATTTTAATGAAAAAATGCAAATTTTATCCCATTTTCCAAATCAAAAGAAACAAAAAAAAAAGAAATTAGGAGGTCTAGTTGCCTTTAGACGATTGCTAAGTATCCGAAAATACTAGATAGTAGCAATTTTAGTTGGGCTAACCGGATTACTTTTTAATTTTAAAAACTTATAATTATAGAGTTTCGACTTTGGAGAATAATCGGTGTAAAGCGTCTACAAAAACTTCCTCAAAACCCAACTAAAATTTTTGGTTGATGTTTTGTATTGAATATACAAAACGACATTTTTTGTGAAACAAAAAAAAAGTTTTAAAATGATACTCTTTCTAAAACAGAAGTAATAGTAAAAAAATTAAACATTATATTAAATATTTGTGAATATATGTGAAATCTCATAAAATCAAGTTTTGTATAATGGAAAGAGTAGTTTATATCAATTTCGAAATCATATTTTAATTTTTTTGAGGATTTTATATACGAATAGATTGAGTGTAAAAAATTACCAAATAAATATATGATGTTTTAAAATTTTTAGCGTTGTTCTTTTTACTTGTTTAAAAAAAAAAAAAAAGTATAGTCAACTCTATTAATAGCATATACTGCGGTGCATTAGACTAAAGAGCCTTACAAAAAAAACCATATATTTTGGTTATTAAAGTGTTTATGTGGTCAATGCATATGGACCGCTAGCTTCATTTTGATTTTATAACCTTTTGGTTCATTTAGTTATGTACACTATATATAGGGCCCCTATATATATGGTTCACATAAAGAAGAGTAACTCAAAAAGTAAATTAGGTTCCTACAATGTTTAGTTATCTTCTAACTATGACAGCTTTAAAATTATTACAAACCGATATATCATGTAATCTTGCATAGAGTTTAATCCAACAATACTTTTTTAATTTGCATTTATAAATCAGTTCTCTAAAATTATTGAACTCAACACTTTTCGTTAAAGAAGCAATATTATATAGAAATTTTATTGATAAGACATATAAATAAAATATCTATCCAAACACATGTTTTGAATAGATATGCAGAAAAATGAAGAATGATTACATCTTCACTTATACTGAACATATGGGTCATAACCCGGCATGCCATTCATAGAAGACGAAGAGCTACCATCAGCACCGGATTCATCCTGACCCGACCCATTTTGGTAGTACCGACCACCACCCATAACCATGGATTGATCAACCATACCATAACCATAAGGACCCGGAGGAGGTAGGCCATGAGATGGGCCAAGTGGTGGGCCGTGAAACCCAATACCATTTCCTCCATAGCTCTGTCTCAACGACGGTGCCTCACCTCTAAGTGCAGACCCACGATCCGTCTCTATCTCACGGTACCGGTTAATGAACAAGGTGAGGGGATCCATGTAATTATCAAACCCAAGCTTGCTCATAGCCCAAAGGATATCTTCAGCAGTTATGGTCTTACGTTGCTCACGCTGGCAACGCTCATTGGCTTCACCGGTCACGAAGCTAATGTACTCGGAGACGCATTCTTGAATCGTTTCTTTAGCGTCGTCAGAGATTTTGGCGTGCGACGGTAATTTTTTACGCATGATCCTTATGACGTTAGCGATTGGCATGTATTGGTCTTGTTCACGAGCCATACAAGGCTGTTGCTGGACCACGATACCTTTGTTTTTGTCACCGGCGCCGGCTACCACGACTGAGCTGGTCATTGGGTTTGGGTTACTAAGCTGGTCCAAATTCAATCCTGTTCATAGTTAAAGAAAATTTAATTAATCTTAAAGTAGATATTAAATGATCACGTAGAGAAGAATAATTGAACTAGATATGAAAATTAAATGGAATAAGAAGCATCAAGGAAGACGTTCTTAGTTACGGACCAATAAGATAAGAGATAAGTTTAGTGGGGTCTAATTTTTGTTGACTAGAGTTATTGAGTAGACTGTTCAGATTCTTGCCGTTACGTTTATAATCATACAACGAAAATGTCAAAAGAATCTTTTTTTTCTCCTCGAAATACTTCAAATTTGACGTTAAATTTTGTTAGAAAAAATACAAAAAAAAAACTCGAAAATTGGAGAAGAACATCAATTAATTTACAGAGAAGAAGGTATGACCTAGTTGAACAGATATTTATTTCATGTGAGGGTTCCCAATGGTAAACGTTAAAAGAACCAACAAGATTAAAGTTAATGACATCTAGATCCAGTAAAAACTTAGCCGTTACAATGAGAAACTAATAAAAAAATATTATAATCATGAGTAATTTTATAATATAATTTCTTATTAAATCTAAACATAGAAAAATATTTTGTTTTTAAGTCAGTTTTTCTTTAACAGAAAACCAGTACATAAAATTTCCTCTTTTACATTTTTAAACATCGAAAGAGCGAATGGTTGCGATGGTCGAAGCGGACAAATCATTTTGTAGATTGAACCGTTTTTTGTTTACCAGTTACAAATTTTAGTTTGCAATAGTACATACCACATAAAACATAACAAATCCATTGTGAATTAACTGTGAACCGCTTTTACTTTTGGTACGCAATATATTATTAAATTGTATCCGTCCTAAAACTAAAGCGGTATAATCCGCTAATGGTTTTGTCTATTTTTTCTATGGTCACAGTTCAAAGCCAAAATTTGTTAAGAAAAAGGAAAGTGATACTCAAAAACATTGCTCGTGCATGCACGAGTACACACAAATGAATTATGAAAGATCATCCGCCATTAAAAACATTGACTCAGCCCGGATGTAAACACGAGTATCATACACATACACCTATCAAACTCATATGCATGCATGTATAATCGTCTTCTCAGAGCAATTCCTCAAACTTTCACGAAAACTAAATTTTCAAGACAGAAGACATCCACTTCTTTTTCTCGAAAAGACACATAAAAACCATAAAGCAAGTCTCCAAATTTTCATAAGCATATATATATATATATGGAGGCAGGCAAGTATAAATATGTAAACAACCACTTATATTGATTACCAGAGTTGGGTTTTGGTAGCTGATAGTGAGTGAAGGGAGCTCCACGTTCCATTGTTTCTCTGCCGTCTTTTTTTTTTTGTTCTTTATAAAATAATGATTTGAGTGATTTGTTGCATGCAAAGAGAGGTTGATGGTTGAATGGTTTATAGAAAGATGATACAAATGGCAAATGAGGCGGTTCTCACGAGGTCGCTATATCTCTTTCCCATTGGCTAATTTCATTGGCTAAGTGACCAGTCAGACTAACCCCACTGCTCTTCTCTCATTGGTTCTTTATTCACAAACTACCAAAGCTAATTAAGTAAAAAGATACTTAGAAATAAAGATAGATATGAAGTAGATTTTATACATACGAGGCTCTCCTTGTTTATGGATAGATAAATGTTGCTCTAACATTTTCTAAGTATTAGATTATCGGAGAAAGATTTACTTGGCGTAATTTTATTTTTATAAAATTTACGGTCATTGTTTTGAAATTGAAATTATTGGGAGGAAACCATATAAATGTTCTGGTATGAGAGGTTGTACGGATCTAGACCCAAAACCTCTTCGATCAAAAAAAAAAAAAAATTGAGATTATTTTTAAGTAGATTCTCTTATTTGAAAAGGTAATTTTGGTATAGTTTCAATGATTATGCTTACAATAGATTCTAGTGGTATTATCTATTAGTTTGTATCAATTTATCTTTGGATAAATTTAGTAGAAAAAATTCAAGAAAAGTTACAAAATTGCAATAATAATTATTATTGGTATTGTGTATCTTAATGAATATCGTCGATCCATTTTTTTGTTATCACATGTCTATTTGAGAGCGATTTCATGAGGGTTTATTTAATTAAATATATCATATTATGTATGAAAATTACCACTACAATAATTATTCATTAAATCTTCCAACCGATTTTTAATTCATACATATTTAAACTTTCAATAATCATGCTAAAATCCCAAATGTTAAATGAACTAATGCATGCTTTACCACACACACATATATATATATATATATATATATATTATGTTAGCATACATATTATAATTGAACATATACTCATGATTAATTTACAAGATCCAAAATATGAAGTTTTAACAAATATCATGCACAGTTGCGTTGAGTGTCGCAAAGGTTATTCGTATTTTTTCGCTAGTTTCGTTTACATTTATGTAACTTATGAAAAATTAAAAGAGAAGGGAAAAAAGAACAAATCTTGCTAGCTAGCTCGAATTAAAATTTGAGTCCAATCCGGTTTTCCT
Source organism: Crucihimalaya himalaica (assembly GCA_004349715.1). Lineage (NCBI taxonomy): Eukaryota > Viridiplantae > Streptophyta > Magnoliopsida > Brassicales > Brassicaceae > Crucihimalaya > Crucihimalaya himalaica. Next base: position 2,992,141 of record SMJT01000005.1, read on the forward strand.
CATCCTTTCTTCATAACTATTTCTAGAGCTTCACTTTTTTTTTTCTTTTTTTTTGAGTTGATTCTTAGATTAATTCAACAAAAAAAATTGTTTTTACGACAAATGCATATTTCTTTTCAAAGAGAAATTTAATTTAAAATAAACTAAAAATAAAGAAATCATGAATAAAGAATGAATTAATGTTGCTTCCGATTTGCTTGTCTATGCTTTGAGTCAATTGTTGAGCTTGCGCTATAAGTTCACCGTGTCTATTTTTGTTCCTTTCTCCCCAGATTATGTGAATTGTGGTCTGGAAAGCATAATGCACGAGCCATAGTTGAACCTAAACGTTCACCATCGAGTGAATAAGAAGATCCACTCTCAACCCCGTTTACATCGACAATTTATGATTACAATCAAAGGATCTAGTAGTATTTCTCATTAATATGAGGAAGAAAATTTAAAAAGTGCAATAATGTTTAGGAATGGTTGTGAATTCATGATTTGTATTCATATTATATATATATATATATATATATATATATATATATATAATACACAATTAGTTAAAAGACAAAAAAAATATTCATAAAAATTAATAAGTGAATACCAAAAATTGAAAACTAGTACCAAATTAAATAAATAACGTCGTTATTTTTTTTTCCTGATAAACTAAACATTATGACCAAAAACAATCTCGTATATGCGGCGACCAATACGCGACGCATATAAACATATAATTGTATTATTCATCATTCAAACTGTTATGATGTATGATTGTACGATATATTATACAGAGAAATAAAACAACTTGAGAGCAACCGTAGTTTCCAATTCTTGCCAAATTTGCAGAAGCCACTAGTACTCGAACCGTTCAGAGGAAAGATTTAAACACCATGATAATTCGTTTCACTTTGGATGCACCTTCTTCTGCAAGCATAATGGCATATGTATGGAGTCGCATGTTTTACCTCTTTCAAGCACTTGTTCACCATGCAATGTTCGATGCACTCGTCTACCATCGCCGAATAAGAGAATGGTGCTGAGAACACCATTGTGAATAAAGACACAATCATTACAAAGTTGCTTATATTGTTCATCATTCAACCTGTTATGATGTAATTTTTTGGTTTATCTTAATTTTCCATTGAGAGGTGATTTTATAAGAATGTTGGGCTAATCTACTAGATTTATATTGTAAAAATAGATTTATGTATTTTTAGAAATTGTTATGCTTATTTTTTGACATTAAGTTGCTTTCTTGTTCTATTATTGAGCGTTTAAACAAATTATTGTTTTGACTCAACAATTATAATTCATTTTGACCCCTTTCATAAAAAAAAAAATTGTTTAATTTAATATTTTGTCCCCGTTTAGAAAATAGATAACTCCGAATCAAATTTCGAACTGAAATCGATCCTACGTAATGTTTATGATATTTGATCAACATGCGTGAATATGTAAAGAAGTTCTTAAATAACCAAACCTCATAAGATTTCCTTGCTTGAAAAGCAACTTTAAATCTGAAGAGAGACCAAAGTCCATTTGGCGAATTTTTTTAATAAACTTAATATAATAAATAACTCGCCCCATCGGGATCCTTAACTAATTGTTTTAATGGTAATTGAGTTAAAAACTAATTCGAGAATACAAATTAATGAATACAAATTTATGTGATCAAAACCCCTAATCATAGAACAATACTTGAGTTGAGGTAGATCATATCATGGCAGTTTTGTGAAATTATTGGAATTTTTTTTGCCAATAACTGTCTTGACAATACAAATTTTGTAAATTTATCAAAAATTCTGAAAATTCTGAAAACTTTGGAGTAGTTTTTAATAGATTTTATTAAGGCTATGAAACCATTTGGTGCAGTTATTGTAAACGTGTTCTAAAACGAACTTAATTATAGAAATCATATGATTAATGACTTCATTTTAACAGTCAATGGTGATTGACTTAATTGTTGGTGATTTAAATGTTACATGACCAAATTGCGACAAAAATAAGTATCCTTTGTTTATATATTTCCAGAGATTTGCTTTGTTGTCTGATAAACAAAGTTTTTTTAAACAACTTAGATGTTACAACGATAACTATTGTTCACATTTCAAAGTATGTCTTGATTTAGACAACTATACATTCTATTGTTCATAACCCTCAACGTGTTTTCTTGTTTTAAAGACTTTTTGGGTTTCGTTGTTAGTTTGTTGAATAGAGATGTAAATGTTACCAAATCATCCTAAATAGTCGGAAAATTAAGAACAAATCGTACCAAATCACCTATAAAAATTTATTTAAAATAACCTAATAAGTCACCAAGATATTCTCAAAATCCACCTAAATCCCACTAAATCTACAATCCTCCAAATGAATCTTTGATACATGTGCCCGTTTGCTTAGGGCTTTTCCAAAAATAAATCAATACAATAAAACTTCTTGTGTCTTTCCTGGTGATGATACATCAGATTTTTCAAGCTTCCTCCATCTGACACATCATTAAAATAACAAACCAATTAAAACATTTTAATTAATACACATCAGCTCAAATGAACTCATGTACAAAGTTAAAACTTTTAGTATTCAATACAATAAAAATCTCTAAGAAAAATTATTTTAATTGATTCTGCATTAAAGGTGAATATAATTATCTATATACTGAAATAATTTTGAGGCAAACCACACGATAGAATAAAATGCATGCAGCTAATTGAGATTCATATTAGAACATTCTACGTTGAAACCAAATGCTAAAAATTGTCTCGACAATGAGCCGGAAAAAAATAACTATATATATATATATATATATAAGTTTTAAATAAGCTTATCACTCATATTTTGGGTTGATTTGATTCAATATTATTTTTAAATATTTCATTTTGTAAATTGTAGTCCCAATTTATAACAAAATTTTATGGTGTCAATTAAGTTTATGAAATGAAAACATGTTTAAAAATAGAAATGACGTAAATATTTATAAATTTTTATTTTTATTTACATCTATAAGTTTTTATTGCGTTGGAATATAATTATCAAATAGTATTTTTTTGGTTCTTTGCTAAAAAATGACTATATATATATATATATGTATGTATGTATGTATGTATATGTATATAAGTTTTAAATAAGCTTATCACTCGTATTTTGGATTTGATTTGATTTAATATTATTTATAGATATTTCATTTTTGTAAATTGTAGTCCCACTTGTAACCAAATTGTATAGTGTTAATTAAGTTTATCAAATAAAAAAATGTTTAACAATAAGAATGACGTAAATATTTATAAATTTTTATTTCTATTTACATCTATAAGTTTTAATTGCGTTGGAATATAATTATCAAATAGTGTTTTTTTTGTTCTTTGCTAACATCAAATTAGAGGAAAAATATGCAGGAAAAAAAAAACCACTAAAGACAAAAAAACCTATAGAACAAACTAATAGAGTGGTAAGAGAGAAAGAACAATTCTAAAAGAAATTCAAGTTTAATATCAAAGTGTCACTCACAATTACTAATAACACTACAAAAAAAAGTGAAAGTTGTATCAGTTAAATTGTATCAGAAAACAAAGTGATACTATTTTGAATTACTTATTAGTAATTGATACAAAAAAATTAATTTAACATCAGTTTCAATAATTGATGGTAATATTAGATTGTTTAACATCAATTCATCATAATTGATGCAAATCTATATAAGTTTGTATCACTTTAAAAATATTGATACAAAATTATAAATTTACATCAGTTAAACAAATGATGTATCTACTAAATGTTCCTAACATCACTTAAAAAATGATATAAATTTATATCACTTAAACAAATGATGTATTTGAAATTTTGTCATTTATCCCACATCGGCATTAAGCATATATTTTTGAACATGAGTGCACTATAAATAAAACCTACTTCCCAAATAAACACGTTCGTGGGCTTTCATTTCTAAATTTCATTCGACTTTTATTTTCAAAAGTCTAATTAAGTTCAAAATTAAATAAATATTTCGAATCTTAAGACGGATCTGGATATCCGGCGGTTTTTGAAATTCTAAGCGGATATCTAATTTTTGGGTATTCCGGGATCCACCGGTTCCAGATACGGATAGGAGAAACATATATTTGGCAGATCTAGATCCGAAAAAAATTCGGATATCAGGACCCATTACAAGGCTATTAGAAATACTAGAATGATTATAATCATTTAGAAAATTTGACATTAATATTAACAACGACTAAATATAACTGATATAGATATTTAACATCGGTTTTTGTAAATGACACAATATTTAATATCATTTAAGTAAAATGACACTAATATTTATATCACTTATTTACAACTGATATAAATATTTAACATCACTTATAACAATTGATACTAATATTATCATCATTTAAATTAAGTGATGTATGATTAACATCATTTATTACAACCGATGCATACTAACATCGATTACAACAACTGATACAAATATTTAGTCAAACGATGCAAAATATTGGCATCACCACTTCCAGCGTCACTTATATAAATGATGTAAAACTCATTTGTATCACTTATAACTGATACAAATAATAAAAATAAATGATGTAAAACACACTTTTTTTTGTAGTGTAAGGTTTATGATGATAGAATTCTCAAACAAAAATTCTCCACAACCATTTGTACTTTGGCCTAAAGTTTCAAACATTTACATATTTAGATAAAAATATGTCAGTTTATTAATTTTTCAAGTAAACACAAAACATTTGATGTTTGGAAAAATTTAAACAGGATTCTAAAATTCAATAGAAAACAAATTTGAGTAGTTTTCAAAGCAGTATTCGTTATTTAGATAAAGTAGGTTGAGAAATACATATCTCTCGAAAGACGAAAATGATAAAACTAAAGCAAAAACATGATATTACACTAAAATTACTCAAATAAGTAGTGAAGATCAAGACTGAGAGCACAAACTTAAAAAAATGAAGCTAACTATTTTTTCACAAACATAATTAACAAAAACATTTGAAAAATATGAAATTGTTTCATGAGACAGTCATGCCAAAATAAAGGATGTGAAATGTCTGATTGGGTAAAATAAGTATACTTCAAAATTAAAAACAGTACCGTTTCTCTATTAACTATATAAAATTATTGTTTGCCAAAAACTAAAGACTTAAATTCATAATTAGTTTCCAAAGCAGTGTTAAATGAGTAATTATAACTATTTTGAAATAAATTATATGAAATATTAATAAAAATGACAATAATTTTAAAAAAAAAATTATATAATTTAAAATTTCTTTCTAATATCTAAATTAAATATTTCCAAAATTAAAGCTAATGAAACAAAAATGTAACGTTGCAAAAAAAAAACAGACTAACCATTATCATTAGTATTTTCGTTTCATCGCAAATGAGTTTTCATTTTAATGAATGTAAAATTTATTCAACCCAAAAAACTTGTATCTTAAATGTATTTTTTTAGAGTGATTTTGAAAGGAACTAAAAAACAGTGAAAACGCAAGAAATCAAATGGATTATATTAACTTAATGAAACTTGTCCAAATATAATTGTTAGGTAAACAAACGAGGCGGATGAGATTCAGCAGCATAAAAAACCATTATCACTACTAACTATTTTTTTATTTAACTGAAAAAACTAATAAAAAATACCCCGCAGCGTAACGCGGGTATTTACATAGTATTAATCAATAAGGCTTAATTCTAGGAAGAAAAAGCAATCATATGTAAAAATATTCGTGATTAATTGATGCAGTTTTTTTATAATCATGATATGTTTTGTGTTGTGATTTAACTCGTGATTAATTTGTATCTATAATTCTTTTTTCTAAAATATGGCTAGAGCTTTTCTGTGAATTATGGGTGTTTGAATCCATCTTACGACAAAAAATCAATAAAAAATCATAAATTCATAACTGGAAAATACTCCCAAATGATCCAAACAAGGGAACATAGCTCATCATAGTTTAGTTTCCGGTTTAACTCCCTAAACACTAGGATCGATTATACACAAACATGAGAATGCCATTAGAAAAGTATATAGGTAACAAACACGCACTCCTATAAAGCATGATGAGATAGTTTACTTTGTTGAATCAGTGAGTTCCATAATTTCAGTTAAACGGGGGATGCGTTGGTCATTAGATGCTACAACCACGTTCTGCTGCTCATTCTCTTCGACAAAAAACAAAGAGGGCGTAATTGTATTAGTGAATGTGGCAAGACACTTTGTCTGTTTCAAAATCTTAGCAACATAAATTAAGATGCAATTCAATGAGGGCACAAAAAGAACATTGGTCAATGCGATTTTGTTTGACAGTGGGAGAACCCCCACACTTAAAGCAAAAGCTTTACTTCCATCAGCAAAGCCCACTGGGCACAGTGAAATAGACACCACATTAGTTAACATGGAGAGCGTTCCTGTCATATGATGAGACGCTCCAGTGTCTAGAATAACATCGCCAAGTTTAGTCTTACCAGACAATTTGTCAGAAGTTCCCTTTGTTGTTTTGTCTTGAAGAAGCGAGTTAGTGCTTGTAAATGTTCCTGTGTAAATTCTGGAAAAACAGAGGAGTTTGAGCTAGTGGCATGAGCTGCAACTATTTTTCCTCGTCCGCGTCCAGAGCCACGACCACCTTTGCCGCGACCACTACGACCACTGCTACCTCGCTCCGTCCACCAATCTAGAAATCCAACAAGCGACCAACACTCCTTCTTCTCGTGTCCAGTTTGGCCACAATGGGAACAAGAGACACGTCCTTTGACCATGATTGAATCTGATTTTTCAGATCTTCCTGAAGATGTATCAGTACGGGGTTTTTGAACAAGCTGTTCCCGTCGAGCCAAAAAACCTACAGCCTCTTGACTTTGTTCACGAAGCTTTGCGGAAGACAGCCTCTGTTTTTCTCTCATAACTTTGGAATAAGCTATTCCAATAGTTGGTAATGGGTCTGTGCTAATGAGGTTTGTACAAAGCCCACCAAATCTTTCATCATCAAGGCCCATAATGAATTGGTGAAGCTTTTCTTCATCTCTTTCTCTTGCGATCTCCGCCGCAGCTCCACACGAACACACGGGAAGTGGGCGATACATCTGTAATTCGTCCCAAAGCTTGCACAATCGGCCATAGTACTCGACCACTGTTTGCCCATCTTGGCGACATGACGCAAGGTGAGACTTGATTTGATGAACTCGAACTTTGTTTCCCACGGAAAAGCGTTGCTGCAGGTCCTTCCACAATTGATGCGCATCAGAGATAAACGTGACTGTGGATTTTAGCTTCGATTCAATCGACGCATGAATCCAGCCCACAATCATTGAATTCACAGTAATCCAATTGTCGAAATCTGGATTATCAACAGATGGTTTCACAATAGTTCCATTGATGAAACCTGTTTTTCTTTTGGCTTGGAGAGCATTCAACATCTCCTCTGCCCACTCATTATAATTATCACCTTTCAACAGTACAGACGTGATCATTGTTCCTGGATTGTCAGAGTTTGACAGTGTATATGGCGACACTGCCGCCGCTGCCTGTGCAAGAACAATACCGATGTTGTTGCCACCGGCTTGGCCACCGATTAATGGATTCTTTTCATTGTTTACCATTTTTTTAACCGAAACAATCGATCAATCAAAAGAAAAGAAGTCGAAACTTTCGACACATAAACGAAGACAATTTTGTGTTTTTTTTTTTTTTGGATTTAGAATGATCTTAGCTCTGATACCATGTAGAATTGGATATCGAACTAGCTTAGGTTTTATTGAATCACCAATGGTGTATTTATACAAGCAAGCTGATGACTTAATATAAACTTGCCTAAAATATCGAATCCTTATTCTTATCAGAATAAGATTACAAACTTATCATACAAGATACGAACTTATCCCCAAAAACTAATTATACAAGATACGAACTTATCCCCAATAGAATCAGTGAGTTCCATAATTTCAGTTAAACGGGGGATGCGTTGGTCATTAGATGCTACAACCACGTTCGGCTGCTCATTCTCTTCGACAAAAAACAAAGAGGGCGTAATCTTATGTGTATGGTACTGGCAAATGATTGACCTCGAATCTCTCCAACTATTAGCTTCCATGTCGCACACATGAACCACAGCTTTGTACCTATTATTATTCTTCCACTCGTTCACCACAAGACACTTGCCATCGTACGCACCTACGACCCAGTTTGTTGTAATCTCTCTTTCGTCCATTAATACGTTTTTGATCTGCTTGACGAGAGCCCACTTGGAATCCTCGAGTAGTGTGTAAACTGCAATGGTTTCTTTCGTCCCTAATATTAAGTTCAAGCGGTTGGTCTTCTCGTTTGCCGCAAAAAACACTTTCATGTCTGGTTCTGGATGGTATCTGGAAAGAATCAGTCGTGCTCGTTCTGTCTCGGGATTGAAAGCTATGATGCTCCCGTCGTCTCTCAACCAGTGAAGAGTGCCGTCCAAGTTAACAGGTTTCATTCCCCTCGTGAGATTACTTATTGACCTAGTGTGATGGTTGTTTCCGATAACCTCCATGAATCTCCGTCGCTGATCTCGAATCTGTACACCGGTTGCGTCTCGAGTATGCAAACGATCTTGAATCTCATGGTGGTTCGAGTTCGGTTTACCGCGAAACCGACACACATCGCTCTCTCCATTTCTTGACAATTACCATAACCATCAACCAACGTAGGTATAAGTTTTGAACCAGAGTGATCCAAAAGTCGAAACCTCTTTATGATGGGATTAACGACAAAGAGGCCACCAATATATAGAAGGATAAGGCCGGAGCAGGAGCCAAATATGTAACATTTCATATAAGTATTCCAACTTTTGTTTGTTACTATTGGCATAAAATCGCATGAAGAGTCCAGAGGCTGGGAGAAGATATGATATGACCCAAACACTGTAATGTCAAAGAAACTAAAGAAACTGGGTCTGGCCCAGAAAATGAATTTTTCAAATTTCGGATCAGATAGATATGATTGGAAATATTTATTCGTGCATCGCATCATCGCCAGAGATTGGGGTTCCATTTTGAAGAGAATCTCGTCTAAGAGATCCAGAGGTAAAACGTTCATGATCATAGATGAATCAAAGTGAAAATCTCTTTAATCTGTTTTGCTTGTTGATGCGATTATTTTTGTTTATATCAATGATTTTACTGATGAGGTATGTTATATAGAGACATGAAATTCTAGCTTGACATAAAGAAAAAGGGTAACAATTGATTTTAAATAGCAAGAAAATCTCACCATAATACAAAAAATTAAAATTATTGAGATAACTCTTAATCATGTGTTGATAATGATAAACTTATTATATCTCTTATCTAATTAGCTCTCCTATTCCTTATCTACTTAACAATCTATCTTATCTCTATTTGTATAACTACTCTTCTAAATTAACGATAATACACAACCTTTCACATTCTATTTCAAAAGTTACCAATTTTATATCAGATACAACATTTATTACTTTTTGATGGATTTTGAAAAAGAATTTCAGATTTTATGTGTCTTTGACGAAATCATTAAAATTCAAAAGTTTTTAGTTGGCAAAATAATTTATTTAATAACTCAAAAAAATTTACATTTATAATTTTATTTAGATTGCAAAATAATTTATTATTTACTAGGTTGAAATATATGTCAACAAATCTGATATCCATTGGTAATAAAAATTTTTATTGATTTTTCAAAAAATATTTACTCCCTCTATTTCACAAAAATGTAAGTTTGACACATTTCACATATATTAAAAAAATTGTTTAAAACTTTATATTACTCTTAATTAATACACTAAAAATATATTCTCTCTCTAATTAATACACTAAAACAATAAGGTTAAAACTAAATTTTTAGTTAATAATTTGCGTTGAAAATACAAAACAACATTGTTATGAAAGAAATTTTAAAATGATACTTTTTGTGAAAGAAGAAAGTATTAAATAACAATGATGTACGGTTAAAGGTGAATTCAATCAATCATTAAGATTTATTTGGACAATTCACTACCAAATTCAACAACATGGGAACATGACATGTAATTGGGTTAGAATAACTTTACAGTAAAACTCCATATATATTATTAGACACATAATAAATATGTATATCTCCTTAACAAAAAAAATCTTTGATGGATATTAAAAGAAACTGGAGGACTTTTAATAAAAAGAAACATACTGTATATATACATTTATTAAGGCTATGAAATTATTTGGTGCGGTTATTGGATACGTTTTCTAAAACGAACTTAATTGTAGAAATCATATGGTTATTGACTTCATTTTAGAAGTCAATGGTGATTGAATTAATTGTTAGTGATTTTAATGTTACATGGCCCAATTTTGATAAATAAAAAAAATCTTTGTTTATATTATCTCTGTTTCTAAAATATCGATTTTATAGCTTTTTTATTTTGTTTCACAAAAGTTGATTTTTTACCTTCTAATTAATACACTTTTTTACAACATAATTAATTATTTTGGAGAAATGTAGTTTCACTGAAATATTAAAGCACACCTTATTTTCTATTTAGTGTAAAGCATTAATTGAAGTAAAAAGTTGTTTTAAACATGTTATCAAAAAACAAATTAAAAATTCTATAATACTGTGTGAAGAATTTAGAAAATCAATTTTTCAGAAAGAAAGGTAGTATATTTTAAGAGATTTACTTTGTTGTTTGATTACTAATTTTGTTAGTTATATTTCTTTCTTTTTAAAACAAAGTTTTTTTTAAATAACATATATGTTACAACAATAACTATTGTTCACATTTCAGAGTATGTCTTGATTTAGACAACTATACATTCTATTTTGCATCACTGTTTTATGTAGCATCGATATTTCTATGCCTCTGTTTCCACATGTTTCTGGCTGGATAGAGAATCACTTTAGTTGTGAACTTGTGATGGATTTTTGCAATGTTTTCATGTGTAATTGATCAATGCATATATTAATATAATGTTTCTCAATGGTTTATTCAAAAATTCTGATAGCGATTTTTGTAAAAAATCTCAGGGACGTCCAAAAACAACTTGACTAAAGAAGTAGATGAATTTGTAATAAATCTCTGTTGCTCTTGTAAGTAGTTAAAAACACAAAATATAGCTCATTTTAAGAGGTTCTCTCCCAACAAACAAAAAATATTACACCACTGAATGCATGAATCAAAGACTCTAATTAAGATATCTGCATATATACGCCAGTCTTTGGTTCTTGAGTTTCCGGAACGACTGAGGTATTTTTACACCACTAATCTGGAATTCATTGCACAACTTTTTGCAAGCTTCTTCACAATTCTCATACATCATGAGTAGCACCTTTGACTATCTTCAAACATTGGTTCGGAACGCAATGTTTGATATTATACCGTGCTTGAGTGAGATACTTGTATCATAAATATTCTATTGAAAATTTGCATATTTTTATTGAAAATTTGCGACACCATATCAATGTTTCTTTACAAATGTTAATTTCTTGTGTCTATATTGTTATGACGTTTTATGAAAAAAGTTTGGGGTGATTACTTAATAACAAAATTACATATAATATATATACATAATGAGAGATGGATCACACTGTGGTAAATTCGGCGTGAAATGACAATCCCGTAGGCTTATTATAGCTATACGGCCAACTGTTTTCTTTTCCCCATAAGAACAAAAGGAAACATCGTTACGTGAATATCTGAGCTTCTCTCGTGTAGTATCCTTTGCTTATTTTTGCAAACTAATTAATATGTTGGCGTCAACAAGCATCATAATTTACTTACTAAATAGCAGACATAATGATTACCCATTTGTATGAACATTTAACTTCTTCCAAATAACAACCCTTCTCGCAATGATGGTAAGTTCAAAACTTCAAAATAAATAACATATTAGGATTCGAATGGTAAAAGCAGATCAAACGGAGCAGAAAATACAGATTAAGTAGATTATGTGAAATAAGTGCAGATCATGATTAAACAGATCATGATTAAGCGGTTTATAATATATGTTTGAATGGTGAAAGCATATCAAACCGTGCAAATCACATAATTGAACAATAAATTATAAAAAAACATAAAATAAAAATTTATGTTATAAAATAATAAAACATATTGAAACTATATAGATGATCTTGTAAATAGTTTTACAATATCAAAACATTAAACACAAATTATCCAAATAATAACACATAAACAAAACTAAAAGGTTTAATGAAAAATATTTTTATTTGCTCATAACATATATGCAATATTTTTTTCTAATGTTGACAAATGATGAATTTGACTTTAGAAATAACTAAGTGGACATATGATTTATATCATCAAAACTAAATTAATGAAATTATACTAAACACTTTTTATGGTAACGTACACATGCACTTATATACATATGCATATATATAAAATAAGTGGTAACATATATATATATATATATATATATATATATTATAGTATGTGATAAAAAATAAGATATATTAAAATAAAATTTAGGTACCATAACTATAAAACTATTAACATAAATTGAATAAATGTAATGTAAATATATTTATTTACAAAAAATAAATATTACCTCTTGATAGAAAAGATGATAGAATATATGTTTTGGGTTTTTTTTGGGTTAAAATATGCTGTTTTTTTAAATTGTGTTATTGAATTGTTTACTAAAGAAAAAATGTTGCAATACAATATATAGAAAATGTTTGGAGTTTTTTTATTGGTGATCTGCATCATAATTATGGTGAAAAACACTAATTTATTGGTAGGCCAAAACTAAATGCAAAGCATATGCTTTTATCACAAAAAGACACAAAAAAAAATTGATATGTACATTGATGTTCTACACTTCATATTTTGTAAAAAAAAAAAAAAGAATGGTATATTAATAATAGGAGATATACACATGCAAATATGGACTGCTCCCCATTCAAAACAATATTTTGAACCATTAAAACTTACCTTTTTTCGGACATGTTTATGAGAAGAGAAATATAAACCGAGAACTTGAAAACTTGATAAATATTATAGATGGTAAGAAGATAATGACATCATGTTTAAAAATATTAGCAATTGGTATACTAACACATTTGTTTATATTTCTCCTCTCATAAACATGTTCAAAGAAGAGTAAGTTGTAATGGTCCAGATACTATTTTTTTTGGTTTCAATAGCATCATCATAATTTCTTTTATCTTTTAATAGTAGTGAAATGATATCTCAATACGATGAATACTAATCTCACATCTGAACCAATAACCTGGGCTCAATTGAAAAAAATAAATAATCATGGGGTGAAATTTGTAGATAGATTCTTAATACGGGTAAAATAAAAATCTCGGTGCACGTGTGAACTGTCGCAAATCAACGAAAACGTAATCTTTGACGCCAGCTGTGACTGACACGTGGAGTGATGACGTGTATATAATCTTGACCCCCGATACGTTTTTTCAACTTTAATGTCGTGGATGCTTTGTAACCGACGACACTTTAGGATGGGCCTTGACAGCCCAACTTCATAAAAGCGTGTTCGAACTTTGTATGCCAGCTCAGCCCTATTAGTCCAACTGTAAAAAGGAGCTGTTTGGCTTCACCTTCCCGTTCCTACCATACAAACAACTTCGAGGTTGAATTAGCCAAGTTAGGTTAATATAATTGATAAAGACTGTTATCTAACAACATCGCAAAGTTATGGCCACGAATCTGAAGAATAAAAATATTTCTTTCTTTAGTGATCATCGAATGTACAATTATTTTCATGCGTTACTTAGCCAATTTAACACGTAATATATATAATCCATCTGAACAAATGTTTTCGTGTTTTATATATTTTTTTAATTTTCTTAAGCATTATAATTCAATTAGCCAAAATTTTAATTTCGTCAAAACAAGTAACCAAAGACATTTTTAAATAAAACCTGTTTCTTTCGAAATCAGTAGTCACTAAAATAAAGTTTTGTGGAAAACAAATTTTAGAGATTATCTTGATATGGTAGTTGACCAAAAAAAAAACAAAGATGTTTTGCATCAGATTCGAAGTAGAACAGTTTTGGAATCCAAATTTTTGGAGTATGCATTACATTATGGACTAGTCTGTATATTCGATAACAGTGTTTTTTTTTTTGCAAATTAAATGTGTATTCTAGAACAATGTAAAATGGAAAACAAATTAAAAGAATTATATAAATGAACGATTGCTAACATCGCAAAAAGGTCGTGGTGCCTCGTGGGGATTTTTAGTGGTTTGAAAGCGTAATAGAGTAACTAGAGCTTTCAGATTTGAAGCATGAATAAGATTATACAACGAAGGGTACGTAATGGTATCGCTATGAGATGCCTTGAATATGAAACGGGAAAGTATGGCGTAGAGTACCTACACGTTATGGCGTATGAATGGGAAAAATACATTCAACCATACACGATCTCTCTCTCTCTCTCTTTCCCAATATTTGACAACTTTGTTTCTTCGTATCGAGTGAGTTTTCATTGATGTCGACAAAAATTAATGAGTGTTTTTAGGTTTTAACTGGGGATCCACCCCAACATTAACGTCGTCTTCGACTACCGAAAGAAAATATACGTGTAGTAAATACTCCTACGAAAGAACATAACCAACAACAAACGCAAGAAAAACAAATGTTAAATGATTATTTGTGAGGATATAAATAAATAAGTAATCAAACTTGAATTAAGGTTTTCAAAACATTGTGAGTGATTAAAATGCTTCTTTTTTTCTTTTTTTTTTCCTTAAAAAATTCGACCTCAGATTACGCCTATACGTTCCCTTGTGAATTTTTATTTTTGTTTTATGCGGTTGTACCATATTTTATAAAGGTTTTAATTAAACGGTGATTAAATGCGTTTGATGCTCTAACCACCATAGGCATAATCGCCACTGACCACTCGTACGTATGATTAAAGTTTTAGAAATATAATTAATTAATGATGTGTATGTTTAAAACATGTTGATACGAGTAAATTCTGTAAATTATGAAGTTTACTTGCATGGTTGCACCCTAGTTTTTATGATGTTGTGGTTATATGAATCACAATCATGTCCTATTGGCACTTCAAAGCAAAGTACTCGGACGTTATTAGGATAACATGTCTATTTATGTGAAACACTACCAAACTGTTAGATTTGATTTTTATCATAAAAAATTTACTTCTAGCTAGCATCGCAAGATACCATTTTATTTTATAGATAAATCAGTAGGGCTAATCATGTGTTAGATACTTAAAAAATCAAAATATATGAATATGTAATATATAATATTCGTATTTATGTATAGATTAAACCCGAAGTAAAATAGAAACATAACATTTGACGGACAGAATACGCAACTTGTAATTTTCCCAATACACTTGCATCTACTGTCACTATCCATATGAAGAATATTAGGCGAACTCAACTTATTACAAATCGGAATATTATAAGTTATATAAATAAATTAATCATCGCAAGTAGGAAGAGAATCAAAACTCGAAAAGATGAAAAAACCCACCAAGCCGACGATCATCTAATCACAGAAGATAACAAAAAAAATAAAAATACTATAGAATTATAATAATAGTAATTAATTTAAGTAAGTCATCAAACACAATCACCTGGAAACTCGCTTCCTAATCAAGATTTCTCGATAACCCTCAAAATCATAATCATTCTTCTCTCTATATATATAAAAAAAAATTAATAAGTAAACAAAGGTAGACCATAACTAATCATTTGGTCTTCTACGTGGGTTTTTGTATATCGACGTATTGAGTAGCCCATACTATAATTACTACATCATCGCTTTAAATTATACAAAGACAAATTCCAAACAATCTCGAGTATGTATTATTTATGTTTACACGACGGTGTCGTTTTTAAATTTGATTATTTGTGGTTTCTTTTTCGGGCTGGTGGGCTTCTTATGTCCGCTTCCCAATACTTTCTCTCTTTTTTTTTTTAATTACTAATTAATTCTTTTTGGTTTACAAACTTTTATTTATAAATTAAAAAATTTGAGTGTTTTGTTTTATTTTTGCTGTAACTCTCTTCTTCTGTCTCTGTTCTCACTTTTTTTTGTTTCTTCTTTTGATGTTCTTGTAATTTGTACGAAATCTCACAAGGTTTCTTCTCAAATTTAGAAAACTTGATCTAACAAATCCCTAAAAAGTTTCCAGCTTTTTTCAACCCATTTGAAAATTCGGTGGTGAATCGCCGGAGAAAAATGTGTATTTCTTCTCTCCACTGAGGGTTTTTTTTTATAACGGCGGATCTTAGCTGTAATCTGAGGAATCAGCTAAAAAACCTAGATTGCAAGCGAATGACAATTTCCGAGATTGAAGAACATTGTGAGTCGAGTGGAGTGAAGATTCTCTGATGAGTGAATCAGAAGAAGACGAAGAAGAAGAATCTACTGAAGTGATTTTAAGCAGCGTCGTTGAGAAGAAGAAGAAGAAGAAGAAGAAGAAGAAGAAGAAGAAGACTGTTGTTCTTGAGAAGAATCTGAGTCTTGGAGAAGAAGAAGAAGGAGAAGAAGAGAGACGAGACGGTTTAGTGTTGCTAGCTCAATCTACTCCAATGGTGAGATCGAGATCTCAAGGGACGACTCGGCGCGTGACTCCCACGCCTTTAGTGGATGTTGAGAAGCCGCTTCCGAACGGAGATCTCTACATAGGAAGCTTCTCCGGCGGGTTTCCACACGGATCCGGCAAGTATCTGTGGAAGGATGGGTGCATGTACGAAGGAGATTGGAAACGAGGTAAAGCTTCAGGGAAAGGCAAATTCTCGTGGCCAAGTGGAGCTACATATGAAGGTGAATTCAAATCGGGGAGGATGGAAGGATTTGGGACTTTTACTGGAGCTGATGGAGATACTTATAGAGGAACTTGGGTTGCTGATAGGAAACATGGACATGGGCAAAAGCGTTATGCTAATGGAGATTTCTATGAAGGTACTTGGAGAAGGAATCTACAAGATGGTAGAGGTAGGTATGTTTGGAGAAATGGGAATCAGTACACTGGAGAATGGCGTAGCGGTGTGATTTCTGGGAAAGGTTTACTTGTTTGGCCTAATGGGAATCGTTATGAAGGTTTGTGGGAGAATGGGATTCCTAAAGGAAGTGGTGTGTTTACTTGGAGTGATGGCACTTCTTGTGTTGGTGCTTGGAATGAGAGTAATATTATGAGGAGTTTCTTTAATGGGGTTGAGAAGAATGATCTGATTGTGGCGACTAGGAAGAGATCTTCTGTTGATAGTGGAGCTGGGAGTTTGGGAGGTGAGAAAGTTTTTCCAAGAATCTGTATTTGGGAATCTGATGGTGAAGCTGGAGATATCACTTGTGATATTATTGATAATGTTGAAGCTTCCATGATTTATAGAGATAGGATCTCTGTGGATCGTGATGGGTTTAGGCAGTTTAAGAAGAATCCTTGTTGGTTTAATGGTGAGGCTAAGAAACCTGGAGAGACTATATCTAAAGGGCATAAGAAATATGATTTGATGCTGAATTTGCAA
Source organism: Crucihimalaya himalaica (assembly GCA_004349715.1). Taxonomy (NCBI): domain Eukaryota; kingdom Viridiplantae; phylum Streptophyta; class Magnoliopsida; order Brassicales; family Brassicaceae; genus Crucihimalaya; species Crucihimalaya himalaica. The sequence goes on from SMJT01000005.1 coordinate 3,009,610, forward strand.
TTAGGAATCAGGTAAATTTCTCAAATTTGTGTTTTTTGTTTTTTGTGTGATGGCTCTCTCTGTTGTTTCTAATGAAGATTGTCTGTGATTGAATTAGGTATTCTGTCGGCAAACATGCTTCGATTGTTCGTGATCTTAAACAGACTGATTTCGATCCAAAGGAGAAGTTTTGGACAAGGTTTCCACCGGAAGGGACTAAGACCACACCGCCGCATCAGTCTGTGGATTTCCGGTGGAAGGATTATTGCCCACTGGTGTTCAGGTAACTTTTTAGCTTTTCTTTTATTAAAAGTGTTTCAATTTAGCAAATTGCTGAATATGTTTAGGTTTGATGATGTGGCTATACCCAAATCTGGGTTTAGTTGATAAGATTGTGAACGTATTTGTGATGCATTGTGTTCTTTTTGGGGAAATTTTGTTTGTAGACGTCTCAGAGAGCTTTTCCAAGTGGATCCAGCTGAGTATATGTTAGCTATATGTGGAAACGATGCTCTCCGTGAACTATCTTCACCCGGAAAGAGTGGAAGTTTCTTTTACCTAACTCAAGATGATAGATTTATGATCAAGACGGTGAAGAAATCAGAAGTCAAGGTTAGTAGTTGTTGCCTCTTCTGGTTTTTGACCGTTCTCTTGTCATCTTTGAAAATGCTTGTCTGTACCAATTAATTTACTTAATTAGCGGATTGGACACCCTTTTGTTTGTTTGTTTCTTTGCTTTCACATTACTTTCTCAATTATAAACCCACTAAGTCTGTGATTAGCTACTAAAATTTGACCTGAAGCGTTTGTCTTCTTCTATCCAGGTTCTTCTAAGAATGCTTCCAAGTTACTACAAACATGTCTGCCAATACGAAAACTCCCTTGTGACTAGATTCTACGGTGTTCATTGTGTCAAACCTGTTGGTGGCCAAAAGGTATGTGTTTGCTCAATCTAAAGTTTCATGGGTCTCTTAGTGTCCAGAAGATTTATTGTTTTGCTTACCATTTTCTATCAGACTCGGTTTATCGTCATGGGCAACTTGTTCTGCTCTGAGTATAGAATCCAGAGGCGGTTTGACCTCAAAGGGTCTTCTCATGGACGCAGTACTGCAAAGCCTGAAGGGGAAATTGATGAGACCACGACTCTCAAGGACCTTGATCTCAATTTTGCTTTCCGTCTTCAGAGAAACTGGTATCAAGAGCTTATGAAGTAAGCTCCATGCTTCTTTTTATTGTTTACGCCTCTTGGCAATGGAAAGTATTCAGCAACATAAACATGTGTCTAATTCTGATCGTTATTCATGATCAGGCAAATAAAACGCGACTGTGAGTTCTTGGAAGCCGAGAGAATAATGGATTATAGCCTTTTAGTTGGTGTGCACTTCCGTGATGACAACACGGGAGAGAAGATGGGGCTTTCTCCATTCGTTTTGAGATCTGGTAATTCAGACACCATTCTCTATCTGTGTCCCCCCATTGAAGTCGACCTATCATGAGATTTATGTCAATATCTTGTGCAGGTAGGATAGATTCATATCAGAATGAGAAATTCATGCGCGGTTGTCGCTTCCTAGAGGCTGAACTTCAAGACATGGACCGTATTTTAGCTGGCAGGTAACAATCATTGATCCGGGTTTAATTTTTAATGTTAAGAAGTTGACTTAACAGAAGAAGCTTTTTGCATTCATAGCCATTGATTATTGCAGAGACATGGAGTGGTTGAGAAGTTCAATTTCGGATTAGAATTAATGAATGTTGGAATGATTAAATCTGCTTGGCAATATTGTTTGGGGGAGTGTGAAAACAAATCATGTGGTCCTGTTTACTAGAAAAGAATCAATCTAATTCATGATTCATTAATCTTGCTCAAAATTCAATATATTTTAACAGGAAACCATCGATCAGATTAGGCGCAAACATGCCAGCAAGAGCCGAACGAATGGCCCGGAGAAGCGATTTTGATCAGTATTCATCAGGAGGAGCCAGTTTTCCATCTCACGGTGAGATGTACGAAGTGGTTCTCTACTTTGGAGTCATTGACATCTTGCAAGACTACGACATAACAAAAAAGATCGAGCATGCATACAAGTCACTACAAGCTGATCCTGCTTCGATCTCAGCCGTGGATCCTAAACTCTATTCCAAGAGGTTCAGAGACTTCATCAGTAGGATCTTCATTGAAGAAGGCTAAGAATTTCAACTAACATACTCGGCTTTTTGCTTGCTCTGCGGAAATGTGATAAAAGCTGCGTTGAGAATGGGTAAAAAGGTAATCTCAAAGATAGAAGAAAGGCGATTTGGAATTTTATTTACATATATTTTTGAGATGATCGATCTAAGTTTTGGGTTTAGTTGGGGAAGGGAAGGGCTTTTATTTATTTTTGTGGTGAGCCGTTTATATATGATTTATATATGTGAATATAGATTGTGAAGGTTTTAGTACATAAGCAGACAAGGAAAAAAAAAAAGGGTTTGGTAAATTCCGAAAATGTGGAATAAGATAAAGTGTACAAGTTACAGAAAACAATGTTTTAAGGACAAAAAAAAAAAGTAATACCATTACATAAGTCTCTTAATCCCATATTCTCATAGGATCCCTCTAACTATCCAAAGTTAAGGGTCCATTAAATGCTTGTTGTTAATTTTGTTTCAATACAATCTTACCACTTACTCTATGTTCATAAAGCAATGTAAATTGTAAACAGTAAATACGAAAATAGTTAATTAGTAAAATTAAATGGTCAAAGAAGGAAAAGTTGAATTGGGGTTGATTTCATGAAAAGTAGAGAAAGCTAAACCAGAACACCACATGTCTTTTCCTTACATTCTTTTTCTTCTTTTCGAAAAATGTTCTCTTAAATCTCTTTTAAGTCTAGTGTTTTTTTGTATGTGATAGCTGCACAAAGTATATGACTGTTATTCAAATTAATGTCTGAGATCTTTAACAAAAACTAAAGTCTGAGAAGGCTGAACCTGTTTGTTTATTTATAATTCAATTAAAAGTTTTAATTACACTTGCCACTTGGATTTGTTTTTCAATCTAATAAACAATCCACATTGCATCATCTAAAACTCTCTTTGTGAAGGTAAGCAGCAGAAAATTATTGTTTTTCATTTAAGTTTAATACTTTCTACAGTCCATATAATTGCTTTCATTGGTAATAATAAACAACACTTGTTTGAAAATAATATGTTAATGTACATATAGACATGAGTCACATGAAATCCTATTCACAGATCCACTAGATGTTAAAAAGCTGACAAATTATCTAAGAACTACAATGCCTAGATATTAATAGATTATACCAATTTTGGAATTTGAAATAAGTAATTAAGATATCATCCTACCAATAGGGCCATAGGGGTAGAGAAGAAAGTAACAGAAGTCAGAGTTACAAAAGATACAATAATTAAATATTTTAAAGTTTCAACTTAGTGGTGGTTTAAGCCCAATTAACTAACATGTCTTCATCTTCCCATTCTCTCAGATCCTAGTGTCCGAAAATCCCAAGGTAATAATAGTGTCTTTGTTTAAGAACACCCTGACAAATCATAGGTATTGTAATCTTGGTTTAAGTTTAATTCTTATGAAATAGAACTACAGTTGATTATTGGGACTAACTTTATTTTTCGGTTTTAATGTTAAGAGGTTTTTGCACACAAAAAAAAAATGTTAAGAGGTTTAAAAAAAAAAATTAAGAGCTTGATTTATTATTTTTCAAAAAATGAGTTTGATTTTAATTCCCTTAATTAATTTGTCCGTGTGTTGAAAATGAGAATACGAAAAGGACAGAGGTTAGTGAGTAGCTTCTAGGTGTCTGTCAAATCGTAGCATGCCCTATTGTTCCTTTCTTTTTGATTTTAATATCATAAAGATTACCAATTTTCTTAAGAAAGTTAATAGTATTTGTTTATTCCATTTTACTGCGTTGGTCAAATACATTACCAAAGATACAGTCGTAAGATCTTTTGTCTCACCGGCCGATCTCCCTGTCTTGTTTATTATGTCATGTCTGTCTTCTAAATATATTGACGTTTATGTTAACAACAATGAAATTAACAGAGTAATATCATCAATATTGTTATTAAGAGGCATTAAAGTCAGTTTTAGATTGATGTTCAATATGAAAATCCAAAAGCAACAAAACTAGTGCTGACAAAAAAAAACGTATATTTATACACATGTTTTGAAAATTGACATTAAAAATGTTGGATAATGAGCATTGAATCGGATTTAAACGTAAGGTCTGCTAACACTATAATATGTTCCTGATTTTTTATTTTTTTGGTAACCGGAATTGACCATAGACCTGACCAAAAAAAGACTAAATTAATCTCTAAGATATATACGAAGTTGGGTGTCTTTGCTATATGAAATGACTACAATGGCAAAAGATGAATTACCACGGTTTTTTGTAGATGGTGAAATCTGATTTCTGATTTTGATACATATATATATATCGATTTACATGGAATCAAAACAGTAAACATTTAGAGCTTTAAAATTTGTAACGATATGGACCTTTTGAGTTTTTTTTTTTTTTGTTGGAGAATGTATTAGGGTTAGAAGTCAATCCTAGACCATGATTTATTCTATTATATCCATCTTAATTTCTTAGTAAAGATTTTCTGCTTTTGAATTTTTCAGAAACAATATTTTAAGATATATATATATATATATATATATAAGTCGTAAATTTCAATACATACAACATACTAGTAAATCTGAAGTTGTGTTATTTCGCATAAATTCTTCAAATACAAAATTTGATAGAGTGAGTCAGACGATTATATTTTAATGGTGTTCTACCCAATTAAGCTTGTTATCTTATTGGTTGTAATAGTTCGAAACATGGTTGAGCTGTGTTTCTCCACGTATGCTATTCCTTAACATTGCAATATAAGAACTGAGTGGTGCAAACATATTTTACGATAGTGTGGGTTTAGATTCGGAAAATTTGATTTTTAAAAAAGAGGATGTAGTTTTCATGGATTCAGACATATGGGGTGTGCGATTTTGACAATGGAGGCCCAAATGAAGACAAGAAGAATGGGAAATTAGGGATTGGTCTCAGCTTTGGGACTTTGTCTGAGGTTGAAAAAGCCACCAAATGTGCCCATTCGTGTATTTTTAAAATGAGGTTACATTATTTATTTAACATCCCAACATAATGTCCCATAGTGAAGGGGACATCTCCTCTTAGCTATCCCTTTCTCATTATTCTTGTATTTTTATACTTCTTTGTTTGTCACATACAGTTGAAAAGAGGTATAATTTGTAGAAATTTTATAACAAAAGTAATCACTAAATAAGCAAAGAATTGTAGACGTATCATCCTTAATACTTATGATGTTTGTCTTTCACTTCCTCGAGAAAACCTCGTGACTCATGACACTATTTAAATATACATGTAAATGGGGCATATATTGCTCTTTTATCTAATTTTTGCAAATTGCAATATTGGATGTTGCGTAGGTAATCATTATTTTGTAATAATATAATCATGAAAGAGAGCACCAATTAAGAAAATATCTAACTCTGGACATTCGGATATTCGGTTTGGATTTTGGTAAATTTTTTCGGATTTTGGTTTTTTCGGCATTAGAGGTCAAGGTCCCATTCAAATAATTTTAAAATTCGGATCAGATTCGATTCGGTACCTCTCGGGTTGGGATTGGTTTGGATCTTCACATGTACTACCCAAACTACTCAAAAATATTCAAAATATCCGAAAAATCTGAATATTTTTTACCCGAATCTACTCGATATTATCCAAAATAACTGAAAAATCCGAATATTTTTACCTTAATATAATACTCAATTTTAATGTATATATATCTAGAATGAGTATATATGTCTATTTTGGTATATTCGGATACTCGTTCGAGTTCAGATTCGGGCCGGGTTCAAGTTTGGATTTTAGAGTTTTAAAATTTAGAACCCGTTCGTATATTTTAACATTTCGAATTCGAATTCGAATTCGGATCGGATTTTTCGGTTCGGATCTTGAGATCCGGGTATTCTAGAAATATATAATCCTAATTTTTTCTATATCTTTTATATTATACAAATATCTTCATGATTTTCATATTCTTCATATTTATTATGTTCTCACTCTGTTGATATGTACACAGACTCTTTCAAGATTTTATGGGAACTGATCTTCGCCACGTCTACTTCAAAATTAATAAATTATGTTCCAACAGTTGTGACTTCTGTTCAACCAACCTTGTTTTTTCTTTTTTTTTCCATCAACCAACCTTTGTTTTTTCAAGCCTGTTCAAATTTTATCACTTTATGTAGTTTCTGTCTTTCTGATTACGCTGATGTCGTGCCATTCGTCGAATATTTTACCAGCATAATTTAAAGAACTAAACGGTTCATGTGTCACTAAAAGGTTATAAAACGGCAGCGTTTAACAAATGATGGGACTACAAAGGCCCAATGATTAGAAAGGCCCATGAAATAAGCCCACGTTAATCACTAAATCGTACACAGTCACCAAGTCAGCAAAATGTACACTCAAAAAATCAATGTACACAGGGAGATTCAAGATCAAGACTATGTGACACACAAAAAATCACTGCAAGTAGGGAATATTGAGGTGTTCATGATGGAAGTATCATTGGTAAAACGTATTTTGCGATTAGGAGAGCTACATCGCGGAATAGAGAGAAAGAAAGATCAACAACATACAGAAGGTTAACACATGATCAACAGCTCTAGGTCACCTACCCATCATGTATGAAATATGACTTTTTGATATGTACATAATATTTTACTGTATATCATATTTTAATTTTTTTGTTTCAACCAAAATTTGCAAATTCTGGTTCCATTCATCCTGATTTCTAAACTAGTAAACTGGGTTGCATACTAAATAGTCACAAACTCACAATTAACTAATTAAGAATAGATTTTCATATTGGACAGAAGTTTAAATATAATAAGCAATTTTCTAATGCCTTCATATAGAAAAGTTTCATTCTTTCTTTTAATTTTATTTTTCCACAAATAAAAAGAAAGTATTGAACTAAAAGGTCTGTTTGACAAAAGAAAAAAAAAAAAAAGAACTAAAATGTATTCATCAGTTTCTTCTCCAGCTAGCGAGTTTGTAAGAGAGTTATAAATTCGCATTCCACACAGCTTTATTACCTTCGCCACACATTGCATGAACCATCCACATTCTATCGACTGATCTGCATATCCCACTACACTTCCAGTCAAAGGACGCAACACACATTTCTCCAGCCTCTGCTTTCATTTCACAGTCTTTGGGAAAAGAGAGAAAGAAAGAGAAGGTAATAACATTACAAAAAACTTAAATCATTCTTTACTAATTTCTGAAGGCATAACAAAATATAGAGATTTTTACCTGGAGGTGTACCACAACAGAAATTACGATCATCGATTTGCTCAACCTCAAGACCGATGAACCATGATCCGAGTGTCACATCTTCATTTGCATACTTATGCAAAATCGGCCTTTTAAAATCAAACATCAAATGCTTAGATAGTAATCATTTCCCTTGGTAAAACATTTTGTACTTTATAGACAATTTAATAACACTTAGTTAGTTACGTACTGGTTGATAGATATGTATGTGGCAAGATCCTTTGAGATGGCATAGATCTGTCCTGTAGCATGTAGGAAATATTTGTTACCTTCTTCTCCAAATTTCCAAAACTCGGGTTCACGGTACTTGGCCGTCCTACACGGTTTCAGAAAAAAAATGGTTTAAATTTAGAATAAACAGTATAGAATATTCGAAAAAAATGACATAACAACACACATGGAGATTATTACTTTTTAGTAAGGACAGGCCCAGATTTCATACATCCAATATAGACCCTTGGCTTAGAACGGTGAAGAGCTAATGTGGAAGCAAGCATACCTGAAAAGGCAAAGGGCTGAGCAAATATATTCACATTTTAATTACTTCAAGAAGAAAAGATAAAAAAATTATTCTATAAACAGATTTTGGTACCAAGATTGACATGAACATCATCATCAATCTTGACATAAAACTCAGCATCCCACTTTGCAACTGCACTAGAAAAGAAGCTTTTGGTTTTTGCAGACAGATTATAGTATCCTTCGACATGCTCCTGCCACGAAAGAAATTAAACAAAATCAAGAAAACCATAAACCAAATCCTAGAAGATAGAATAAAAGTTTGTAGAATTGGTCTCACCAGCCTAAAAAAATCTTTGTATTGAGCATCTTCTGAATCAATTTCCTTATCCAATATACTATTTGGCGTTGAACTGCCATCACAATTTTCAAGTAAGAGTCTTATAACTCGTTACATAAAAAAAAAACATTAGACGACGTTTGCATTCATTCACCTGTGTCCAATCATGAATTTGATGACAATTCCCTTCTCTTGTTCCAATTTCTCAAGCTTTTCCCCTGTGATATATATACGTACAAAAGCTAAAGAAGATTAGAGGCAACGAAGCATGAAAATAACCACAAGATTTGAAGGAAGGACATCACAAAATACCCTGAGGCATCCAAGTTTCTCTAAGCGAATCGCGACGTTTTCTACTGCTAAATGCAGTGTTGATACCAATCACCATGAAAACTTTCTTCCTTTGGTTTCCTTCTGTTGAAGAATTGGTGGCTGAGACATCCAAAATCTGTTGAGAGCTCTGTGTAGCAGATAGCTGCTTCTGAAGCATAGAAACTGACTTATCTAATGATCTGTTGTCACAAGTGTACGATCATCAAAATACTACGTATTGATCAACATGCAAGTCTAAGAAAATCACTCACTCGATTGCTTTATGGGTTTTTAAAACCTCTTCCATTACATCTCTTTCTTGTGACTTTTTCTGTATTTGGGGTGAAATAAAAAATATGAGTTTTTAGCACCCAAAAATAACATTTGCACTAATTTAATGAGATTTATTTTTTAAGAATAATACTTTCTCATGAGCATAGTCTTCGGAAACGATATTCAGTTCCTGATCACGCCGGTGCTGTAAAATGAGCTGGCTACCAGAATCCGACGAAGCTGATCGCAATCTGAAAATGCAACAACAACAACAAAAATAATGAAAATCAAGAATACATAAATTTACTTTATAACCGTAGAAAGATTGATAAAGGAGAAGAAACAAAAAAACTCAAAAACATTACACAAGGCAAACCAAAAAAAACAGAACCTAGAAGTGAAGATTGCACCGAGGAAAAAGCAAGAAATGCAGAGAAGAGGAACCCATGTCAAGGTTAGTTTCTTTGAGACTTTGTTGTGCTTCATGATGAGCACAGAGAGAGAGATATGAGATTAGAGAAGAGAGAAGAAATTTCAAGTCGTATAATTTTAATAACGGAAAGGCAAGTTACTATTACATGCAGAGAAATTAGTAACACTCTCTTATAACTTTATATTTAATGCAAGTTTGACTGTTTACTTCAAAGAATCTAATATATGTCAGGTGATTTACTTCCAATTATAAATTTAATTTAGATGTTCAAAAGAAGAAATGAACTCTTGACCAACAAAACAAATTAAATAACCTTATATGGTTTATTTAATTATATTATTACTATTTAACTCTTAATCAGTTTTTTTTTTGTATAAACCACAAGTTTTTGATACTTTTGAAAGCTTAAGATATTTTGGGTTTTATTTTAGGAAATATGGCATTCAAAACTGTAGTTAAGGAAGTTTATCATATGAATTTATAACTCTATTAATTAACATGGATTTGTATTTAATTCAATCAATAACTCATCAATCAATCAACCATATATTTTCAAATTTCTCTTAAAAATAGATGATAGTTACATTTTCATTTTGGTTTTGAGGATCACATGCAAATTGTATTCACTAAAGAAGGAGATGCGTGTGATTTAACTAATTTGATTCTTTGACGAAGAGTTTTGTTTTGTGTAAACCTTTAAAGTGAGTTGTTTATTTCTTTGTGTTTCAAAATATTAGATTCTCTCAATTTTTTTTATAATTTATATTAATTTAATAGTTTATAACTATTTAAATTTTAAAATATTATTTTTATTATTTGAATTTTTATAAATAAAAAATATTTATGTTTTTAATTTAATAATTTGGGACGGAGAAAGTATTTGGTAATGGCGACTTGCAAAATTAATTTAACGTCTTGGTTTCTAGTTAAAGCATGCAACATCACATTTAACGTCTCCGAAAAATTAATTTTATTAGATTATATAAATCAATATAAAACATTTTTTTATGTGGTTGGTCTAGAAAACGTTTTTCTTTTTGTGTGATTGGTTTGCAAATGCAACATAGCGTTTGTGTATGTATGATTGTAATTGTAACTAAACCAATCAATCAAAATCCCCTAAACAAATATCAAACCGAAATAAGTCACCGGCTAGTCCCGGTTGAAAAGTATGCGGCGTCTAGAATCAGTCACGTTGCCGTCTTTACCTATTCAGCCGGTAGCCCTTCCAAATTCCATTTTCGTTTATTGGGTTTTTAATTTTATTTTCTTCTCTCATCCATAGCTTCCGTTTCATCCGACGAGAGAAAAAGCAATATTCGACTTCTCTGGGTTTTGATCTTCTAGGGTTTCTTCGAAGTTGGATGGAAACCTCAACCTCATCTGAAGATAATCATAAAGGAAGAAGCTTTCATTGTTGTTTCCATTGTAGCAGCTCCTTCAGAAACTGTTGTCTTTATTGCTTTTACAGCTAAGAATTCTCGATTCTCTCGTTCTCGTTTTCGATTTTAGGGAACTTGGTTCTTCTGGATTTTGGTTATGGATCGCACTGCTCAATCAGATCTCTCGTTAGGATTCGGTAGCTCCCACGCTTTGCCGCTACCTCCACATCCGAGAATCCCAATTGCTGATGACTCAATCACGCTTCAGATTGATTCTAGTTTCCGTCCATCGTCTAATCCTATGCCTCCTGTTCCACTTCAGTTGCTTGAGCAGAGATTCGATGTCACCGGATCGCGTAGCCGAGTCGTTGAGGAAGATTATGGCGTTGTTGGTGATTACGATGATGATGATCAAAGGGAAGAGGAGCAATTCATCCTCTTGGGTCATCCTATGAAGTTAAAACGGTGTAGAGGTGGGAATTCCAATTCAATGTCATCATCAAGTCCTTGTAAGAGATTTGCAATTGATTCAGGGATTGAGAGTAGACGAGCTGTTGTTAGGGCTTGGGGTACTCAGTCGATTGAAGAAGCAGATCCTGAGATTCATGAGTTTATGGAAAAAGAAAAGCAGAGACAATTTAGAGGTATTGAGCTTATAGCTTCTGAGAATTTCGTGTGCCGGGCGGTGATGGAAGCTTTGGGAAGTCATTTGACTAATAAGTACTCGGAAGGAATGCCCGGAGCAAGATACTACACTGGGAATCAGTATATTGATCAGATTGAGATTCTTTGCCAAGAGCGTGCGCTTGCTGCTTTTGGACTAAATCATGAGAAATGGGGAGTTAACGTGCAGCCTTATTCGTGCACGTCCGCCAATTTCGCTGTTTTCGCTGGTCTTTTAGTGCCCGGTGAACGAATTATGGGATTGGATTCTCCCTCAGGTGGTCATATGAGTCACGGGTATTACACGCCAGGTGGAAAGAAAGTCTCGGGTGCCTCTATATTCTTTGAGAGCTTTCCATATAAGGTTGACCCTCGTACAGGGTATATTGATTATGATAAGCTTGAGGAAAAGGCGCTTGACTATCGTCCAAAAATACTTATTTGTGGTGGGAGTTCGTATCCACGAGACTGGGAATTCCCTAGGTTTAGGCATATTGCAGACAAATGTGGAGCTGTTTTGATGTTTGATATGGCACAAATTAGCGGTCTTGTGGCTGCCAAGGTATGTTCATTTTCGTTTCCATATTGCGCTTTGGATTGTTTCTCTTTGGCATAAGTCACCAAACTTTAGGCTTAAGCTCTTGATCTTTGTGTTTACGCAGTAATATTAAACTATTTTCTTTGCATCAGTCACCAAAGTTTTGGTTTCTCTAAACATTGTAGGAAAGTCCAAATCCATTTGATTATTGCGATATTGTTACCTCAACGACACACAAGTCTCTCCGTGGACCTAGGGGCGGTATCATATTTTATAGGAGAGGCTTGAAGCCCAAGAAGCAAAGCATTAATCTTATTCACTGTGAAAGCAATACCCAATATGACTTCGAAGAAAAAATCAACTTTTCTGTCTTTCCATCGCTGCAAGGGGGGCCTCACAATAACCATATAGCTGCTCTAGCCATTGCCCTCAAGCAGGCCGCTTCACCAGAGTACAAGCTTTACATGCGACAGGTCAAAAAAAATGCTAAGGCTTTAGCATCTGCTTTGATAAGCAGAAAGTGCAAGTTGGTTACAGGTGGCACGGATAATCATTTGCTTCTCTGGGATCTGACTCCTTTGGGCTTGACAGGTATATGATTCCTCTTATTCTTAGCAGATAAGGAAATGATTAATCGCACTATATGATTTAAATGTATGCCTCATACAAGCTATTGGCAGCATTGCAAATGTGTCTGATTTTCCAAGGTGTTACATCTACTTAACCATTTGTCGTGGGTCTATAGGCAAAATTTTACCATATTAGAGTATCTATTATTTCTCATCTCTCTAGGTTGTGGATAGCCTACATGACTAGCTTGATGGCCAGTGATCAGTCTGAAATCTATTATCAAACTTGTTTGAGATCGTTTCTAAAACTTATATGTCTAGTTTCCCAAAATCAAAGTCTTATTTCTGTGACGTCTGTAGTTGTACGATGCGTATGTTTAGCTCTGTGTCCACAGACGACTCAAATCGTCCGCCTTGTGATTTTCAGGCAAGGTGTATGAGAAAGTATGCGAGATGTGCCATATCACTGTCAACAAAGTCGCTATTTTCAGCGAAAACGGCGTTATTTCCCCTGGAGGAGTGAGAATAGGTAAGCAAACCAAATTCTTAATGAAACCTCAACACTCTGGAACTAGAATGAAACTCAGTCTGTTTTGAATTCGTTTCTCTTGTTGTCTGATTCTTGAAAATGGGCTCATGTATCAGGCAGTCCGGCTATGACCTCAAGAGGTTGTTTAGAATCAGATTTTGAGACAATGGCTGAGTTTCTATATAGAGCTGCTCAGATAGCAAGTGCTGGACAAAGGGAACACGGAAAGTTGCAAAAGGAGCCACTCAAAAGCATCTATCATTGTAAAGACATTGCAGATCTTCGGAACCAAGTCGAAGCTTTTGCAACTCAGTTTGCAATGCCTGCGTTTGACATGTGAGTCAGCCTGAAGAACGAGACCAGCTCAATCTCTCCCATTTTTTTGTTGCCATGGTAATCTAAATCTATACACCCATTTCTCTATTTTACAATGTCAACATTCCCTAAACCTTTGCTAAACTTAGATCAATATTTGGGGGGAAAACAAACTTTTGTGTGTTGCTATGGTCGATTATTCTTTAATGCTTGTGTACATAGACACTGGGGGTGTGTTGGGAATTAGTGTATCCCTTTATGTTCTTTTTTCAAGTGGTAATAATAGAGAACGGGAAAAAAAACAAAAACAAAATCTGGAAAATTAGCTGTTATGCAGTTAAAATTTTTATAGAAAAGGAAATAATATACTTTCAGGATGTGTGTTTATATTTTGGGGCACACAATTTCTGTAACCAAAGGAAAACTTGCTTCTGACCTCAATCATTGCTATTTTCCTTCGAGAAAAAACATTTAATTCTGAAGAAGTGAAAAACAAAAAGCTGTGCCAAAAGGAATAATACATAATGAGTTTATTTTTTATGAACATTTTTTGTTATTTTATCATTGTGCAAATGGTAATGTGTATTTGGTAGATCAGCTAAAAAAGTTGGTGTCCTACTGAGGAGGCAAAGCATGGAATTCTGGTGAGAGTCTCTAAAAGCATTTAGATTCTACCATTTTTTTTTGGTTTTGATAATGACATCTCTCCCCATCTATAATAAATATAGATGGCTAAAGAGACAAATTAATGAGATATGAAAAGGGCTTTTAGTCACACAACTCACAAGGTTCCCTTTCTTAGTTGTTACTAATAATCCTGATTCCTGATGATGTTCTTAAAAGATTAGTAAGCTTAGATGAAACTTTTAACATCATCCATGTGAAGTCTATTGTGTTGTTGTATGCACTTAGTAAGGTTTGATTTTTGGAATGATTGTTTGTATGACAGAGTAAGATTGTTGGAACTATTTTTCCGACCATAAGAGCATCTTCATCGGTGTCTTTCACTGAGAGACTGCCTTAATTAAATACTAAAAAGAATTGTAAAGAAGCAGAGAGAGCAGAATCTTCTCTCAACTAAGATATCCATGAGAACCGTTTCTACACACGTGTCTTTTTACGATAGGATAAAACATTTTTAAAGAAATTAAAATAAACAAAATAAGTAGATAAAATAAAAAGTATTATTATTTTATTTGGAAGAAACTACGAGCGTCTCTCCACCGATGGAGATGCTCTAACTGGCTTTCAATGAAATGTTTTGTACTCATTTAGAAGATTTTGATAAAATAAATGTATGGAAAAAAAAAAGACATGATAGTTATCTAGTGACTTTAACTTTTTTTCTATTGGAAATCTAGAATTAAGAGAGCTAAACAGTAATGGGAATTGGCATTTTTGGTACTTGATGACACATATACCAAGTGATTCTTGAGGGTTGAGATTTACTGATAGATTGATTACAAAGACCAAAAAAGAAAAAGAATAGTTTGTCAAAGATGTTCTTTTTGGGTAGAAAAAGGAGAAAGCAAAGATGAGTGAATTGTGTGTAAAGCAAATATTAAAATAAGTATTAGAAACTTAAAGAAGTAAACAAGGAGTGCTTTAAAACAGTGGGTGGGGATGGATTCAGGGTGTGAAATTGGTAATAATCATAATTATTGACACGAAAGCCACCAAATTGTGTGCCCAAAGCATATATATTTAGATGAGAGTGCCAAAAGACAAATCTGCTTTACAAAGGATCCATTTTCATCATTATTATTGATTAAACACCAACAAATCACAAACAAATTCAAATTAACATCTCTCTTAACCTCCTCCTATGTGAATCAAATCAAATCAATTTTTCCAGTTTTTGATCATTGGGCTATATTCATTATACTTTTTCTTCTCCAACTATCTATCTCAAGGAGACAACAAGCACCCCATTTTGACCATTTGCGTTTTCTTTATTGAACTTGTGGTAGTAGTGTACTATTAGTGAAGGTGGATGATCAATTTTTCAGTGAACTTTCACTTCATTATTGCGATTTCTATTTGTTTTAGTTTCGGTCTGTTGTCTATAGACTCTATACTATACCGACAACAAATCTAATAAAATACCGATTAATTCAAAGAAAAATCGTATAAACACAATTTGTGTTAAGCATTGGATCAGTGTGCAAATATCCTCTTGCAGTTTTTGTTTAATCCCTCTAATATGTTTTGTAATCTTCCAGAAGAACAAACATCTTCCAACGGCTGGAACTACCAAAAACTGAAAAGCAGACATTTACTTTAGATATGATTCAGAGAATCACACTCCATTTCTAGAATTTACATATTTTAAACATCAATATACTAAAATACAGCCAGCAGAGTGACAAAATTCTCATATTTCAATTTCTTTTTTTTTTTTTTTCTTTTCATAACAAGAGATAAAAAAAGGTTACAACAACTCCCTACCAACTGATTCATCTAAAGCCTAAGCCTACACAATTTTTTTTCAAAAAAATTTATTTGTAAACTGAAAAAAACAAAAACAAAATGTCAGCTTTTGAGAGATTCATCTATGGCTGCAAAAATCCAAAAGCTTTTTTCTTCCTTCAACAATTTCATCGAAGAAATCATCGATTTGCGCCACTATACTCTCTGTCCCATTCCTTAAATTACCAAAATACCCTTTCAGATTCTCCACTCTCTCCCTCAATTCCCTCTCTTCTTCCTCCTGCTCCTCCGTCTCTCCTCCTCCACCACCGCCGCCGCAGAATCGCCGCTCCAGCTCCACTTTAAGCTCCTCCAACGCCGCTTTGCTCCGGCGATACTCGTGCATCAATATTCCTTTCCTCATCCCCATCCTCCCGACCTCAGCCGCCACTCTTTGCTGTAACCTCCCCATCGCTCCGGCGAAACCTCCGACTTGACTCTGCGTTTGCGTTATCTGCGTCTGCGTTTGCGTTGTTGCGTCTCCCGGAAAACAGTAGACGAGTCCGTTCATTAAAACCATAAGGAGAAGCGAACTCATGTTCCTTGTTGCGTAAAGCACGCCGCGGAAACCACTGAATCCGTTTAGTAACTTCGTAGACGATTCCATCGCCGTCGTCGACGTTTGTTCCGACCAAAACGGAAACCTTTGTGCTCGATTCTCCATTAATGCTCTGTTTTCTTCCTCTACCCCAATCGCTTCTCTCCTACATCTTGATATTGCCCTTATCACCTAACCACCATTAAAACAACAAAAACTAAAGCTTTGATCTAAAACCACTCAAAGTTTCAATCTTTAGTGAAAAAGATTCGATTTTTACGATCACCCACCTGACGAGAAAGCTGAGGGGAGAGACGACGGTGGTGGTGATGACCATCGAGGGTGGAAGCGATTGAAATTCCGGTGGATGAGAAGTTTTCGACGGAGGAGACGGCGGATTTGATGACGAGACAAGCTTCCCAAAGTTTGGAGCTTTCGTCCATGTACTCATCGAGCCATTTATCACCGACGGGAAGTTGAAGTTTTTGAACTAAGAGAGTGAGATGTGAGTGAGAGGTACGGAGAAGACAGAGAGCTCTCTGTAAGAAGTTTACGGACATAAAATTGTTTGAAAGATAAACTCTTTCGAGATCTTCCATTGATCTGTTTAGAAATGAGTAGAATCCGTTCACTGAGTTTGCAGAGGACGGATCCATTTCGAGTGTAAAGAAGCTTTCAAAGATCTGTTTTTTGCTTTTGTATGTTTTTGGTTTGGTTGGTCGATGATCAATGAAGAAGATATTAAGTGAGAGAGAGACACAGAGAAGTGAATAAACTGGGGGAGAGGGAAAAAGGAAAGAGGAGAATAAAAAGGTTATATAGAGATTGGAAGATGTATTTATGTATATATGTACGTATAAGTATCGTATGTATATATTATGTATCGAGTGTAATTATGTAAATGTATAGATGAAAGAAGAGTGTAAAGAAGAAAAAGAAGAAGAAGAAGTAAGGAAGTTGAGGTTTTTGATTTTAAGGATGAAAGGGATTGTTGGGTACAATGATGGATGTTTCCTACTGAGGAGGAAAGATGATTGGTAATTTTGTCTATTTTTTTTTTTTTTTGTTTTCCATGATTTTCTTTATTTTAATTTTTAGTTTTAAATGGGTACTAGTACTACAAGAAAGAAAAAAAATGAGTTGAAATTTGAAATTGTGGAGAAAATTATATATATTGGACAAGGATTCGTTTCATCATATCTATCTTAATTTGTGGGTCTTACACTTGAAGATATGAAAATTGCAATTTGTAATGAGTCTGTTTCTTTTTGTATAAGCTACTCCATGAGCTCTCTTTTTTTTTTTTTTTTTGGTCTTGGGAGAAATTGATTCTTCGTCTGAATAAAATCTCTAGTTGTTCAATATAAACACAAAAATATAAAAGAAAACAAAAATCTAACAATCATGAGCCCAAATACCTTAGTATTTGATATTATTAGATGATTATATAACTTCATCATTTTAGTTTAGGTTTGATTACAAAACTCTTGATGCTAAACCATATCAAAACGTATGACATGCAATGCGACTAACGTTTTATATTTTTATATATCGGGTGTGTGCGTTAATTAGCTCTTCGATAATTTTAAATACTATGCTGACATTATATAGCTTACAAGTTTGATTTCTTGTTAAGTTTATACATTGAAACCAAAGATAGGGGAGCCAAATAGAAGATTCTTTTAGGCCTTTATTTGGTGCTAAAAATCCTATAGATCTTTCGAAAAGGTAATTTACATTGACATTTATTTATGGTGAAGATTACATTTGGTCCCTTTTCTTTGCTAAGACATTCATAAAAAACAAGGAGCCATTGAATGTTTAGGGTTTTGAGTGGGGTTTTAATTAATTTTCAATCTTCTCATTTATATATGTTGAGTTTTAGTGTTCACTTTTTAAGGTGCTTCTTCCCTCTTTTCCTCCCTCGAGCTACTGATTTCATGGGTTTTTCTCCAAGAAAATAAAAATAAGAAAATGATTAATACTTAATTGTATCATTTCTATTAACCCAATTCATATTTCGTTTATGCCACCTTTTTCTACAATTTGCAACATTTGCCAAAAAAGAATAAATGGGAATGATGAGATTCTTTGTATGTATCCTTTTAGGTCGATGCACATACTCAAAATTCTTTTTAGGACATAGGTCTCTGTGATGTTTACAAGTCATCATTAGTCTAGACACTTATATCAACCATTTATTCTAGTAGTATTGTTTTGTTCCGAAACAAAATAACTCTTCAATGTAAAACTCTATTGTAGCAGCACAAATATAGCCGATAGATTAATTAAATGATTAAACCTTTACTTAGGGTATTAAAATAGTCAACAACTTAATTGTATTGTAGAAATTATTCATGTAGATGCCGCACTAGTGACTTAGTTGATCGAGATTGATTTATATAGTACGACGATAGATTCGTTGAGAACTAATATAATGTAATCCTAATTTATTTATTATTATTCGTATAAAATTGTAAACTTCAAAGTGGTATTTCGGACCCATTTAACGGCGGATATCTCAAAAGGAATGTTATGTACTCTATTTAAACAATAAATGAGTTGATATGTAAGTTGAAGATATAATAAATGCAAGAGGGAGAAAAATTAAATTAAAATGCAAAAGCGAAATATATCTTGTAAGCTAGTATACTTTGCTTTATTTCTGTTACCAATATTGAATGCCCATTAGTAGTAATTTTCTTTTTGATTATTTGGTCGGATTTTGTTCTAGTAATTGGCATAATATCCTAAAAACAATATTTTTGTTGGTAAAGTGTAATCAATTTTTTTGGGAAGAAAAAATATTCATCGAGACGAGACGATCTAAACCGAATGAGCCGAACCGGTATTGAAATGCAGGTTATTACAATCGGAATCAATAATCAAGCAATAATGACGAGTAAAACAACCCGGTTGGCTAAATTCGGGAAGAAAAAATATTCATCGAGACGATCTAAACCAAATGAGCCCATCCGCAAATAGTTTTTGGCAAGCAATAAAACACCATTACGTGTAGGTTTATATATGTATACAAATGTAATGATATGATGAAGAATGTGTATTAGTGTGTATATAATAAGGAGGATGGTGCGAGAGAAATGAGTAGTGGCAGTGGAAGAAGGGGACCATGAAATCTATGGGAAGCGTCGGACAACTCAAAAACCTCGGTTTCTTAAAGAGACTTTGCCTCCATTTTTCTTTTTCTTTCTTAAAACGAATTTATTTATCATTTTTAAATAGATACTATTAGTCTCCACCATTTTCTTAATTCTCTACCATTCTTCAACCTCTACAGAAAAAATAAAATTTGCAAAATTATTGTGCAAGAAATAATTTGAAAAATCAAAATGATAAGAGTACCTTGTACCTATATCTATATCGGAAGGTTCTTCTAATATAGAAATCTCAAAATATAAATAAAAAAATAATAGAAAATACAGAAAAA
Source organism: Crucihimalaya himalaica (assembly GCA_004349715.1). NCBI lineage: Eukaryota > Viridiplantae > Streptophyta > Magnoliopsida > Brassicales > Brassicaceae > Crucihimalaya > Crucihimalaya himalaica. The sequence goes on from SMJT01000005.1 coordinate 3,029,254, forward strand.
GAGTGAGAAATTGTTTTATTTAAGAAATGCATATAAAACTTATTCTTTTTAGAGTTGTTTAATTTCGTTTTTAGTATAAAACTTAATTATATAATACAATTATATTAAAATACAAAATTTTTTATTCTGACAAGAAAAACTAAAAAACTTGAGTATCTTATGGTTAGAGGTGCTCTAATAGTATGTTCGAAAATCTGAGTTAACCCCCAAAAAATAAGACACTGATTATGACTGGTGTGACATTTACCTGTCTACCCAGAAGGAGAAGTTATGATTAAAATTAATTAAGGTGGTATGCAACTGATAAGTGCTGCTTAATCTTTGATTCAGTGATTTCTAATCGGACGGTGGAATAAATCGATTCTTTTTAAGGGTCAACTGCCCCCACTTGAGATCTAGAGGTATGCTCATTTTCTTAAAAACATTACTTTTTCTCCATTATATAATTTCAAATTTTATTCAAAATCAGTGACCCTAAGTAATTCGTCATGAAAGAAAATATACCTTTGGTTCGAGATTACGTTACAGAAACGTTTTGATTTAAGTTCTAATTGTTTGTATTTATGTTCATATCTAATTTTAAAGAATTGAAAGAAATTGTAAACGTCAAACGCTTTATTTCTCTTTGCGTGATTGTTTATAATTTTACAGAAAATATTGAATGTTCGATTTTTAAAAAATATAATTTCATGTAAATACAATAGAAAAATAGCGTTTGGAACAATCAATACCTTAAATATTTCGATAATGAAAGATGTTAAAATAAAAGAAGATATTGTTTTATTTTTTTATCTTTTTGACATCAAGTGTTGAAACTAAAGTTAAGAAAGCAAATTCGTAGCTGTTTCGATGTAGCCTAAGATACTATATTAATCAAATGATAAATGCCATTGTTGTATACTTCATGATGACAGATATGTATCTATGTGGTTATGATACATTCGTACACATGATAAATTATTTTTTCTTATGTGGTCCAAATTCTCATCAAAACGATTAAGAGTAATGATTTGAGTGTCTTATCCGTGTATATGACAAGTGTTTATGTATAAATTATAGAAATATAGAGAATAGTAACCTTAGAAAAGCTATAAACTTGTCTTCAAAGTGTAGTGACCAAGAGCTCTCTTTATATAAGCAAGCAAGTTTTCACACATCCACATGAATACAATTCAATTATACATACTTCTACAAATATTTCTTTTCTAAATTAATAAAATGATGCGACAATACATTATTACATTTGGAGAGATGAAGTACATTCATCATTTGATATATGTTACATTCTTGAAAAATTATTTTATTGATTTTTCCAATTTTGTTTTATTTTTCGACTTACTATAGGGTTATTTTGGTAATTTTTCAAACCAAATATTTTACTTTGCAAATATTTTAAAAATTAAATGCATTTTGTTATATTGCATATTTTTGCATTTCATATATTAATAGTTTAATACTAAGCCGTGGACAAAAAAAAATATTAATACGAAGCCAATTGATGGAGAGAGAGAGAGAGAGAAGGGTGATTATTAGAAGAGTGAGAAGGGAGTGGCAGAACAAGTCATATCAAGAAGAGACAGCTGTTATTTCATAAAGACATCAAGTGGTAGAGAGAAGTGTGATGCTTAAGGTTGGTAACAAAAAAAAAAGTTACTACTTTTCTAAAAGCATCTCTACTTCTATTTTTGTAGTTGTTGTAGTTGTACACACTTCGGCTCTATCAGTATCACATTACATCATCAGACGTCGACAAAAGCTAGAGAAGCCAGATTTGTCTAAGGAGGTTTAACATTGTTAGAAAGGATCTTATTATTCATAAGAATATATAAACAGGAAGATAAAGAATCATCTCTAACAAAATATAAAGAGTAATTTGCATACAATAATAATAATAATATAGAGTTGACTGCAATTATGCAAATTAAGAAAATAGCAATGCATACATAATATGATTGTTTATCTGTTTTGGACACGTTTGGACGATTTTACATTTCATTGTAAGATGAGTATCTTTTTCGTAATATTAAAGTATTGCCCTGAATTTAGAATCAAGTATTGTTGGTGTTTATGTGAGGGTTTAATTTATTATTTTCGTGTTTAAGATTTTTAAATATTGGGTTTAGAATTATGAAATATTTATTTTTACCTAAATAAATGAAAGCATTACCTCTTAGGGTTTTAGTAAAGGGTTTAGAGATTTTATGTTTAAGTTTGTAGTCAAAAAGTTTCTTTTTTTGTCGAGACTTTACTCTTAAATATAAAAGTAACTAATACAAATCATCATTAATCCTACGGTTTTGGGTGGACCTATTTTTATATATAACTCAAGGTCGTCCCCTTCTCGTTCTACTACTACTGAGTACTCTCCGCAGCTATTTGTTATCATTATCATTCTCCCTGACACTTTTTATTACCCACACAAAAAGAGGATGAATTGTTTAAACAGAAACTCCCTCTGTTTCATAAGGAATATCGGATTTTATTTTTGTTTCATAAAGTGTTGTTTTGTATTTTTAATGTAGATGTTTGGTAAATTTTCAAGTTTTGTCCATACTATTTTAATGTATTGACTAATGAAAAAAATCGTATAATTAATTCATAGAAAGTAAAATAGAAAATTTAAAGGTTTTCTTAATCTGTGTGCAAAACACACTTTTTGTTAAACAGAAGAAGTATGTAAGTAAAAAGGTAAAAAAACTAGACATACGATTTGTGTAGATGATGGTGATGGGAATTGTGTGAATATGAATAATTCAAATGGTACACTGAGTATATTGTACCAGTGTTCCTAAAATAAGAGCAAAGACCAAGACTTAACTAAAAGACTCATGAAACGTGGCCCTTTCGAACAAGAGTGCCCTCTTTGTTCCAACCAAATCTTGTCCTTTATTTAAACCTTAAGCGTTTCTTGTTCTATGATTTAACAAGACACTGGTTTATGTTTGTTCTCAGCTGCACGTCGTTATTAATGTCGCGAAAGAAATAATCGAGATTATTTGTGTTTGTTATATGAAGCATGTGTGTGTGTGTGTGAGTAAGTAAAAGTAGTTTGATGAGCCCACAAGTGTTTATGAAATAGCAAATAAAACAGATTTGGATTTTGTGAAGGGTTTAACAAATATCAACAGATTGAGCTGCATAGTTCACAGCATACAACTCAAAACAAGTGGTCCTGTCACTGGTTGGACCAGACACAACATAGTGACACACGTTAAAGTACTGAAATCCTCCTCTCTAATCCGCTGAAAATGTCAAAATGTAGCTTATGATTTACTATTACTTCAATGCTACAAAGAAATGTAGTTACAAAAGCAGGAGAAGAAGAACATCTTAAAACAACAAAAGAGCTTCTGAAGTTGTACAGAGAACCAAAAAAAGAAACCTTGTAGAAATTTAGCAGACTGTATTGTCAATAAAACGTGATCCTAGAAATAATCAAATTGGAAAAATGATCAATTCAAACTAATCTGTGCTAATCACATCAAGAACACTACTTGAAATTAGAAATTAGAAATTAGGCGGGAAGAGGAGGTTTGAGAGCAAACCAAACACCAACCGGTTCATCTTTTTGGTTTAAGTAATGTGGTAAATATTTTTAAAAATTTCATAAGCAAATCCAAGAAAAGAAATAGAATTATTCAAGATTACGATTTTGTCAACAGCTTGTTATTTCATCCTACACAAAAGTAATTATATAATTATTTATTAGTTGACTTAGAAGATGATTAGACCGTATTACCTAAAAATCCGATACACTTCACTTCGTCTCATCGATCCAACGGTCAAGATTAAATCACACAAGTGCAAAGAAAAAGAAAAAGAAATCGTGCGTTAATTAGTTGATTCAACTACAAAATTCCTCTATGAACCAAAAAAGAAAAAAGACAAATCCGAAACATATGCGTGTGGATACGAAAGATCTCAAGATTCCACTCCTAAATTTCTCATCGGTGAGATTTTCATTTCCTGAATTTGTCTGTTAAGCTTACTTAGGTTTTATCGATGTGGAATCAAATTGATTAGACTGGTTCTTAAGCTTTATGTTTGATTTATATAGGATTTATAGAAAATAAAATTAGGGTTTATTTGTATCGATTTAGTGTTTTAAGCCCATTTCCTGATCATGTGTGCTTGATTGTAAAGTTCGGTTTTTTTATTTCCCAAATACGCCTAAGTGTTGGGAATTTATGATATATGCAGTGATTCTTCGATAATTTAAAATTTTCATGGGTTCTGTCATGAGTTTGAGCTGTTCCAAGAGGAAAGCAACGAGTCAGGACGTGGAATTCTCAAACGAATCTCGTAAAAGACGCAAGACATTTTCAGAGAACGATGAAGAACAGTATTGCAGATTGATTCCAAGTCTTCCGGATGAGTTATCTATACAGATTCTTGCTAGGCTTCCTAGAATTTGTTACTCGAGTGTTCGGTTGGTTTCTCGGAGGTGGAATTCGGCTGTATCGACATCTGAGGTGTATAGTTTGAGGAAAGAACTTGGGAGAACTGAGGAGTGGCTCTATGTGTTGACTAAAGGTCAAGAGGATAAGCTTTTGTGGTATGCTTTAGATCCTGTGTCCACGAAATGGCAAAGATTGCCTCCAATGCCTGTTGTTGTTTACGAAGAAGAGTCTAGAAGGAGTTTATATGGTTTGTGGAACATGGTTAGCCCGTGTTTTAAAGTTACTGAGATTGTGAGGAGCTTGTTTGGAAGGAAGGACGCCTCTGAGCAAATGCCGTTTTGTGGGTGCGCTATTGGGGCTGTTGATGGCTGTCTTTATGTTCTTGGTGGGCTCTCTAGGTCTAAAACAGTGAGCTGTGTTTGGCGGTTTGATCCGATTTTTAACTCTTGGAGTGAAGTGAGTTCTATGTTAGCGAGTCGGGCTTATTCAAAAACAGGTGTATTGAATAAAAAACTATATGTTGTTGGAGGGGTTGATCGGGGACGGGGAGGTTTGTCTCCGCTTCAGTCAGCTGAGGTTTACGATCCAAGCACGAATGCTTGGTCAGCGGTTCCGAGCATGCCTTTCTCAAAGGCGCAGGTGCTGCCAAATGCGTTTTTGGCTGACTTATTGAAGCCTATTGCCACGGGAATGACTTGTTACAATGGTAGGTTATGTGTTCCTCAGAGTTTATACTCTTGGCCTTTCTTTGTTGATGTTGGAGGAGAGGTTTATGATCCCGAGACAAATCTCTGGGTTGAAATGCCGTCTGGTATGGGTGAAGGTTGGCCTGCGAGGCAAGCAGGTACAAAACTGAGTGTTGTGGTGGATGGTGAGTTATATGCTTTTGATCCCTCTTCTTCAATGGAGAATGGAAAGATTAAAGTCTACGATCAAAAGGAAGATACTTGGAAAGTTGTTATCGGAGAAGTCCCTATTTACGACTTAACAGATTCAGAATCTCCTTATTTGCTTGCTGGGTTTCATGGCAAGCTTCATTTTATTACTAGAGACCCTAATCATAATGTTACAGTCTTACGAGCTGATGTCCCCAACATCCCAGTGTCCTCATCATCATCTAGCTCCAGTTCTGTTTCGGGGTCACCTAACAAGTCGGACACTGTTATCTGGAAACTCATTGCAACCAAGGACTTTGGTGCTGCTGAACTTGTTAGCTGCCAAGTGATAGATATATAAAGTCAGCTTTGCCCATTTCTCGTGGGAGATTGAGAATCTCTGTGTACAGCCCGAAGCAAAAAGAAGTCGAAGCTTATGAGATGTTCTTCCAAAGATTTGATCGTCTAATTCATCTATGTTACATTCTTCTGGCATTTGGCTGCCAAAGTAAGCCTAAGTAACACAATGTTGTGACAAATATATAATAGTGTGACTGTTTAATCGATATTTTTGATATATGCGCAAATATACACTATAGCATTACATTACCTAGCAGTTCAAATTGCTAAAGTTCTGAATCTGTAACATTATGTAGTTAGCAATAGAGAAACTAGTTAAAGAAAAAAGGTTTCAGGTAAATTTGCAACTTATGGTGTGGATCTGATTCAGGCAATTGAAACAGTCTAACACAAAAAGGTAATGAAACCTCCTCCTCTTTTTGGTTAATACATCTCAATTTTTACTCCGGAGATAACATTTCTTGAATCCTTTTGCTGAACCGGAAATATCCTGCTCGGGTTTAGAATATCTTCCTTGGACTGATTTATGTAGCTGTTTTGATTATTATCTTGCTTCTGTAATGGTGGACCTAAGAAGGCAGAAGCAAGAAAAAGGAAGGCTTTTTTAAAAAAATGCCTTATAATTTAAACGCATCATATGCTCTAAAGCAAAGCCATTTCTGGATTCTCATTTCACTCTTCACCTCTGTTCTTTTTATCTTCTTTGTTTTTTTTAATATATGAAAGTTGCTTTTGATTTATGTCAACGAATCTGTTCTATGATTATTTTTTGGACATTTGGTTATACTTTAATATGATGTGAAGGAAACAGTCTTCTTTTTCTGAATGCATATATATCTTAATATCAAAATATCACTAGCCTGTTATTTATTTTCCGTGATTCCATCCAAAAAAAGTATTGTGGCATGCACGAACAAAGTTTTCTTCATAATAATATTTGTTTGGCGTTTAGGAGGGATATATTTATGGGTGAACATTAATATTTCAACCATTTGAACCGAACCGAACCGAACTAAGTTTCATTTATAAATGATTTCCACTTGAATAAACCCGATGATATTAAATCTAATTTTTTCGAATGTTTTACTTGTATGGTTCACAATTGGTTTCATTACTTAAAAATGAAGGAAATTTAGTTCTATGTCGGTAACTTTTTCCCGAACCAAATCGAACCCAAAATGTTAAAGCATTAGACAAAAACTTTCTTAAACATAACAGTCCATCATGTCATTTAAAGACCCCTTAGTTTCATATCTAGATAGATCACTAGATGTTCCTTGTCTATAACATTGATCAATGTTTCCAATTTCAAAGAGATGTCTTACAACCCCACATAATTCATTAAGTTTTGTTATTAAATAACCATCATTAATTAGTTAAAAGTAGTTAGCCTTCTATAGTTGGTGGCTACCATTTTCTAACCATTCGAGATTATATGTTTCTTTGTGTATCTATATGGTCATCAAAAATTCCAGAATTGCCCCTCTTATCATTGGTTACAAATCATATAAAATTTTGGCATTTGTATATGCCCAACGTATTAAAACAAGATATCCTATAAAATAATAGAGGAACCCATAACAAAAAATCATTTTCTCATATTAAGAAAATAAAGGGTGTTAAGAGTTCAATATCAAAGGAAGTATCAATACCCACTTAATACGAATCAAAATTATTGAAATCCACTTGTTCATTTTGATATTGTACAACATGGCCAGAGTTTTAGACTTAATAGTATCTGCATCATTACGAATATTTGTTTATAAAATATATCACCATCAAACAATCTAATAAGTTTATTTCACAAGTCTAAAGATTTATATATTTTGATTAATAAATAAAGAAAAGTCAGCTTTATTGATGATATTAATGGGGAATATGTAGGGGTATAAAAGTCAAAATGAGGATTCAGGTAGGATTATAGAAAATAAAGAAGAATCTGACTTTGACAAAGAAACCCCAAAAATTAAAAATTTCCCAAATTGTGTGTGTTTTGCTTGCTGCTCAGAGACAGCCTTCAACCAAAGTGTCTCTCTTTTCTTCTTCTTCCTAAATTTCTTCTTTTATCGAAAACTCTTCATTTGTGATTTGGATCTCTTCTTCTTCTTCTTCTTCTTCAGAACGGCTGATCCTTGAAACAAGCGTCGTCGATATAGTTAAAAAGAATAAATTTGATTTTTTTTTTCTTTCTTTCTCCTGCTTGGCGCGTTGGTTTCGTGCTTTTTAGCAACAGATATTTGAAAATTTCCACGAGAATTGATTTGGGTTTTTGTTAATTTTCTGTTTTGGGGTTTGTAATTGGGTTGGTGAACAATCCTGTAAAGTGTTCGATGATATTCCCCAAAGAAAAAGAAAGGTTGATTCGGTGAAGATTTTTTTTTGTTTTTGGGGTTTCTGGGGAAATCGAAACGACATGGCTGATGAAGATTGGATAGAAGTTAAGTTTAGACTCGCAGATGGCACAGACATAGGTCCGACCAAGTATAATCAATCTATTACTGTTTCTTCTCTTAAAGAGAAAATCATTTCTCAATGGCCTAAAGGTATACAGCTGATTCTTTTCCACAGCTTCACGGTTTTGATGGTTCAGACTCATTTGATTTTATTGTTTTACTTGTGTGCCTGCTCCTCTAAGGTACACTGATTTGATTGTTTGATGGTTCCTTTGTTTAAAATTTCTGCCTTTCCATTGGGGTTTAACTTTATACAGTTTGTCTTCTTGATTCTTGTTTCAACAGTTGTCTATTGTATAGCGATTGGGCTAGTCTAGGTATTGAACTTTGTCAAGTTTGAGAATTTAAAAGATAAATTTATATTTTTTAGTGTGAAAGGTGTAGGTGTTGTAAAAAGCTACTCTAGCAACTGATTTTGGCTAAAACTAGTTTGAGATTGATGTCTCAAGTTGTATTTTTTCTTTATGGATTTTCGTGGTATTCTTGGCTTTATTTGAATGAATCTGCTGTTGCATTTACTCTCTTCTATGGTAGTACTACTTAAGGTTGTGTTGGAACTGCATTTTCAAGTGTTTCTCTATTTGACAGACAAAGAATATACTCCAAAAACTGTAAATGATGTGAAGCTCATCAATGCCGGGAAAATACTGGAGAACAATAGGACACTTGCGGAATCCAGGCTTCCGGTTGGGGAACTTCCTGGTATGAGCATCACTATGCATGTTGTTCTTCGCCCTCCTACGCTAGACAAAAAGAGTGGTAATTTTCTGTACTTCAGTGTACCGTTTATCGCAGTATAACAATTTGTTTCCCTGAAATCTGTAGTCGCTTGCAATTATGGTTTTTGAGATTCCAATTTCTATGTTATTCCGTAGGTTTTGCTGCTAATTACTCTTATTTGAGATCATGGTCATATCATCTGATTGTATGAAGTTTTTGTGTTTTTCAGAGAAATTGCAGAATGATCCACCAATGAAGAATCGCTGCATGTGCACCATTTTGTAGCTGCAAGTAAACTGGATCATAGAGATTTATATCCTTCATGATAATGGAATTGGATGATGCTCCGTAGTCCATACTTCCATAGAAGTTCCTTCAGTACAAAATGATTGGCATAGACATGAAAACAAAAGATTTTCATTACAGAATTTGGTTCCATGTGTGTGGTTGTTAATTAGTTTTCATTTTTTTTCTATCAAAAATGGCTCCTCAAAATGTACTACGATTCTTGAAAGATGGTTTTTCATATAAGTTATACTGTTGAAGTGATTTGTTTTTACTGTTTCACTAATTACGCAATCTATGGTCAATATATGTTATAAGAAAAGTATATTTAAGAGTAAAATAAGAGGAACACACGAGATGTGCAAAAAAAAAAAAAATTATTATTAAAATTGAGAATTTGTAATTTCATTCTGTTTTTTTGCTTGGATAACTTGGAAAGATCATCTGACATTACATTTTAGTTCATGATATAGAAAGTTCCATAGGTGTTCTAAAACAACTTAAGGACGCTTTTGGCACTGTAAATCTAGAATTGTTTTTCCATTCATAAAAGCATTCCCCAGATCTCACTGGAACTGAGTATCAAAGACTACAGTAAGAAAGACAGGAGAAAGCTCTGTTTTGGACAAGACAATAATAATTAAGAGATATTCATAAACTGGCCACTCTTCGCATGGATCTCTTCAAAGTGAAAGACTACGATGTAAAAGTGCTCATGACCTTAACTAACTTTAGTTCATCTTCTCCTCTATACATACAACCTTTGTGTTTTTATCTAAACCCCGATTTTTGTGTTTAATAAATTTAGTATGAGATGGAAGGCAACAGGAGAACAAATCATCAAGGAAGAGGCAGTAGCAAAATCTAATTGGAACAGAAGTAGCAGAAATATTGAGGACATTAGAGTAAAGTAAACAAATCATGATGATATTGGGGTTAAAATGAAGATGAGCATAGTTTGTATTCGGAGCAAAATGTTCTTTTATATGTTTTGGTTATATGTCCCACATCGACAAGTAGAGAGAACGTCTCCGAAGTGTGATAATATAAAAAAGAAGCTGGGTCTAACATTCAAATCATACCTTTCTCGGCCTTTTGGCTAAGATCAAGTGTAGTATCTGTTCTTATCAGTTTAATATCTGATATGTGGGTCATCGGTCCACACGATATTAACTCTATTTTTTAAGGGAGAAAGCCCACCAAAGTAGCTTGCTACCTGGGCTTCCGTGAGTCGCCCATGTGTTGCACTACTGCACGGGCCTGGCTTATCCCATCAACAAATAGTCATAATCATTCTATTAGTGAATAATTAATCCGGAAAAATTCATAATAAATCAAAGATTAATCTGGAAACTATTAAGGACATATATATTTGCATTCTCACTGGACGCTTTTTTAAAATGCATTTACCACCTCATGAGCCTGATGTGGTCCAGAGAGCTGTGAGCCATTTTTTACAGCTTAATATCTGAAGGTTTTTCGAATTATAACAATTAGATACAATGGTTTGTCTTCTCATTTCAGGGGCTATTCACACAAATTTATAATGTAACTACTGATCTTTACAAAAGTTACTTAAGGTCTGTTGACAATTTCGTTTAAGTTTCATTACTCTCTAAGACGATTTTCTTAGATTGTTTCCTTAATATGGATTTTTTTTTATCTAAATCAAATGAAACAAATTTTCATACTTTATTTATAGAATATGAAAATGATGAATTTTAATATATATATATATATATTTAAAATATATTAGTTACTACAAAATAAATGATCTCTAAAATTTAGGATGAGATAAAAATTTAGAAAATAAAAACATTGAATAAGAAAATGACATGACACTCCTCTCTCTCATTGGTCCAAGTAGCGATGACTCCTTTTTTTTTTTCTCAACATGTTGAATTTATTCAACGCCAAAAACTTCATATCATTTAAATATCCTAATTCAACAACCTCGTTGCACCCATTTAACAATTGAATATTTTATTCAACACTTCTATTGTAAATGTTTTTTATTAGGCTAAAATGGTCTAAGTATTTTTTTTTTATGACAAAATAGTTTAAAGCTCCGAATAATAACGTGCGGAACAACTGCAAGAAAAATGCGGTTTCAAATAGTTGTAAAAACGTATAGGTATATATGTATATGTATATATATATATATACATATGTATATGTGCGGTACAGGACGGGATGGTTAACATTCGGAGCTTAAGCGCCAACTTTCACATACTTTGACCTATTTAGTATTCTATTTATCGTTAAAATATTTGCATTGTTATTAAGCGGAGAAATGACAGCGATGTTATGGTGATTGATGTTCGGTGTCCATACGTAGGTATTCTCTTTCTATCACTCATGCGAGTTTAGTTGTTCTAGAGATTTTAATGTTACATATGTGTGGTATTTAATCCGTACTTAGGTATTCTCTTTCTATCAACAACAATTATATAGTACTGTATGTATAACAGATATCTAAAAATTCAAGTTATTTGAATATGGATTTAGTTCACCGAATCTATGCATCAACTATTCGACTGGAATTAATTTGTTTATTCGACTGGATTTGTAATGGTTAACAACTTTAAAGGCAATATAAAAGATGTTGACAAAGAAAAATGGCCAATATAAAAGATAACCAAACATGTAAAGTACTCTTCTTGATACTCTTTTGGTTAAGTATGTCTTTAGCTATAGAATCAAGTAGTTGACGAATCATATATCCTTAAAAATATAGTAGTTCTTGTATGTGTGGTATAAAAATTTAATTCATACATAATTCACACATTTAAAAAAACTAAAGTTGTCTATTACCCTCAGATGATTCAAATGAGGTTGAGACTTCTTTGAGTGTGTCGCGCGTTCTTGGGATGAGGGTTAAGTATAATAGTGTTGTGAAAGAAGATTTTAGGATTTTTCATTATGGTTTCATCACTAGAATAAAGAATTATCCACGAGATGGTGTATGTCTTCATCGAAACATGTGTAGTCAAAAGTAGGTAATGCTTTTTAATTTTATTTTGTAAAGAGATCCCATTTCTTTACTTAATCGTCTTTTACATTCTCATGATCCTTTCTAGCCCAAATCCGTTGTGAATGTAGATACGATCTATTGGCCATTTGGCGTCCCATCATTGTTTGATAAAAGAAAACGTTGTCGTTTCACTAACCTTTTGTATGAGTAACATTTTTGAAGGGTCGTCGGAGTTTATTCTCCCGCAAACTTTGCATTAAATTTCTATACACACAATTTTGTAATCTCAATGTTTAGTTACATTTAAAGTTTGATTTCAAAAGATATCCATATTTTGAAGTTTAAATAGAGTTGTAACCTCATACTATTTATTTTTGATGGTTTTAATTAACATATTTTATTAAACTGTTAACCGAGGTTTAATCGAAATCGGATTATTTTAAAACCCAAAAAAAAAAAAAATTGTCGGGTTTATATTTCGATTAGACCCAACGATTAACTTTTTTTAAAATTGTTATATTTGAATAAGATTCACAATATATAGTTGACAATATCTTTAAGAAGAAAGACATGACTGTCGCCATACACGATTTTCATAACCGTCAATGGTCCTTCCAGCATGCCTACGACAACACAAGCCGTTCCCACTATCTGACCGATGGATGGCCTCATTTTGTCTCTTTTAAAAATCTTAATGCATGAAATTATTTGCTTTAAGTAAAGATGATTAAATCACTGTTGGAATTAGGAGAAGTAATGTCGCAATCAACATGAATAATGATCCTACCGAATTCTTTTACGACATCAGACATGTAGCAGGTGCAACACAAACCGGAAACAACACCGCATTGAAGAAGGCTCAGTTTGAAGCGGTTTACTATCTGATGGTTGGAAAGTCTTTTTTTTTTATGATTTAAATGCGATAGATTTTTAAATGAGCATCCAATGGTTAGTAGGTATGACAGTGAAAAGGTTTTATATTGTGAAATATCAAGGTCGGCCAGGGAGTTTTGTTAAGTTTGGTTTCGTATCTTACGTATGGGAGGATGTTAGCTATTCTTGGAAAAATCTGAAGGTATATTTATTAACGATTATGTTTTGTCCACTTGATGCACGGCGAAGTTAATCAGCTAAGTTTTCCGTACTCGAAATGTCTCCAAGATGGAGACTTGATGGGGACGGCGCCGAGACATGTCCGAAACGTTCCGGACTTGATGGGGGCGTTAACTCTAAGGGAGACGACAGGGAGACGACGTGACTTAATTATGGGAACATTTCTCATTTTTTATTTGTTTTACAAATGGAAATAGTAAAATAAAATTTGGATTAAATTAAAGTTTTCATCGTAGACCATGTCCTCTCACGTCTCATGATTGGGTTTGTCTCTCAAGATATAACTTTTGTCTACAACAATTTATATCTTTTATCAAAAATTTCTGACCAATATGAATAAAAAAGACGAAGATGTGGAATGTTGGTGAAGATGATTTTGATTCTCTGCTGCAAGATGTGAGATTTTTGGAGATGGCGAGCCTTTCATTAGATGAGCCAGATTTTGAAAATGAGTTATTCAATGGTTAGTTTTTTTTTTATTTTCTTTAAAATATTATATTGAAGTGTTTTTCTATCTTGATTTATGGTGAGATTTATGATTTGACTTTCTTATAATTTAAATCTATGTATATTTTATATATTTTTATGAAAGTACCTATACCGTATCCGTATTTTTAAAATTTTTAATTTTGCCGTTTCCCGTCCTGGTTGCCGTTTCCGTCTCTGTGCAACAACACTCCATATCTTCTTATTATTATAAATCATCATGATGATGTGTTGATAGTATAATTCTATGTGGTTTCCACTTGTCAATATAGGTCACATGGGATGAAGCACATGCTGAGGAAGAGGAAAACTGTTGGGAAATTGTGCCATCCATTGCCACAGTGACACCACAAAAGAGAGAACTGGAGGAAACCGATGAATTCATGTTGTTTGGAACAAGAATCCTACTTCAACGAGATTAGGTTAGGTTGATACAGAGATGTAAATGACATTTTTAAAATTATTAGATACTGTTCATTGAGTCTGGTTTGATATAGTATACAATATATTCAACAACAGTTAAATAACAGTGGATTTACTGGTAATGAAGAAGACATGCCACTGTATCTGTGTTCTTATCCTTTTCATTCTTTGAATTAAAGAATATGGGGTTTTTTATACAATACAGAGAAAGATACATCACTTTGGGATCCCCATATCATGAATAAAGAACAATCATATTAAGCTATCTATATAACTCGAGACACTGTTTGAACTTGGACTTATTCAACATTCTTGGAACTTATATACATAGTAAGTAACATCTGTGCATTAATGTTCAGCAAGAGTTTCTGATGATGAACGGTTCAAGAGCATAGCCTTCTTTGATGCCCTAACGTTCTTCAGAGTCATCATGAGCTTTTGTCTCTCCCCTTCAACCTCTGCAAACTTGAGGCTTAGCTGAGAATAACGGTCATGCATTTCCCTAAGCTCTGTCTCCATAGACGAATACCGGCCTTTGGTCTCCAGCATTTCTTCAATTAGATTGTTTATGTCTCTGAAACTCTGGAAGATTGCTTCGTCATCGGTGTGTTGCTTCAAGAAAGAGCTGCAATTTCAGGCAATAAGGAATAAGTTCAACGTCTAGAATAGTTCTTGGTTTTACAAAGGCGAAAATAAATAACAAAATTTTGGAATCACGTACCTCTGGAAATGGATGGTTGATTTTTTCTTTCCACGCAACGCTTCAGCAAGTTCTATTTCCAGTGCAAGAACCCTTTCCAATGCGTTTCCGCAACTGAAGTTCTCATGAGATAGAGGGAAGATACTTTGAAGTTCTTCCTTTGCCTGTTAAAAAGATGATCATAAGACTTCTGGACACACATGCTTCAATGTATTACAATCTCTAAAAGGTAAACATCCGTACCTGACGCAATTGTATCAGCTCCTGTTCCAAACCCGGAAATCTGGCGTCTGAATCATTGTCATCTTGAGGTTGAAGTAGATTCTCATTCTTCATCCGTTCTAGCTGTAAAAAGACAAAAAAAAAAAGGAAAGATCCAGTGACCTTAGGCGTATATATAAAATCCTTCTGTAGATACTAACCAACAAGTAGACATTGTGATTAAAAATTGCCATCCAAACAAAGTCTGATATTAATACCTCCAACTATTATAACTCCACTCATTAGAAACTTTAACCGACAATTCAAATATTACCTCATTGTTCAAGTGATCCATGCTAGACCTTAAAGTCTCTGCCCTGAAATTATCATTGATCAAAGCAAGGCTTTCTTCACTTTTGTCCAGCGCCATTGCTTCTCCAGAAGGTAATGGGACACTGCTCAATTGAATAACACCCTGATGAACAATAAACATACATTAAAAGGTGTAAATATAATAAGCATGATAAATAACTAATTATAGCACCTTCTTTCCCTTCCGAGTCACAGGAAACAATATGCTTAATATCTAACTAGAGAAATATATACAGATAACATCGAAATATGTAGTAGGCTAGTCCTTACCAGCTTGATTAATCACATAAACTAGTTACGCATAACATTTTATAATTCAGCTTGACTGGTTGGAGCAGAACTAATTTTAAAATACGGTCCATGATACCATGAACTTGAAGAAATCTAACTTCCAAATAAATGCTAATCTAAACAGGATCTAACTGATAGTTACCTGAATCTTTGACCTGGGACCGATGGTCCCCACTGTGGGAACAAAACAAGTACCATCCCTTTGCTCATGGTTCACCAAGTCGCCTGAAGACACTGCGGATGTATGTTTGTTAGCCAACTCTGATACACGATCATCCATGCTCAATCTATCATGTTCTTCCTTCTCAATATTTTTATAAGAGCTGCAACATTGTACTAGTTCTCTCAATGATTCTAACTCTTTGGACATATTCATATTTTCCTCTTTGCATTGCTGCAGAAGAGCTTCAAGCCTCTGTTTTTCTTCTTTGCAGCACTCAAGACTTAACAATGCACAATCCAGCTCAGCCTTCATCATGTCATAATCCGTCGTTTTCTCACGTTTATCATGGATAACAGATTGTCGATCAGCCTCCAATTCCAATATTTTATCTCCCAGCTCTTTAGTTCTCTTTAAATGGCTGGATTCTGCCTTTTTCCTTGCTTCGTTCTCATCAATGGCATCTTGTAATTTCATCAGAATCTCCTCACCATGCTTCTTGGACATGGTCAGTTGATATTGAAGTTCCTGCAGCTTGGTTTCATACTGTTCTTTGATGAAAATGATTCTCAACGACTCCTGCTGTGGAGTTAGCGGGGCTTTATAGTCGGCCTTTTCACGGGCACGATTGCATTCAGCTTCAGCATTGTCCTTAAGCTCTTTCAAATGATTGGACAAGCTTTTGAACTCCTCTGTTTTCAAAATCTGCTCAGAGAGCTTCTGAGTGAGATCATTGCACCTATTTTTCAGTGTTTCAAGCTCACTGGCACCTTTTCCACACAGCCCAGTTAGTTTATCTTTTAATATCTCAACAGTAATTTCCGCCTCAGCCTTTAACACCGTCAAATTTTCTATTTCTTCTTCATGCCTAACCAACAAAGATTTCAATTGCTTGACCTCATGAGCACATAAGCTTCTCTCAGGGTAACTTCTTTCTGCATTCTCATCCTTAGTTGCGTGCTCTTCGATTTCAACTGACATTTCATCATTTCCATCAGCAAGAGCTCTACTTTTAGCCATGGAAGACTCTAGTTCAGACTTTAAGACTTCAAGACTAATCAATAACTGATTGTTTTCTTCCATATACCGCGTTTCGTTGACTAGACAGTGGTTAAGGGCAGATTCCACATCAGTATGCTTCTTTTGAAACTCAAGGTAGCTCTGAGAGCAGCAGCTAAGTTGTTCTGCAAGATCATTGATACAGATCTCAGACTGGATCTTTGTAAAAGTAAGCTGAACATCTGTAGCCATTACACATTGAAACAGTTCTTCTATAAAAGAAGACTCTCGATGAGCATTTCTAACATACTCCAAACGTTGAAAAGACTTTTCAGATTCCAGCTCAGCTACCATCTTCTCCAATTTATCCACTTGAGATTTTTGCAAATCAAAGTTTTCAAACAAAAAATGCTTTTCAGAGGCAAGTTCTTCAACTCTGTTGTCTAAGTTGTTTCTCAAATTTTTCTCAATATTCAATTCTGATTTTAAGGAGTCAAGATCTGCCAACAACTTTATATTAGCATCCATATGCTGAGCTCCTACATTACGAGAGTCATTGAACGCAGTCAGTACCTCAAAATGTTCCTTGTGGAGCTTGTCAGCATAAGTCTCCCATACAGTTCTTGTGAAAACAATCTGGATATCTGCTGCTACTGAAAATTCCATCATTTCAAGTAACTGAGATTCCAAATCGGAAATATATGATGAATCACGATTCAAGTTTCTCAGAGATGTTTCATATCTTGTCAGACAAAGAGCGTGAGTTGCCTTCTCTAGCTCCAGATCGGAAACCATTTGCTTAAGACGGACCAACTCAGAACTTTGCTCATCAAAGCTCATCAATTTGGAACTTTTCCCGATAAGCTCAGATGTAAGATCTTGCATTTTAATTTCCAGTTCCTGCCTCAAGCTTCTTTCAAGTCTCAACTCGTGGTCAAATGTTGTCTTTAAATTTTCAAGCTCACGCACAAGACCCAAAGTTTCCTGAGATTTAGCCTGAAGAGAAACCAGAACACGTTTTTTTTCCTCAGCCAGTTCTTCCACAAGCAGCTTGGTTCTTCCATGTTCAACAGCTACAGAGCTTAATTCACTAATCTCTTGACCAAGTCCCTCATTCTTGGCCACAAGTAGATGCATTTCATTCTCAAAATAGTCAAGACGAGAAAGAAAGTCCATGTGACGGCTCTGATAGTTTTGTTCAGCTTCAGTAATAACCTTCATTTTGTCCATGATAGACTCAGTTTCCAACTGAAGTCTCTGAAGGAGGGCAGTGGAAGCTTCTAGTTTAGTGACCAGACATTGTACATCATTCTCATGCTTCTGCTTGAGCTCCATAACATCAGACTCAGCAGCCCTTACATATGACTCTGTCTTGGATTTTTCTTTCATCAGATCATTATTCTCTAATATAAGTATGAAACACTTTTCACATATCTTACACAAGAATTTATCAAGCTGCTCTGTTAAATCATGGGACTCCAAATCAAGATCCATTCCCTGTTCCCACAGGGGCAACAAAACGAGTTTTTCATTGTAGCAGCCTAACGTGTTTATCAACTTGTCCTTCAGACTACTGAAGTTCTGCTGTAGATTTCCATTTGCTGTAACCAGATCTTCAAACTTACCTCTCACAGAATCTAACTCAGCCTGCACAGTAGCAAGCCTTGTCTGAAAATGATTTTTTTCTAGCGCTTCTTTCTCCATAAGCTCTGCAAGTTCTTTTTTTTCACAAATGCATGTCTCATAGTTGGTCTTCCAATTCTTGGACTGCAACACTACAGATTCCAGTTCATCAATCTTTTGCAGAAGGATAAGGTTCTCCTGAGTAATATTCTGCAAATTTGCTTCTAAACTTTGATTCTGCATAGCTACAGCATTCCATCTGGCAATGCATGTGGTTTTCTCCTCCTCCAGGGAGCAAACCTCGTCCAAAGTAATATCCAGCCTCTGCTTCAACATTTCCTTGGCCTCTGTTGAAAGCTCCAGCTGCCATCCTAGTTCATCAATTTTCGCTTTCATGATCTTTATGTCAACACTTGCTTCAATAAAAGTTTCGCGTAGAATGTTCGAGAATACTTCCAGATATAAGTTCCTTGAGTGCATCTCATAGAGTTCTTCTTCAACTTTTTGATATAGGCTTTCTTGCACATGAAGAGATCTCTTCAAATCTTCTAGAAGAATATCACCTTTTATGGGGCGTTCTTTCATCCCCTTTTTCTCATTCTGAAACTGTGTGAGTTTTACATCACGAGCGTCCTGTTTCTCAGGCTTTGAATCATCTGTTGATTGAATGCATTCGTGAAAGCTTTGTGGAGGGTCTGGAAAAGCTTGCTTAATGAGGTTCTCATTGGTCTCAAACATAGATACAACCTGGGATGAAAGCAATTCAAGATCCTTCTGCAAATGGTTGACAGCAATAGAATAATTTAAGCGGGCCCTTTTAAGTGCTGCCTCTGCAGCCATAGCTCGTTTATCCAGTTCTTCATTCAAAGAATCTAAACTTTTCTTCTCCTCAGAAAATCTTAGTGTTTGCTCATTCATATCTTGGCGCAACTTTTCCATCTCAGCCTTAGTGCCAGAGATACTATAGACACACGTGGAATGTTCAGTCCTTAGATTCTGTAACTCTACTAACAACTGCCTTTGAGTTTCCTCAAGCTCCTGGACCAGAGATTCATAATAGCATTCCATCTGATCCATTTTCTTGGTAAGGCTATCACGTTCAGCTTTAGATTCGTCCAGCCCTCGTACAAGCTCGAGTATCTTATCTCTCATGGCACTAACAGAATCTGCTGAATTGGGTTCACGAGAAGTAAGATCAGGCATACCAAGATATTGAAGTGGATCAAGTTCTGGTTGATAAATATCGGTGTCCAACTCAGAAACTGATACAAAATGCTCTGCTTTTGACACGCTTCTCTCTTTCTTATCGGTCGTGATGATTTTCTCAGATGGTACTGTGCTGAAGTGAGATATAGGCTGGCCAATCTGCCTTTTAAAATCCTGTAGAACTCCAAGCAGAGACTCAAAGTCTGAGAGGAACAATCTTAAGTCTCTGTCATGGTAGCCATAGCTAACTTTGTTTTGAATTTCTCGTATGTTATCCTCTACAACTAAAAGTCCCTGCAGCCATCTTAGTTGTAGACTGTGGGAAACATTATCTTGGTCTTTGCTATTATATATAACGTGTGATTTGACGTTACGTAAGTGCTCCATCTCTTCTTTTAACTTTGAGCACTCTGATTTCAGCACAGATACTTCTCTGACTAAATGATCTCCAGAACCAATCTCGGATATAAGTATTTGAGAAAAATCTTGAGCTTTGGAACCTATATCATCTGCATGGCACTGTAGCGAACTCACTTCAACCTTAATCTCATTAATGGATGATTCCATGTCTTCCAAGAATCCTTTAAGCTTATTGTTGTCTTCTATTGCATTGCCCAAATCACTATTCTTACCAAGATAGTCTGAACCCCAGCCATGATGCCACTCGCGACCGTCTTTCTCTTTCTGCAGGCTCTGAGCAAGTCCACTCAGATCTCCAGATACCACGCTTTTGAGGCTATCAATTTCATTTGTGCTGGATATATCGTGTTTTTCTGCACTTAGACTCCCAGATGTGTTTGAAGAGACATCAAATCCCAATCCTGAGTCAAGGTCATTTGTCCCCACAGTTTCTTCCACTAAAGAATTATCTAGGAACTTTTTTTTGAAACTCTCTCTTATATTTGTCTGCAAAAAGGTATTGAAAATATAAGTTGTGTCAACACCCTCACACCAAAATTAGTTGTCAAAAATTTGTTCTATGAAAAGGTGAGCATGGCACATTATTTTAGAAGCATATTGTACGATCCTGGATCCATTACGAGCAAAGTAAATTTTGGGGTGAAAACCTGAAAGGACATATTCGTGAAGATTTTATGGGAAAAGAAGACCAAACCTTATCCACTTGACAAAGAGTCTCATCAGAAGGGGAAATCCTGCCACGAGAAGATTCGTCAGGACTGCTATGGTCAGGGGTCGCTGATGGTCCCCTCTCACTGAGTTCTCTCTGCTGCTCGAACTCTCTGAAACCAGTTTTTGAAGTTAAAAGCTGTATAGTGACCTGAAAACAAAAACTAAATTTTGAGAAACCAATCTATGAGCTTAAGAAGGAAGTTTCTTTATCTGAACGTGAGAAACACAGAATAGATGCAAAATGGTCCATACATGTAAGATAGCTCCTGAATCACAACCTTGCAAGGGCAATGCCACAGCAAAAGGTTTTAAGGCATCAGCATATTCAGCAAGGTTGATTATAGCCTCTCCAAGGATACTAGATCTAGAAGTACCCTGATCTCGTAAGAATGCAAAGGGAAGAATAAATTAACTCCGAAATTAGAAATCAGAAAAAGAGAAAATGTAGGAAAAAAAAAGTAGAATGATACCATAGCCACAACAATCTTATAAAGTTTTTCATCATATTGCTTGGTCCTTGTATCCTGAAGCAGCCTTGTAGTTTCATAGATCGGATCCCCCCACTTGCAAGTTCCATTTCTCACAAGTGCTTTTGTTGTCTTTGCTGTTGCTTTTACTGAGTCAGCAGGAATGAAAGATATGAA
Organism: Crucihimalaya himalaica; assembly: GCA_004349715.1. Taxonomy (NCBI): domain Eukaryota; kingdom Viridiplantae; phylum Streptophyta; class Magnoliopsida; order Brassicales; family Brassicaceae; genus Crucihimalaya; species Crucihimalaya himalaica. The sequence continues at coordinate 3,050,670 of SMJT01000005.1, forward strand.
TAGTTTGTCCCATCCCGCTTGTGGAACCTTTAAAATAAAAACAAAGCACTCATCAGATCACTGTGCACATTTAGCAAGCACAAACCATCAACATCTTATATAACTACTCAGAGACACATAGTTACACACGAACAGCATAAGAACACAAACAAAAACAATAGGAAGTAATAAATTAGATTTCAAGTTTGATGACACTATGTGAGTAATAATCTACAGAGTGATTCTTTTTAGCTAGTTATTTGACTTACATGGGTAGCGTGAAACTGCAATCGAAAGACCACCTTGACTTTGGCTTTCTCCAGCTTCCATTTTGCCAGTCTCGACATTACTCAAAAAATAAATCAAAACAGTGTCACCTGCAAAACACATATGAAACAAGCTCAATTTTTGTTTCTGTGCTCATCTGCATATATCTATATGTTCTAGTTACAGTCCTTTAGTCCTAGTAAGAACAGACACTGCATACAACCATAGAACCAATTTAAAACAAGGAAAACAAAGAGATTAGAGACAGAACAAGGAAACCAATCAGTGCAAGCTGAGATCTAAGTCACTCAGCTGTTCAAAGATTCCAGATACTAATTCCACTAAATCACACAAACTATAAAATGATCGCTCAATTCCGAGAAAAGTAAAGAGATTTCTGAAAAATGGCGAAACAGAAACAAAATCTAAAAGAGCCCACTTGGTAGCTCTTCTCAGATCCAATCACCCGAAAACAGTAACTCCAACTGTAAACACCTCAAAACGAGTAAGAGATCCGATTCAAGTGACATGCTTAGCCAAATTAAGATAAATTCCACTATCTATAAAACACATTCTCCAGATTTAGTAGCTAGAAGAGAAGAAACCCAATATTACCGAGTGAAACAAGTCGAATTCTTAATTTCGCTGAAACAAAAATAGCAACAAAACTTAAAGCTTTGATTGGTTATGCAATAATGGAGATGAAGTGGATCATCACCTAGTTCCGGATCTGGAGGGTACTTATGTCGGAAGCAAACAATAACGCCGACCAATAAAGAATCTTCTTCAAACCCACGATCTCTCTCTCTCACTTCTTCTTCTTCTCCAGCTTTTCCCACTTACTGATAATAATAATAATAATAAAAAAGTCGGTTAATTTCAAAATGGGGTAAGCTAAATATCAAAGGGATTAAACTGCATTACGGATCTAGAGATTGAGTAATGAAGATTGAAGCCAGAATTAGGGGTTTCAGTGGGAGAGCGAGAGAGAGATTAGGTTAGGTTTTGATTATTGGTTTTAAGTGTTGGTAATTTGGTGAAATATCACAAGACAAGGAGATGAGAGAAGAGTACAGTAGTGTTGTGTTTGGGGTTAATTAAGAACAGAGACATCCCGCCAAAGCCTATATTATCCTTAATTTCGTTTATTTTATGTTTTTTTTTTTTATCATATGGTCTCATTTTTTTCTTATAGAAGTAATGATGATTTATTGTGTCGGGGTGTATTTATTTTTATGAGGTGAGTGAGTGTGACCAATTCGAATTTATTTTTAAATGATCATTTAAATGTAGTATTAAAAAAAGAACATAGTACTTCAGCATGACAGCAAGTACGATTTTAAAGACCTTTGGAGCTGAAAATTCATCACCAAGTTTAAAGTTAAATACGTAATAATGATCTGTAAAACTGTCACTGATATTTAAATACATAAAAACGCTGTAGTAATTAATGTCTCAAACACACCAAAAGCAGATGGTGGTTAATGAAATGGTGGCCCCAAAACGGTGAGCTATAATGGAGCAGGAAGGGCACGTGTGGGTTTGGAGCGGTCTCTTTTTCTCCCGGTCACAGCTAAGCTATCTCCGCTTTAGCACGTGAACGTGTGCGATCGTCGTACGTTGTGTTTGATCCCAATGACACGTTTACACAGTTCGATAACGCTGGTTCCAAATTACAGTATAATGCATGTCATTTGGGCCAAGGCCCATATTAAAGATTGTTTCTATAATTTTTTTATATTCACTATATTGAAATTAATCTTGCAGGAATGAAAAATGTTTCTTGTAAATTAAAGACTTTTCAATATGAGAACACAGACTGTAGTACAGTTAAGTATTAGTAACCTGTTTTTTTCAGACAAAATATATATAGAAATTTCCATAACCACCAAAATAAAATAAAAGAGCTGCCTAATTGACTTGGTTTGATTTTAGTCACTTTTAAGATTGACTTAAACAAACACTTTTAAACACAGTAGTCAATAGTTTTTTTTTTTTTTTTTTTTGGTGAAAGACAAATTATAGTTTGCTATGTTAAACCATTAAAAACAATATTTTCTAATTATAGTTAATGCTTTTCATAATGTTTTGAGTACATGTATGGGACCAAAAAAACGTCAAGTAAATAAATTCTTCAAAATCTAGGAATCGAAAGAACAAGCGCATTATCGTTTATTCTTTTCCTGATTTTCTAATGTACTCATAAAAGTATGTGTAATGGCTATCAATAGATATATATAACTTTCTTCCAGAATATCTGATAAATCTTATTTGTTGTTTATTGATACCGACCCACTCATACAACTGGGCAGTGGGTAAATATATAATAACAAATAGTTAATTATCGCTTTTAGATGCTTCTTTTTCTCGTCTTTTGCTAAACGGTTTAACTATAATTTGACAAACACATAATACCATTGTATTTCTCACGATCATAAACCAGATCACGTTATTCTAGTTTACAACAATTAAAAAAATATTCTTATGAGGAAAATAACTTTACTTGAATTTATGTCAAAATAAATATCATTAGCCAATTTGTATGAATTGCTATTTTATAGTAATAAAGCTACGTGTCTTTTGGTTTATAGTTTTCTTTTATGTTTTTTCTTTTGTCTTTTTTTTTTCGTCGTTTTTTCTTTTGTCTATATATAAAATTTGCTAGCTTTATAGGTTAAAGACTATCTTTAAGAAAAAGAAAAAAAAAAGTGGTAATGGTTTACAAAACATAAATCATCTTTTTCGAATATAGTTTGAATTCAAATCCGATAATGTTGAAACAAAACATTCTATTTGACTTGAAGCAGTTGAAGTATCAATATTTGGCTATTCTCTTGGAAGTAGGAACTGTTAGTTTATTTTTGTTTTCTTTCTAGTAGTTGCACCTCTAACACGAATCATTAAATCTTTGGACTAATTAAATCAACCTAAGTATTTAACTAATTAGATTTAGTGTTTAGTGTTCGTCTGCACCACTTCATATGGTTTACGAACAGAAGCCACGACACGGGCTATGTTCATTGCTTCATTAGACGTCTGTAATATTATAACTCTTAAAACATAAAGAGTGCGATGCTTAATGCTTTCGTCTTTGTGACGTTTAATAATCATATTATATTAATAACCTAAATACGTATACTTTATTTAGTATAAAGTGGATGTAATCATATCCGGATCTATCTTAGATTTGCATCAAAACCATTTTTCTTTCTTTATCGTCTTGCTATCGTTTAAAAATCCCATTTTAATGAGAGATTGTTGTATTCGTCGGCTGACAAATGTTTACTGTCGATAACAATCAAACAAAAAGAAGAAAAACATTTGCGTTGTAATATACGAACACAATATTGTTGCTGAATGATTAGGAATCGCCGCTCAATTTTGAAATCTTCATTCCTCATTAGGCATAATCGTCTATATTGTTCTCACCTCTCTTCCATTGTATTATGAACAATTTGTCTTCAATAATAAAACCGTTCTCTTTTGTCCATAAACGTAACACTGGTTTACTACATAAACATGCGTTCTGTCATTTATGTGTTTAATTCATCTCCGTCATAATTCATTAGGTATCTAAATTTGTATAATTCCATTAAATTGCTGTTACATCACCCCATTCAATGGTCCACTTTATAAATATAGTAATCTTACCTTAAAAGTAAAACAATGGACGACTTCAAATCTCGATGAATTCATTGTTAACCACTCAAGAAAGGACTATGTAACCTCTTTTGCTTCAATAATAGAGTAATGCAAACTGTTTTTTCATTCTCTCTGACGATAGAGGACGAACTGTCCCGGAGGCACTTGAAAGTGGAAACTAAGGCAAGAATAACATTCATATTTTACAAATATTATTTTTAGATTCCCACTATTTGTGTACGTATTAATAGCTGTCAACAAAATGTACTTATAATAAGTGGGAAACAGAGAAAATAAATCCAACTAAAATGGACCCACTGATTTCATCTATATATTCATCTCAACCCCTCCCCCTTAAATTCCAAACAACACTCACCTTTCACCAAATTCTATTACATTTTGTCTCCATTTGCATCTCTTTCCATTATTACCACTATATTTTTCTAATTTTTTCTTGTGAATTTTCCGAACATGTCGCTAGACGGATCGGGACTAGGAGGGATGGCTATGGCGGAGGCTTACACGGCCAGAAAGTTTCATAGAGAGAACATGAAGAGTATTACGGTAAACGCAGCCACAACCGCCGGCGGAATCGAAGAGAACGGTGGAGGATCCAGCCGTTGGTTCTTTGGAAAGCTGAGCACCAAGAAAAACTCTGCTAAAGTTTGTGATCTTATGATTACAGAATAATATAAGCTAAGATGGTCATGACGTCCTAAATTAATCAAATTAATATAAGGAATAAAAAGTTATAATTTTCCTTTGTCATTTTAGTTTTAGTACTTTCTTGTTTGCTTTATGTTTGATTATGTTTATAGTGTGATTTTCTTCTTCTTTTTTTCTTGGTTTAAGTCAAATATTTAGAATGGAGGTTTTATTAAGCTATAAGAGCACTTCCAACAATGGTATCTAAGATGAATTTCTTAGATTAAAAAAATAAAAAATATACAAAACAAAGAGAGAAGGAAATAGAGTTTTTAAATAAGAAACCCAAGTTTCTTAATAAAAAAACTCATAACATATGTGTCTATATATTATTGGTTCTCTTTATTTTTTAAATTAAATTTTAATTATTTATTTAAATTATAATAAAAATAAAAATATTAAATTACTAAGAACTCCAAACCCACGAAGATGCTCTAAGAGTTTCTATCATCATGCAGCAGTTTCTATCATCATGCAGCTCGTTCCTGAATTTTTAATGCTAAATATATATACTCGTAGTTCTCAAATACCATTTTTAAAGGAAATTTTGGAAAATTTTCCAAATAATTTGAGTGAGTTATCTTAACTATATTCCAAACAGGTAAAATCATTTAACTTTCTCTTTCAAAAACGTATTTCAAATTAGCCAACGATTAAGAATAAACATATCTAACGATTAGATAGTCACGAAAGGAGTGGGTGTTCAAACAAAATAAGTCTAGGATCAAAATACACAGGAAATCAAGGGTTGGAGTTACAATGTATGCAAATTTATTCTCAGAGCAGCATCTCTCCTTACCGTGGCAAATCCAGAGGGTCACGTAATTACCTGTTTTAAGTATAGATAACTATAGTATCTAATCATGGTAACATCAGAATTTGATGCAAATTGGAATAGCCAAATGTGGGGACAAAATATATTATTCAAAAACATCCGACTGGTAAGATAACTAGAATAAAAAAAAAAAGTAAACGATTAACTAAAGCTTGTTGCTTGGCTGAGAAAAGATCGTTTCAAGAATCTTAACCAGTTTTAAAAATTTTTGTAAGTAAATCATTGAAACAGAATATCAAGTACATGACCTTTCTTATCAAGTGGATAATATATATCGTATGTACAAAAATATAAACAATAAATTTTACAATAGAATTGTGTTTTTAATTACACCCGTAAATCCGTAATAGTGGTCGATTGCCATAATATGCAAATTATTCGTACGAGCAATTCAAAGGTTTATGAAACATGCTATAAAAATTGATTTTCTAATGAAATTTTCATCTTATTGGATGTTTTAAAATCAACACAAAACACTTGGATGCATAAGTCATCCTTTAAGTCTTAGTTCTTGAACACAAAAGTTCATGGAAAATTCCATCAGAAAATTAATACTACCGAAAAAATGGTAACATAAAAGTTTGACGTTAACAATTTCTAATAAGTATTATTCTTGCCTTATAGCCAAGATTAAACTCACTTTAGAAAGCAATAAACTAGTCAAACCTATTTGAACGTCATTAATATGTGAATGAAGCATTAAACGAGTTAAGAAACACCGAAACTAAAAGATCAGCAAAAATAGTGAAATTTATACATGTTTTTTTTGGGTAAGATGTTAAATTTTAAACTATTTTAATTTGTAACAGCGGTTAATTACAAAGATACAACAAAGAAAACAGATCGACCGAAAACAAACTATAATAATAACAAGACAAAGAAAACACCAAAATTATTAGGGAAAACACCAAAATTATTAGGGTTAAGTTAACGACAATAATACGTGCACCATACATAAAAGAAACCAGTGCAAATAAATATAGAGGTGAGTGGTGGTGACGAGACAACGGAAGCTACGAGAAGTGGAATCTTGCTTTTCTCACGTGCACTTGCTACGTGAGAATTTTCAACAAATCTTATGGGCTTAAGATCTAAGCCCAACTTCCTTCTTTAGGCTTTTGCTCTGCTCCATTGTCTTTTGGTTATCTATATTCGATTATTTTCCGTTTAGGCAGTAGATCCATCCTGCCCAGCTTTGATTAATGGTTAATTTTAAAAAAAGAAATCATTTATTCGATTACTTTCCATCTAATTCGATTAATTTTCGTATAATCTGATTAGTTTCCGCCTAATTTTTATATATTTCGATAATTTTTGGATTGTAAGTATAAAACAATTTTCTTTTATTACTCAGATGTCTAGATAGAGTCTGTGATGTTAAACAATAACGTATGTTCATAATTTTAATAAAAATCATTAAATTTTAGGGTTAAGAATACATTTTTATGTGTTTACTGTAGTTTTGAAAATAATATTATATAAAAAATTAATTATAATGGATTAAAATGTTTTAAAACATAAATTAGCTCTAAAATTAGTTCACGATTAATTTCTGTTTAATCTCCGATTTTTTCGGTAGGTGATCCTAAACGTATGATTTTTACCTAACGATATTTTGAACATGGATAAAAACATATACTTATTTTTTTTTACCTTTTTTCTGTTAGTGCACGTACACTCCTCGAAATATTGAAATAATGTATTTTAACTTAATTTGTAAGGAAAGTCATGTCAAAAACACTAAGTCGATTTAAGGAAAACATAATTCTAGAAGAAACAGATTCATTTAGTTTCGGTATTTTCCCTTGTTGGATGTCATTGATCAATACGTTTTTAATCATGTTTATAAGGGTAGAGAACTATATATATATGAATCTTTAATAAAGCCAAACCAAAAGCCCCCACTTAATTTACGTATTTGTCTTTCTGTCGAAACACAAATTTTATTAGACAAGTGGTGCCAAACTAATGAAAGAATCCATATTTTATTAGGCAAAAGAAGAAAGATTTAAGAGAAATAACCATTTTTTTAAAGTTGGGTAGGTCACTAAAGTCCCAATTATTTCTCACTAAGCGAAGGAGGTACTTATGTTAAAAGATGCCACTGCATACCACTGAGACCCTCTAAAATGAAGCGAATAAAGTAAACAAATTGATTAAAGTATTAATCTTGCACTCTTGTTCCATAAAATGCAGACCTAATTGCTAGGAAAAATTACTCAATTTGAAATTTTATTATATAAAGGAGAATTTTCAAAGTTATTAATTCAAAAGATCGCGATACATGTCATATCCATCAATTCAAGATTTCGCCACGTATTAAGATTGGAAATTTAAAAATATTATAAGGAAACTAAGTATACAAAAAATAATTAACTAGCATTATTCTAAAAATAAAAATTCTATAAAAAAATATACAAATTCTAATAGAAAAGAATTATAAATATTGAACTCTATATAAACAAATATGTAATCTCATATTTTCTACAAAACACGTTTTCAAAATCACCATCATACATTCAACTTTATTATATTGGTAAAACATCTATTTTTTTAATTTTTGTATAAAACTTATTTTAATTTAATATTATGAAGTTGTTGTAAATTTTTTTTATTTATATAAAATCTTTTTCTTTAGATTATAATCTCGCGGCGGGACCTAATTTAGTTACAAATAATTAAGAGTTATAAATATTCTTACAAACAAATTATCAGCTTTATTAAAATTGTTATTGTAGTAACATGGGGTAGGAGATCTTTCAATTCACTGCATTTGACTAGTTAAATTATGTCATGTTTTATATCCATTTAAAAGATTATGTGAGTAAACTATTCAACGATTACACTCATGAAAATTAATCGGATAGTAAATGCATGAATCATCCTTTGGTTATAAAAAAAATCATGTTAACTCTATTAGAATATTCTTTAAACGAGAAATTCAATGACTACACTCATTCAAAAACTTTTATAGATTTTGATATAAATTACGTATTGTTTTAAGTTAAAAGAAAAACCCAAATGTAAAATTTCAATGTGAATCATAAGTCGACAATAAGTTTTGATTAATGATTTTTTAATTTTTTTTTTGTTAATATCATAAACGAATCATATACTCATAATATATATATATATATATATATATATATTAAAGATACAGATTCTCTATGTTAGACGAAACGATGCAATAAAGTAATTAAATTTGGCAGCCTGCCGGAATATTCCCGTCGCAAAGTTGACGTGTCGGCCGACGATGAGGATCCAGGTCATCAAACACGGCGTATTTTAGAATTACAGGCGCACGGTAAGGTCAACTTTTGGCATGGGAGAAAAGACTTCAACTTTTTCCATGTCTCTCGATTTGTTTTCTCCCGGTGCTTTTGTCGTTTCATCGTTCGTTTACTTCAACTTGCTTATTATTCTACGCTCATGGACTAATCAAAGCAAAGAAGAAAAAAGCAAACAACAACAAAAAAAATAAAAATTAAAGAACAATAAATATCTCTGCTTTTTTTAATGATGGGTACGCTTCACCTCTAAGTTTTGACCAAAGTTTTCTTCATTTCTCTTCTCTCTTGTGGTCTCCGTTTGATTGGAATATACCAGAGAATGCGAAGATTCACTCTTCATCTCTCGAGTTCGTGATGAATTTCTTCTCTGCTTCTCAATGGAGGTTGGTTTGTTTCTGATTTGTTCTTGCTTTGAAATCTTAACAATTTCCAATTTTGGTTTTACTTGTTGTTGCAACTTTCTAATTTTAATGGGTATTGCTTTATTTGGCTATGTTTTTTCAAAAGACTCATTTTTGCGTCTTATTATTGTTAAAGTTTCAACCTTTATAGCTACAAACTTTTACTACTCGAGAAACTGATGAAGAAGAACCTGTACTGTTTATGGTTAAGTTAGTGAGCAATGAAAATTTTAAGAGAGATCGATTGGATCTATATCTATTCAATTCAGTAAGTTTGAGCCTGTAATTATTGATTTACAGATGATGAGCTCTTCTTCTTCCTCTACGCAAGTCGTATCATTCAGAGGCATGGGGATGTATGAACCATTTCAACAGTTATCTGGTTGGGAAAATCCTTTCAAATCAGATGTCAACAATATTAGTAATAATCAGAATAACAATCAGAGTTCCTCAACAACACTTGAGGTTGATGCTAGACCAGAAGCAGATGATAACAATAGAGTGAGATATTCTTTATTACTGATTCGTGCTTTAGACTGATTTATAAGTTTTGTTTGTTTGGTAATTGACGGTTAATTATGTGCAGTCGAATTATACTTCTTTGTATAATAACTCTGTTGAAGCTGAACCTTCTAGTAATAATGATCAGGACGAAGACCGGATCAATGATAAGGTAGACTTTAGCATTTTAAAGCTACTTATACCTTTTGTTTCGAAGACCTCATAAACTCCTCCTTCTCCATTTTAATCTTTAGAGGAAGAGACACGGCGTGATGACATGAATTGTTGTTCCTTCTGTATGCACAGATGAAACGGCGTTTGGCTCAGAACCGAGAAGCTGCTCGCAAAAGTCGTTTGAGAAAGAAGGTAATAAAGGCCCTTAGTGGAATTTTCTTGTGGCAATGATAAAAAAGAAACCTTATGCAAAGTTACGTCTGTGCCTGTAGGCCCATGTCCAGCAGCTAGAAGAAAGCCGGTTAAAGTTGTCACAGCTTGAGCAGGAACTTGTAAAAGCTAGGCAGCAGGTTAGCTCAAGCTTGTTTCTTTGTTCTCTGTTAATCAAACATTATCAGATTCATACTGAGTCAGTGATTGTTTTGGTTTGTTTTAGGGATTATGCGGGCGTAGTTCTTCAGATACTAGTTATCTGGGACCAGCTGGGAACATGAACTCAGGTTGGTGTTTATATCACTAGAAAAGTTAGCATTGCTTAATCTCCTAATCCTCAGTATCTTAAAGAAGTAATTTTATCAATGAAACCTTTTTCAGGGATTGCTGCATTTGAGATGGAATACACACACTGGCTAGAAGAGCAAAACAGGAGAGTTAGTGAGATTCGAACAGCGCTCCAAGCTCATATAAGCGACATTGAGCTCAAAATGCTGGTAGATATTTGCCTGAACCACTACGCAAATCTCTTCCGCATGAAAGCTGATGCTGCAAAGGCTGATGTATTCTTCTTGATGTCGGGAATGTGGCGAACTTCAACTGAACGCTTCTTCCAGTGGATTGGAGGTTTCCGCCCATCTGAGCTTTTAAATGTAAACCCGTTTTTCTTACTTTTACACGTTACAGTCTTTTTACTCTTGAGAAAAAATTCTCAACATCTATTGTTGTCTAGGTTGTGATGCCATACGTTGAGCCTTTAACCGATCAGCAACTGTTGGAGGTGCGTAACCTGCAACAGTCGTCTCAGCAAGCAGAGGAGGCTCTCTCTCAAGGCTTAGATAAACTTCAGCAGGGTTTGGTCGAAAGCATAGCAATTCAGATAAAAGTTGTTGAGTCCGTGAATCACGGGGCTCCGATGGCTTCAGCCATGGAGAATCTTCAAGCATTGGAGAGTTTTGTGAACCAGGTAGCTCGCCCGTACTCTTTCTTCTTATCGTCATTCTAGCTAAGTGGGTGTTTGCAGTCTCCATGATCTTCTCGAATCCAAATTTTTTTCGTTTTTATTAGAAACTTGTGAGCATTGATTTAACAAACAGAATCTCTCTCTATTGGAACAGGCGGATCATCTGAGACAGCAGACTCTACAGCAAATGAGTAAGATATTGACGACAAGACAGGCTGCTCGAGGCTTGCTCGCTCTAGGAGAGTACTTCCACAGGCTGCGTGCTCTTAGTTCTCTCTGGGCAGCTCGTCCACGAGAACACACTTAACAAGATAGTAGCCAAAACAAAGAGAAGAAGCACAAGACAGATGATGTTAGCTATAGGTACTTGTTTCTCTCTCCCTTAGAGAGCATCATCTTCCTCATTGATGTTTTTTTTTACTGAAAACTTAAAAGGAATAAGAGATGTGTAAATTTGGGTGGAAACATGTAATATATTTGATAAATAAGGCTCTTAATATTTGTAAAATATATAGGGTTTGTAGTCACTCGTCGTATTTGAGAATTTGTATCCACCATCTAATTTTTTTTGTCATTATTCTTGTGCTTGTTCCAACCTTTTGTGTTTATCAAAATTGATCTGTTTCATACTAAGTAAATGATAAAAATTTCAGTTCAGTTCTTGTCCATTTACCTTACCCAATACATCAGATAATAATTATCTAGGACCATGAACACAAGTTGATAATTTCATATAAAAGCAAATATATATGTTGGAATTGGATAAAATTCTGCTGAAACCATAGTAAGTAAAGGGAGTCTTATGAATTGATACAAGTGAAAACAGTAACTGTTACGTGAAGTGAAACATAAAATAGTTACTATACCAATCAGGAATTTTTTGGAAGCATCCTCTATGAGATATGAACTCTGCTTCTCAGCTTGTAGTTCTAGAAGCATCTCGAGGTTTATCACCTTTCTTCTTGAGCATCTCCAGGTATGTGTTCATGATCTTCTTGTCTAATTCGTTATAGACTTCCATTTTCTTCAAAGGTCTCATATCAAGATCAATGAAATGTACCTGCCGACGACATATAGACCTCAGTTTATGAGAGTAACAATTCAAGAAAAGCAAAGGTTTAGTATCTGGAGGTTAAAAAAAACATGTACCTTGTACTCAAATTCTTGCTTTGTTGATTCAAGATGAAGATTACTGTGGGAAGTGGATCTTGAGAGCCCAACTTCTGTTGATCTAAAACTTATCATTACACTACAATCCTTTGCAGTAGCAGATATCAAAAAATCCTTCAAAATATTCACTTTTTCATCCAGTGGAATTGAATGCATGGAGCTAAATTGATTCATCTCTCTGCACACTTTACATGGCTGGTCAATGAAGTCATAGTACACGTGAATCGCTCCCTCGATGTTATATTTGTCGAGCTTTTGGACGTCTAGAAGCTGATCTAGAACTCCAGATGTGTAAACAGTTTCTGCTACAAGCTCTATGAAACGATTTGCGCGTAAGCCATCCTCGGTCCTGATGATATCTTTGAGTATATGCTCAAAAGCTAGTCCAACATTTGAGGTTGTTTTGCATATGCCACCACCTAAACCTCCAAACACCAAAGATCCATTCAAGAACACGCGGAAATTGTTCTGAGGTGTCGCGTAGAGTGCTTTTATAGCTCTGTGTATTCTATCTTTAGATCCAGAGAAAAGGTCCAAGGGATCATACTCACTGATTTCTGAGATCTGCAATATATTATTTTTAACGTGTTAGGTATTGTGAATTCTGAGAACATTCAATCAGAGGGATGTAGGACAAGTACCTCGTTTTCCTTAAGCTTCAGAAATTGGTGCATTTCGAAACGAGTTATACTCTTCTTAATAACATTTTCTTCTGCTATGAAACTTGAAGATGGAAGAAATCCACATTTGGGCTACTTCATCAGAGCAAACATGTATCAGCCAAAATTATAGCATTCAATGGCTAGCAAACAAGAAAGAAAGCACAAGATTAACGATCGTGAACACCTTTATTTCAACACTTAAGCATGGTCTATCCTCAACATGACCTGAAAGCAGAGGAGATCATTAACGCTGCGACATGTTATCTATAAACCAAAAACCATAGCTTAAACCGAGAGACAACCTACAAGCTCACATCATAGTTTTACTTGCAAAGCCAAACAAAACAATGAAAGAGAGAGCCTCGTCAATAGTCAAATACACAAAATCCATTTACCGTCGGCGAAAAGTGTCAAATCATCCATGAGAAGCACGGAACTGCGGTTAGTATCGACACTGGCTGCATCAGCTCGCCAAGATGGACGCTGAGATGTTATAATTTTCTCAATAGATTCAAGAAACTCCTTTGCTACAAGAAGACGTATCTGCAAAGTTGCAACAACACAGGTAAATAAATACCCATCCCAAATGCAACATCCACTTTCTTGTAACCGTAATAACGAGTTACAATCATGACAAGAGAAGAAAATGAAGAGGTTACATACTCCAGGATTGACATATTTATGACCCAACAAAGGTCTCATGACATGTTTGACAAACAAATACTCCTCAATCTCCTTGTTCTGGCAAGATACAAGATCCTTAATGTCTCCCCAAATAAGCTTTTCATGAGTAGTAAGACCATTTTCACTTTTGTCTCCATTTTCATTCCCATCTTTTGGCATTTTCTGTATCCTCATCATCTTTCCCAACTTCACCACATAACGCACCAAAAGAGAAACCAAAAAAAAACACAGATAGTTTCAATGTAACTACTACTTTCCCAATACCAAAAACAATGACATTAAAGCAAAATCGTGTTTTGGCTTGAGAAACAGATTAAAAGAGGAGACTAACGAAAGTGGGAGAAGATCCAGTGTAAGCGAGAACCAAATTAACAGCTCCTTCGCCTCTATATGACCAATCAACTGCATCGTTTGGTTTTAAAACAATCTCCTCCATCTGAATCCAAACACCAAACACAGATAAACAAAAACGCGTTTTACATAAAATCCAAAACTTATCTTTTGAGCAATGACCAAATCGTAAACAAGCCATGCATGCACCTTTGATTTTGAAAACAATGTAGCCAACTTACAAGGACAATTAAGAAATAATCATGAATGGTCTCGATTACTATCAAAATCTAATACTAATCAAATTTTGTAAATCAATTTAATAGATTTTCCTTCGTCGCTCAAAAAGAACAAGCATCAGTATGACAACAGATTGAAATTACTTTCTTTTTTTTGGTATTTGTTTGGAACAGAGTGATGTGTTTATTAAAATAATTAATCAGATTTATAAGGGACATCGTATCAAATAACAATACTACATGTTAGAATATTAGCAGAAGATAATTTTTATTTCATCGAAACTGAACTGACACACCAATTTAATAATTATAGTTTTTGAAGGATTTTTCTTTTAAACTGAAACAGTAATTATGAATGAATCCATAATGAGTAAAATCAAGAGAAAGAAAATATTTATATTTTAAATGCATAAAATAAGGCAAAGTCAAAGGGGTTAAGATTAGAATTAACCAAGTCGCTCGCCTTATATATGTACTAGTAAAAAATTGAAGATTTCGTAAATGAGAGAATATATATGTCCACGTAAATAGATAATTCTCCCGGGAAATTGAATTTGTTGTTGTATATTTGTATTGTAACTGAGATTTAAGACAATTTGAAGAAGAAGAAGACCGGTTAAAGAGAGTAAACCGGGGGGATATAGGACAAGAGATCAGGTGGTGGGAAAGACCAATGATGAGGAACTGACAAATTACAGAAGACAGAGTTAAGTGTCTCTGTCTTAAAAGTTCATCGGGAAAAAAAAAAAAAACTCTTCTATCTTTCTATCTTAGCTGTACTTGCATTTTTCTCCGTACCTTTTATTGGCTTCCTTTTTTTCTCAATATATAAATATATACTGTATAAGTCATTTCATATATATGTAAATTCTCCAAAAATGAGCAAATATATTAGCTGTTTGCACTTGCACCATATGGATTATCGAATATTAGCTGTTATGTTTCTTTCCTTTTTTTTTTTTTTTTTGCATTTCTTCGCTCTTTGGAAACCTGTATTCACTATTCAGTAACTATTATTTCCAATATTTTCCTTTAAAGGAGATTATGATTCGATTTTGTGATATATTCTCTTACAAGTGTTTCTCTTTTCCAAAGTATTCACTCGGCTTAGATAAATTCAAACTTTCCAAAAACCATCATCACTCACGAATATAAAAAATCCTTAATATCCTAAAAGAATTTTTCAAAGAAGATAACTTTACACCACAGTTCCCTGAATCTAACAAAAAGTAAACAACCTTTTTCGTGAAAAAAAAACCTCTAATATTCATAGATTAACAATTAAGCCGCTAGTAAATTTTATTGCTCTCTTCGATAATAATTTTCTTCTCAACCAAAACAAAAGAAGCTACTTAATAATAATAATAATAATAATAAGAATAATACTTATCAACTAAGTACTGGTCTGATCTCTTGAATTCTCATACCAACAAAACATGACTTCAAACACTTTCCTCTCGGCGATCCTCCTCCTCCGCCTCCTCCAATCAACACTCCGCTCTCCACCACCTTCTCCTCCACTGTCACCGCTGCTAATATAGCCTTCCTATATCCATCTTCAATATCACCATGCACATTGCCCTTATCCTCATCATCATCATCATTAATAGTAACACCCTTATTTAAATTATCCGCAAGATCATCCAAATCACCTACCACCTCTTTGTCATGATGATCATCATCACACTCATGTTCATCATCCTCGTCCTCCTCCTCCTCCTCCTCCTCATCATCATCATCATCAGTTTGGTAATGATTAGAGGGTTCTTGAGGAAGTTTGAAAACGTCATCGTCCAAAGGAACAAGGTGGAGAGTGAGACGGCCATTGGATCTATTCGCACGAAAATACTCGTGATGACGAACCTTCTCTTCTCTGAGAATAAGTCTCCCGTCGCTCGTCACCACACGCTTCAGAACCCACGGCATGTGCGGGAGAAGATTCCCCGTCTGAGCCAGCAACGGTATCGGAGGAGGAAACTCACGCGCCGCCGCAGCCCTCGCTTCTCTCTCCTCTCTCCTCCTTCCTCCGTAACGAAACCGGCTTTGCATAGGCTCCGACGCAGCGGGGACGACGTCGTTTCCTTCGTCGGTGGAGAACACGTCGAAGCAGCTCTCTGTCCCGATGTAGTCTCCCACGGCGGAGGAAGAAGAGGATGACGTGCGTGAAAGCATGGATGACGTCACGAAAGGTGAGGTTTGATCGGAGTTGATGGAAAGAGACTGATCAGAAGAAGAAGAAGCCATGAATGATGATGACGATTAGTCAGAGGAAGAAGAGGCTATCTCCATATCTGGATTTTTACAATAAATAAATAAACAAAACCCAATCCCTCTTTTTTTTTTCTTTTGGGTTTTGTTTCTTTTATATTTATAATTTTTTTAATATAATGGGGTGTTACTTGAGTTGCATGGAGAGATCTTAAATAGAGAGACAGCTAAGCCAAGGTGGTGATGTCATGGAAGGGATGGTCTCTGAGATATTTTGAGAATCTGTGACATTTAATGTTTTTTTCCTGTGAATAGGAAAATATAGGAAATATTAGACCAAAATAGACCACAGATAAAGTTTTTTTTTTGCTAAGAATATGTCATCATTACCAAATTAGTATAAACTAAAGTGGATGATTTGGTAGAACATCTAGAAGTTTCTTAGAATTTCTTTACATCGTCCCTCACACCTTAATTTTATCCAATGAATGTAATTGTTCTTTTAAACAATCTGTAAATGACCAGAACTATGCATATGGTATTTAATCTATGGCTTGAAATTGGGGTTTGAACTGAAAATAAGAAAAATCGAAAGAGATAATGTAATTGTTCTAATTGGGTTTCAAATATATGTGCAAATTAGAAGTAAACCATCTTAACAAATAGAGGTCCTCACATATCTCTTTTTAGTCATTAAAAAGACACAACTCTGTGATTTAAAGGTTCTAAGATTTTTTGTGATAAAAAAAGGAAAAAATACAATCAGAAAAATCCACAAGTAAATACTCCAACAATGATCTTTAGAATTAAAAAAAAAAATCAAGTGATTAATGACAAGATAACGCAGAAATTAACAACATGCCAGCCACACAGAACGAACAAGTACAGCTACAAAAATCCAAAAAAAAAAAAAAACGGCCCAGAAATAAACAACTTAAGTTGAATATAGTAGGATGTGCTTAAGCGTATAGTGATAATCTCTATGATCTAATTAGTTACAGCTTCATTTTGTTAAAACCAAAAATCAATAGAAAAAAAAAAGATAACTAAAAAGGTTAGGCTATGAGGATGGTCTTTGAAACGTCTATACATTATTAATCCCGTTAAGATAAAAACAGCCAAAATCTGTTACCAAAGTCTTATAAACGTTATGATAAAAACAAAAAGCAACTTCGATTACATGAAAGCCAACAAGAATCTGTCTATTCTTGAAGTTGAACGCAAAAAGCATTTACCTATTCTTGAACGCCAAAAAGCAACTACGATTCACGAAATAAACAAGTTGTTGACTGACTAAATTCGCGAATTATTTATTAAATTAAATATACTAAAAATCATTAACGTAATGGTCAAATCGAACAAGCTACGCGTACCTTTAATTAAAAAAAAAAAACAAAAACAACGAAGCCGACTTCCACGAACATCTTTCTTAACTTCCTAGGATTCAAACAACGATTAAAACCAAGATTCTAAGAAAAGAAAAAATTAAAATAATCACGAAGATTCTTATATGTTGGAAAAAACGAATGATTGAGATTGATATCATAATCAAACTCTAATCAGAATTTGATAATTTAATCCTACAAGATGATCGAATTGTCGTGAATCGTCAATCAAATAATATGTTAACAAACACGAGATAGATTGAATGCAAAAGAAAATTTTACAAAAAAAAAAAATAGAAAAAATAATTTACCTGTTTTCTTCTCTAACGAGTTTTCTTCTCTAAGATTGAAGGATGAACGTTACGCGAACTTTTGTTATCTTATAAACGCACTCACAACGAAGCAGACGAGAATATAATTCGTCGAAACGGAATCAATACAACATATACCTATCAATTTTATTCGATTTTTTAAAAGAAAATATTTTGGGATTAAGGAAAGATAATATATAAAATACTTCTTTTAATTTAAAAACAATATTGCTTAATTTAGGCAAAGTCGGAGGGATTAAGATTAGATTAGGATGTTTAACTAAGTCGGCCGTACCTCTCTCGCTTGCTGTAAATCCCTAACCTATCCTAATTTTTAGCGTTATGGATAAACAACACCTTTTTAACTATTTTACAGCATGTCGATGGTTACAAAAATTTAGTAATTTATTATTCACTTTTTTTTTTCTTATCCAAAGGATATGAATCTAATTACTGATAGCCACAATGACAAAATTTTACGAAAAAGGATAATCACATGGTGGAATAAGATAATTATTCATTTATTTATGGGGGAAATCAACCTAATTAAAATTTCAATTCCCCTGGAATTATGGATTTCGGCGGGGGGGGGGGGGGATAGATTGATCACTCTGAGGCTAACCCCTGTATTCAAGATTGAATTATTTGATAACACGATTTTCATGACATTATCCTAAAGTTTGTTCATGTTGTAGTGGTATTTTATGATTTATGCAATAATGTCATTGTGATTTATGCAATACTGTCAGATTTTAATGTATAAATCTTTTTTTTTTGTCAACTCAAATCTATAATCAACTTTTAAATCACAATGGATACGTTTGGATATGTATATTCTATGAATTTTATAATCGAATAACACTCTTACTAAAACACAATAACATTACGTACAGAATAACTTTACCATTACTTATGTTAGTTGTCTCTCTACTGAAGTACTGATGCTTAATTTTCTTTACAATATTGGTTAGCGAAATATTAGAAAATAGTGAATTTTGGGAGAAACTCAGAAACACACATTAGTATCTAGCTAATAAAAATTTGTGGATATGAAAGATCCAAATTCAGAGAAAACGCATAGACTCTAATAAAAGTGGGACAAAAGTCCCCAAAAGAAAAAAAGTGTTCAGCCTTATATACGAATGGAACATCAGTTTTGTTTGATTTTGTAACTTTAGTTTATAAATTTCAGATCTGGAAAGTCGGCGAAGAAACAAATAGATTTAAAACTGGTGAAACTGATAATGTATTCAATAGTTTACTTACCAGGGTCGACAACAGAGAGATACTTGCCGCAAGCATGTACCTAGACCAACGTTATCTGAAAGTGAAACATTTCTAAGATTTTTGAGAAGAAAGTCAAATGTGATGAGATGAGCTCTCAAGATAGAAGATAATAGAAGTTTTTTTGTGAATAGAATAAGTTTTATTTGTTTTCAACTAGTTCTTTTGATCATTCCCAAAGCAGCTTACTTGTCAAAAGCTACAAAAAACAAAATCCAGAACAAAATAATAATGCAAATAAGATAATTATCAAACTCTGCCCTTTGAGTATATCGTATGGAAGAGTGAAAAGTTCGTTAAGTTTTGAGAATAAGAAAAAAGATACAAAACCTACATAAAGTAAGGGAAAAAACACAGTAATATATTAAGGTTTCATAATTCCATAAATACACAAGAAGAGAGGTCTTACTCCCACTGTAGTGATGAACCAACTTCAAAGCAAACGAAGGGCCACCATTTGAGAGGAATGGAATTTGCATTTACTTTAGGGTCCATTGACAAATCTAATGTTTATTAGGCTTTTAATTAGCCCATTGCCCTTTTTCCCCTTAAAGACTCTAAATTCATGTTTAATTTTCTAAGTTTAACCCTTTTTTTTATATAATGGTAGTCGCTTTGCAACTTTTTATTAATCCTTAAAAAAGGGGAGTTTGAAGGAAAAAAACTCAGCATAGATTATTTTCAATGTATAGTGTGAATTAGTATTCAATGCATCAACGAAGAAAATAGAATTCAAACATATTTTAGGAAAAAATCCAAATCTCTAAAAGGTAACGATGTCATTCTAAATAGAAAACAAATCAAAATTATCGTATCATAAAGTTTATAGAATTACTTTAGTTTAAAAAAAAAAAAAAACTTATAAACTCATAGATCAATATTTAACATCGTCTTCACATTTTGTATTAGTAATCGGTTTTTTTTACAGCGAAATACATAAAAGTCTTAAATCTTTTTGATGAAACATTTTTGTTTCGTTATTTAGACATATTTTTCCGACAATTCTTAATATCAAATTCGCGTAATACAAATTTGATAGAATATTGAACATTCCATCCAGAGACCATAATTGTAAGTAGGATGTTAATGATGTGGTTTGGTGATGAATTATTGTAACTCTTTTTTCCAAAATGAATTTAGAGGCGATCATTGTCACACTGTCATGCAATATAATAAGAATTTAGAGGCGATCATTGTCACACTGACATGCAATATAATAAGAATGTCAATATAATAAGAGTACATTAAAAAAGTACATTAAATTTAAGAGGTGGCACAACATAATCACTAATACAAACCGATGTATTGATATTACTTGTCACACTGACATGCAATATAATAAGCATGTCAATATAATAAGAGTATAGGGCTCAAATACGTTTCCCTTCTCGACCACAGTGATTCTTCACGCATGCAAGTTATGCAGTCCTGCAAAAAGATTTTTAGAAAGAATAAAATATTATAATGTAGTTATGATTATTATTATTATTATTATTTATATAGGGGTCTTGATTATTTTATTATATAACATATATGAAAGAATTACCATTTCAATAGATTAACTCAAAAGAACCTCAAATGAGGATCAATGGGTAATCCAACACCTGCATAAAATGGATCGTATACTGTATTTTTTAACCTGCAATAAGAAGTAAATATAGTATAAGTAATGTTACTAAAAATATTTTGGTTTTCTTGGTCTAAGATTCAAATTTGAGCTTTTGTAAAGAACTTAGCCCATTTTACCAGACTACACAACAACTGATATTAAATATTTATAGCTGAAATAAACAAACCTCTCTTCTTGGTGATTGGCCCCATTTGAACTCATATTTCCATCTTGCCAAGGAGATATAACCGATGAAGCTGCTATACTTTTTTCTTGTAACGGAAACATGATCCTCTGCAATAGTTAATTTTGTCACACTCCGGTCCTATATATTTTTCCTTTGAAAAAGAGAACGATTACTTGTATAAGAACGCATGTGTACCCTTATTTTAGACGAAGAACCTTCATTTTCATATTGATCATAGCAACTGCGTTGTCTTAAACCTCCACTCTGCAATAGCCAGACACCATATTTTTGGAATTTTCACAAGCCTTTAATAAAAAGTGTATATAACAGTTTTGTCTTGTAATAAATATTGAATAATTAGTTAATATTTCAATAATACAAAAACACAATCACATTTTTGTTAAATGGTTCTATTGCTTATTTTTCAACAAGAAAGTAATTCACATGTAATTAATCCAATAATAATGTTAAGAAAATTCACCTGTTGGATCAGTAAGTTTGTGTGTGAATTTTGATACATATTGTAGAGAGATGGGTTCAAAGACGGCATATTTGTGCCTGTGACAAGTTGTTTTCCCTTGTCTTGTGCGCAATAAGGCCTAAATTATATATATAAAATCATGATGTATGCAAACTAACACGCAATATTGCATGAAATTAACTATAATATTTGTAAAAACATGTTTCAATAAGTATGAAAACTTGTTACCTGGGAAGGGTTAAGAGAGTTTGAGTTGTGGGTACCAAAGACATGTTATTTGGTGTAGTACTATTAGTCAAACTCGAAGGCATAATATTTTGATATCTCCGGGGTCTAATAAATTCAAGAACAATATATAACCTTTTCAAACGTTAGATCATATGGAAAAGTTAAGCAAACATGTGTACGTATGTTAAGACAATGATGTCACCTTCCACGGGGCCGACGAGGAGGGTTTATAGAGCTTGAGTTGTTGAAGGAATAAGCCAATGAGTCAGGCTGATATGACGTTTGCGTTAATGGTGAGTAGTTTCCTGTCCTGTAAACATTCGAAAACTCCACATTTGTAAGTAATCTAATTCTTAGAGTAGTGTATAAAAGCGACAAAACAAATATATAAAAAGACACAATTATATATATACCTCTTTAGTGTAAGAGTATTGGAAATCATGGGAGTACGAAACTCTGGATTCATTATAGTATTTGGAGTCGAGGCAAAAGGGATAAGGCATTGGTTGTTTAGCAATGTCCCCCTAAAATTTTATTAATTGGACAAAGATTAAACACAATTAAGTTTAACAGCTGTGGATGATTAGATTTTGAAAACAATCAAAGAACTAAATTTCTTACACTGATGTTGGGGTTGACATGTTAGAGAATTGTGGTAGTTGCATTTGATAATCACTTTCATGGTTACGCATGAGCTGTTCAAGTAGTAACTCGTTGTGATCAAATTGTTCCTCCTGATACCTGCATTGATTGGTATTTGTGTTATTATTAATTCTAAACATTTTATTATATTTAAGGAGAGAAAAATATTTCATAAGTTGAATACAAAGTAGGTTGAAAGTGATGATCTTGAAAGCCATGCTGAATTAGATTGAGATTTGTGGGTTCATTAGCTTTCTCCACTTGTTGTATATTACTCCTCACCTGACTCATCATAATATTGAATATTCTGAGTAACATATACATTTTTTAATGATCTATTGAATAAAATAGAGAGTTGCAGAAAATTTGTACCATTGTTGAAACATATGGCTCGTTAGCGAAATCAGGAATTGTTTGTTGATAACTTTGCACTAGAGGTCCATGTTGTATATTATTTGATTGTAGTCCAGTGGTCATCATTATATTGCTCAAGGTTGGAACACAATTTCCACTGTACATATTTTCTCTTTGGCCACTGCTAAATACACAAGTCGACTGCAAATTTATAAGATTAGTAAATTATATATGTCAATGTTATAAATTCCTCAGAACAGATTATTCAAGATTAGGTATGTCATTAGTTTACCATGTCATTAAAGTTTTCTGCAGTGTTGAAATACTTAGAATAATCGTCCTGCTGATGAAAGCTTTGATTATGTGTTACTATGGCTGTCTCTTGATCAAAGCTTGTAGTTCCTGTCGATGTCCCTTGATCAGTGTTTGAATTCTCTACTAGTGGTGAAGAAAACATATCACTTGTGGCGGCAGAGAAAGGGACAAATCCAACTAAGTCATTGTGTTCATTTTCTGACACCAGCAAGGAAGAATTTCCCCTACAGTCCTACATATACGTAAATAATGTTATTATTATAAAGTTGGTACTTTTTTAATTTGTTTCAATGCGATTTAAAACCCCAACCTTTTATTTGAAAAGTAAACATTTAGTCTAAACAGATACATAATTTAATTAGTCGAAGCAAAAACTATATGTGTTCTTATTTAATGGACGGTGATTGGTAACATAGCAAAATAGTACTAGAATATGGAATGAATGATAGATGCATATAGATGCATTTACTGGTTCCAAAGCAGGTTTAGGGATATAATATTAGAATATAACATAGATGAATATAATATTTGTATCATAAAAATCTCACATAGAGAAAACGGAACCGTGAATTGGAAAACAGAATTACTCAAATGCTAAACTATTATAATCCGCACAACTTATATACTAAGAAGTATACCGTGAGAGCACCAATATTTTCTGGCAAGTCCAAGAAAGAAAATTCAAGATCGTCGCCTGAAGCCATTCTTAACAACACTGCAATATTCAAAATCATGAGATGATTTTAATATATTTTGCCTTTTTCTTTTCTTTTTTTTTTTTTTTTTTTTTTTTTTTTTTTTTTTTAATCTATGAATCGTAGTAACTAGTGCCCTTCGATGTTTACACATCAATATCTTAAATTAAAACCCATCTCATACATATTATTGAGGAAAAAGTGAATAACTATTAGTACGGGAAATGAAAAAGCTTAGATATGACCAAGTTAAGAGTGGCTATGCCTAATTTTTTTCCGTTATACGCATATGCATATTTATATGCTACCGGTTGTAAATATTTTTCAAGATATATGTAAAATGAAACACTTATAAATTTTTAAAATTTATTATATTTTCATTAAAATGAACATAATTTTGACATCATCAAATATTTTAAATGTTTATAAAATGATAACAAAAGATTCTGAGGAACAAAAACTTGTGCTTAAAAAAACTGATTTTAGAGTTGAATATATATGACATAACAAAACTGAAACTTTTATTAAGATCTTACAAAATAATTATATGATTCTGGTTTCGATTTTTTAAAGAACGACAGATACATTTAAAATAGAAGACGAGAATGAGAAAACTCACAAAGATGATGACGACGACGACGATGACGATTATAATTTCGTTAAGTTTCAGATTATCTATAAAAAATGATGTGCCTAAACAAAATATACCTTTTAAAAAGAAGAAAGGTGATCGGTAATGCTCGAATGAAACCACGAGATACGAGAATATGAAGAAGGATCAGAAATGGCAGAGGTAGCGGATGGATATATACTGGAAGAAGTTTTTAGTGTTGATTGTTTAGTCTGGTAAAAATGATTGTGTTTGCGTTTAAGGTTTTTGTTTTATATATGATTGTCTCAGTTTGTTTTATATTTAACTAAAGGTAAGATTTATTAATATATATGTATACATACACACAAAAGTTAGTGCTTTATTTCAACAGTAAAATGCAAAAAAAAATAAAGATATAAAATTTTAGTTTGATACTTTCATCTTGGTTTGCACTTTATTTTTACAATTGATTAGTTAAAATACTAAGAAATTGTGTTTTGAAGCAATCATACCTTTACTCAGAAAGCTAAAAATAGTTTAAACTTGTAAATTTTGGTTTTAACATTTATTGGTGAAAATCTTGATTATAAATTAAATAACCCAATAATATTAGTATTAGATTTCTTTCCTCAACTATTATAACATTATATATAGCATATTCTTATTTTTATAAATTGACATAAATATATCCATTCATAAACAAACAGATGGAAATTATCTTAATATTGGCATAGCTTTAGTTCATTGGTTGGATTGACGATTATAACTAAAAAAAAAGGAATGCTAGCTTCTGAAAACTTTAATTCAATATTCTGAAATTTCATGAGATTTGGTGAAATTTTAGAAATAAAAATAAATATATAAATTTGAAATTTTTAGTTTACACGTTATAAATTGGAAACTTTTATAATTATATAATTTGACAACTCGATAAAATAGTACACAAGTTACCATAATTTTAATAGCATATACTTTTTGAATTTAAATTGGAATATTTAACTAAAAAAAGTTTGAACAAAAATAATGGAAATAACACAAACTATTGTGCTAGAAGTCATTATGTTTAAACTGAGCATCCGCTGCCAAATCGTGCGGGCACAAAAGATCGCCAGATTTTTGACATAGATTGGGACATAATTCGATAATTTTTTTTTGTACAAAATAAGCAATTTGTTTTGACTTTTAAAATTACACAAAAATGAATCTACAAATCTGGAGACATTGTATCTTTTTACGGTAACACTAAAATACATTGTATCTACAGTTTTTTGTTAGGAAAAATTAACAAATTTTGGTAGTAAACGATTTTAATTATAAATAAGAATTATTTCTTTAAAATATTTTGACAGTTTTTATTATTACCTAAATAAAAAATAATAGTCTTTTAGAAATATATCTTACAATTATTTCTTAGAAATAGAAAAGACTGACATTTTTTATGTGGATAATACCAAAATCAAAATGTAAAAGAAAATTAGAGAAATGAAAATCGAAACTTATATTTGAGTGGATATAGATTTTAGTCAATTAAGAAAGGAGAATCTAAGCTTGGTGAGAAATATCTATTCAATTTATTTTCTTTTCTGTCCACTACGAAATAGTTATTTTGATTTTTTTTTTCATCAACTGAATGGAAACAAAATAGCTATTTATTGGTATAAAGTGACAAGATGAAATTACCGTTGTAAATTAACAAAATTGCATTTTTACAAGATTATTTTTGTGTCACTATTTTTTTTTTTTGGTCTTCTCGTGTCGATAATTTCTATGATTGAGTAATTCTGAAAAAGAAAACCAAAGCAAATAATATATGAAGATAAAACAATAAACCAATACTGGATAACAAATATAAAATTTAGAGCTCTTTTGTCACATTAAATATTCGATATGATATTTTATCTTTTGTGTTTAAACTTTTCAGTAACAAATATTTCCTCAAAACTATATTATAAATTGTAATATTTTACGCAAAAAAATAATAGTATGATACGCTAGAATTCAATAAACATAACCACAAAATATGTAAGAGAAATGTTATTCCACAATTTTATAGCAATATATAATTAAACCCTTCAAAATGAAATCATAGTCAATGTATTAAACTTACATATAATTATATACGTAGCTTCGTGTTTCTTTCTTTTGTTTCATTGATAAAAAAAAAATGATATTGTTAATAACTAAAATAACATCGATCAAGTCCAAATCCTTCACATCAGTTCGAGATACTACTGTATATATGTCTTGAGAGAATTCTAAGTCACAAAATCTACTCGGATCGAAAATATCAAGATACATATATATTTTTTCATAATGTGGATCTTCTGAAAGAATATGATACATACTATTAATTAAGTCCAATAAAAAACAATGATTTGCTTTTCGCCAAAAATCTGTGATTGCCTACAAAAAGTTATAGTATCACGTAAAACAAGGTGATGGCCTCACGCCAACACTATATTTGTATTTTTTAACAACACATTAGTTCGATTGGGATCGGAAAAAACATTAGCGAGTAAAGGATGTGGCAAGCGGATATAATATAATTCAAATCAGTACAAAATAATTGTAAGAGAAACTGGTACGAAAAAACTGAGAGTAATGTTTTTGATAACGTTTTTTTTATTGGTAATTATAAAGCGGTACATTTACCGTAATGATACGAACTTATTCATTGTTAGTTGAAGTTGAGAGTTCTATAAAAAAAATTAAAATTTTAGAACCTCATATATAAATAATATATATATATATATATATATATATATATATAATATATATATATATATATATATATATATAATGCATTTCCCTATTAATTTTGTTTGTTTGTCCTCCTTCCATTTTCTGTTAAACAATTTTAATTTGTTTATTCTCAAAATATGAATACGAAATCATTAGATACTTTCTTTACGTGCGAAGCAGTCTATATATGTTTATATGTGTGTCATCCTCTCTTTGCATATGATGTATACTTTGTAATGCTAAATGAAACTAAATGAATATTAATTAGCAAGAAAAGAAATATTATTTTATAATATAATAATGCGATAATGCTTCATATACATGCCATCATCTCATTATAATTAAGAGGATGTCCTAATTAATCGTTGCCTTGTAATCCTGTCTAATTGGATTTTGATAAAATATGATGATTTCATTTTCATAATTTGATTCAAGACTATATATAATAAATACAAGTTTCTCAACTAGTGAAAAACATTCTAGTACCTTTACTGTATTAGTAGTAGTCATTGTACCATGATTGCACGAAGAAACAAATAAAACATTCGATTCACCTTGTTCATGTGAAAACAAATAAAACATTCGACTCACAAAGAAATATGTAAATTTTCTATCAATTGAGTGATTCTCAACTAACTAAGCAAGACGTGAGAGGTGTGTATGTGTCATTTCCTGGATTTGAAAAACAGAATCTCCAATTAGACTTATTTGAAATACAGAATCACTATCAAAATACATAATTTCCAAATTGAATTTATGATGCTCGAAAATGTATTATTATCTTATATTGGAAACATGTCACAGAAAACTAACCTTCATTCTTGCATGTTATCTTCCACCACGTCTTTCCACTCCCAACTGGAGTATCCAATATTTTCTAGTTTCTTTGCAGTACCGCCTCTTCAAATTACTATACTGATGTTGTGATGTAAAGATTTCAGCACTTTAAAATTCCTCTTGTAATTTCCGTCTCCCGCTATCATCCAGAGGTTACTCGGATTTGGATTTTCTTCATACCATGCTTCTAATAGTTGTTTTACTACAGTGTCACTTGCTTGAGTGGACCATAATCCGACGACAACCAAACAAATCTCACCATTTATATGCATCTCTTTCAGCTCATCGATTAAGTGATTGACTCTTTTTATAGACTAACCACCACTGTGATGTTCACCGGACCGGTGTAACCCAAATTTTTCAAGCCTTGATGTGCTTGTTCTTTTAGAAAACACATTGATGATAACAGTTGCAAAATCAATAAACAAAATTAATTTGCTTTTAACTACAATAAAGCTAGAATGAAATAGATAATACCGAAAAACTTACAATGAGTTCTGGATATTGAACATTTTCAATGTTATCATTTATCTCCCTAATATCGTTAGCGTAGTGAAGCTCACCATCTTAAGAAAGCTGAATATCATAAACATTTGTGAGACAACTTTTCCATTTTCTCAATTTTGCTTGATAATAAATCTAAAAACTCTTATCACCAAAATCATGATTAAAAAAAAAATCATATTATCATCAACAATGTTTGCTAAACAAGATAAAACCATATTTTATTTCAGATCAATAAACAATAAAAATTAATATAAAATGAAGAAAGCAAACATACTTCAACATTTTATAAATAGAAGTGTCATATATTAATAGTAATCATTGTACCATGGTTGCACGAATAAACAAATAAAACATTCGACTCACCTTGTTCATGTGAAAGCATATGACCATTGGCTAACCAAACCTTCATAGCACCAAAGATTAACATTTAAAGCAGTTTGAAACTTGAAATTCATGAGTTAAATAAAAATAAAGTTCAAGGTTACAACATATCGCTCAATCATAATACATGGACGAGGTAACACAAATACATGTTTCAAATATAGATAATAACTAACCATTTTCGAGCTTCATCAATTTTTTATGTATAAGTAATTTATAGATGAAACAACAAACATAGACTTTTTTTTATACAAAATTAATCATTCCTCATACTAGTTGATAATCAATGCTTAAATTGTACATGGCCATCAATCATTAGTTCAAAAAATATAAAGACATATTCCCTCTGTTTTAGAAATTCTCATTATTTCAAAAAGTTTAATTTATGAGTATATCACATAAATTGGCTTACGTTAACTAATAATTTTTATATTTCTTTCTTTATTTTAATGTCACCTTCCATTTACAATACTTGCATTAACACTATTTTTTCCAATAGTTATATATACCCAAATATTGAAAAATTTCTCTTTCACTTTTTTCCAAGTGATTGCCATTAGTAAGTCTTGTTAAACAAAATAGATAAATTAATCAATTTGCTTTATAAAACAAAAAAAAAACATTAATTAGAATACAGGAAATCAGTATTTTAGAAGCAAGAATAAAAATCTAAATAAGTATATAACTAATAATTCTTTATTGTAGAATCAAAGAAATCAAAACAAATATAAAGATTTATTAAATGGCTAAATCCAATATTTTGTTAGTGGAAGAAAGATATAATAAGACGGCACCAGCAATGACAAACCAACCAAACATCTCGGCCTTCTTTTGCTTTTGACAAATTCAAAGCTATCTGAAAGAATATTATTAACAGATAATTTTTGAATTCCACGAGATTGTACTACCTAACTTTTTAATTTAATATTTGTTTTTGGTTCTGTATCCATTCAAATACATTTTCAAGCAGTGCATTCATTTTTTTCTAAAAGTTCTAATCTTTTTAGCTTATAAAGAGATGATAGAGATTAAAAGAACAATTACATAAATATGCAAATCTTATTTCCCCTAGTTTACAAGAGTCGATTATGCACAATGAGTTGGTCAGTAAAGCTAGAGTAATTGGTATGGCTTTCAACTTGGAATATTGAGTACATATAAAAATTAATACATATTGAAACAAAACAAAAAAAAGATAGAATAAAAAATATGCAAAGGAATGAAGAGGAGTTTGAACACAATTACACAATTTTACATGTAGTTGGTGCATTAAGTTGACCTGCAACATAAAATTCATTTAAGATATTCATTTAAATTAATAACTTATGAAATGTTTTGATAATGTAATGGCCCATATGAGGAATTGTAACTATGAGGTGTATGGTGTAGGCCTTACATGAATCAGGCTGCTTATTAAATTAAACTATAATCCTAATAGTTTTTGTGACAGCTCCAATCTCATGGAATTTCCCTGTTAATATCAAGTTTTAAATCAATATTTAATTTATACGAATAAAATAACATTTTTCTCTTTTAGATTACAACGCACCAAATATAGGTCCACAATTATATAGTATTAATACGAAATCATTAGATACTTTCTTTACGTGCGAAGCAGTCTGTATATGTTTATATGTGTGTCATCCTCTCATCGCATTTGATATTTTAGTTTATAATGCTAAATGAAGCGAAATGAATATTAATAAGCAAGAAAAGAAAGATTATTTTATAATATAATCATGCGATAATGCTTCATATACATGTCATCATCTCATTATAATTAAGAGGATGTCCTAATTAGTCGTTGCCTTGTAATCCTGTGTAATTGGATTTCAATAAAATATGATGATTTCATTTTCATGATATGATTCAAGACTATATAATAAATACATGTTTTCCAGTGAAAAACATTGTAGTACCTTTATTGGAACTAATATACATGAACAATTTGAATAAACGGGAACAAGTTGATTTCAGGTTGGTCACTCGTGAATAGGTGGATCCATTTTACTATGTATAAAAAGCAAAATTGAAATTCTAGCATGGATACATAGTTTAATATTAAACTCTTACAAAGTTGAATCAAGTCTAGCGTTCTGAGCCGGAGTGTTAAATATCTCTTAATTAAACTTGATTTATATTTAGGTTTTGGTAAACATTTTCACACAACAACGAGTAAAACTGTCATGTAATCTTATGAGATATTGGGATAACGACATTTTGTTTTTATTACAAAAGTCTCTATCATACATGTCAATAAATGTCAACATAGTTGAGTAAGAAAATTCTAGTGATATTTACACATTTTTACTGGGAAAAGAAAAAACTCTATTGTTGGAACGACTCAAACTCTTTTTGTTTAATCCAAACGTACACTTAGGTGATACGATAACATGGTGTCATAATTATGAAAAAAAATATATATATCCCCACTTTAGATAATTTAATGAAAGCCAGAGTAGCTTTTCAAACACACATATTCCCGGTCTCTAAATATTCCACTTTATCCCTCAAACAAAGAAATATTGATGGTACTTTGTCCTTTGATATATCTCGAAATTGTCTTTATGTAATATGAAAACATACTAATACTCTCTTGATATCAGCCTATATATCAAGGTTATAATCTAGGTTTTGTAAAAAATGGTAGAAAATTCTCAAAGAATACGCAAGAGTTAGAAAAAGAATCATAAATATGAGTAAATCAAACGATATATCCTCCTTCTATATACAAGAGAAGAAGTGTAACGAATCTAAATTTAAAAGGAAGATGATCGATTGAAATATACAAAAAGAAAGAAAAGAAAAAAAGTTGTTAATTAAGTGAGTGTTTAAAAATGGGGAATCCAAATATGACGGCCGTTTGGAGAAAAAGAGAAAAAGGGACCCTACTACGAAAAGTATCTTCGAAATTAGCTGTCGAACAGCTCCGACCAGTCTGTTCTCTTTTGCTCTTCTTACACAACACAACACAACACATAACACATAACATCTCCTCCATTTTCTCTTCTTCTTCCTCTCTTTTTATAAGCCCTCTTCTTCTCATCTCTCAATTACATCTCTCTCTCTCTCTCTCTCTCTCTCTAATTCTTGTTTCCCTTTTGAATCAAGTCATCATGGCTCAAGAAGAGATACAGAAACCTGCTGCTTCAATTACTGCCTCTGTTCCGGTTAAGGAGGGAACTCCTGCGCCGGTTAAGGAGGTTGAGGTACCGGTTACTACGGAGAAAGCTGTGGCAGCGCCTGCTCCGGAAGCTACGGAGGACAAAGTTGTGGCTGAGAAGGAGGCGGTTCCGGAACCAGAGGTGACGGCGGTAAAAGAGGATGAGGTTGCGACGGGGAAGGAGGTCTTGCAATCCGAATCGTTTAAGGAGGAAGGCTATTTGGCTTCGGAATTGCCTGAAGCTCAGAAGAATGCGTTGGCTGAGTTTAAGGAGATGGTTAGGGAGGCTTTGAACAAACGTGAATTCACCGCGCCACCGCCACCACCAGCTCCGGTCAAGGAAGAGAAAGTTGAGGAGAAGAAAACAGAGGAAACAGAGGAAAAGAAGGAAGAAGTTAAAACAGAGGAAAAATCTGTTGAGGCTGAAACCAAAATAGAAGAGAAATCTGCTGCTCCCGCCACCGTAGAGACAAAGAAAGAAGAGAATATAGCCGCTCCAGCTCCGATCGCCGCAGAGACCAAGAAGGAAGAGTCATCGGTCGCTCCTGCTCCGGTCGCCGCAGAGACCAAAAAGGAAGAGAAATCTGTCGCTCCTGCTCCGGTCGCCGCAGAGACCAAGAAGGAAGAGAAATCGGTCGCTTCTACTCCGGTAGAGACAACACCGGCTGCTCCGGTTGTTTCAGTGACAAATAAGGAAGAGATATCAGCCGCTCCTACTCCCGTTGAGACAAAACCAGCTGCTCCGGTCACCACAGAGACCAAGGAGGAAGAGAAAGTCGTCCCGGTAGAGACCAAAGCGGCTGCTCCGGTAGTAACAGAGACCAAGGAAGAAGAGAAAGCGGCTCCGGTTGTCGATGAGACCAAGAAAGAAGAGAAAGCAACCGCCTCTGCTCCGGTCACGAGGGCCGTCTCAAAATTTATAAAAGATATATTTGTCTCCGTCACCTCTACCGAGAAAAAGAAGGAAGAAGAGAAACCAGCAGTAGTAACAATCGAGAAGGCTTTCGCAGCTGATCAAGAAGGCGAAACCAAAGCCGTTGAAGCAACCGAAGAGTCGATCATTTCCATCACTCTTCCAGAGACAGCTGCGTCAGTAGAGCCAGAAGAAGTCTCAATCTGGGGAATCCCACTTCTCGAGGACGAAAGATCTGACGTAATCCTCCTCAAGTTCCTCCGAGCACGTGACTTCAAGGTTAAAGAAGCCTTCACGATGCTGAAAAACACCGTCCAATGGCGCAAAGAGAACAACATCGACGACCTTGTCTCAGAAGATCTCGAAGGAAGCGAGTTTGAGAAGTTGGTGTTCACTCACGGTGTCGACAAACAAGGACATGTCGTAATCTACAGCTCGTACGGTGAGTTTCAGAACAAGGAGATTTTCTCAGACAAAGAGAAGCTTAGCAAGTTCCTCAAATGGAGGATTCAGTTCCAGGAGAAGTGTGTAAGGTCTCTTGACTTTAGCCCTGAGGCTAAGTCATCATTTGTGTTCGTCAGTGACTTCAGGAACGCTCCTGGACTCGGTAAGAGAGCATTGTGGCAGTTCATTAGACGCGCAGTTAAGCAATTCGAAGACAATTATCCAGAGTTCGTCGCCAAAGAGGTAAAGAAATTTAATATTTTTGATTATGGTTACAATATAATCATTTTTAAGTTTTATTCTTTATACGAATTGTGGTGTTATCTTTCAGCTGTTCATTAATGTCCCATGGTGGTACATTCCTTACTACAAAACATTCGGAACTATCATCACATCACCAAGGACACGGAGCAAGATGGTCCTTTCTGGTCCATCCAAATCCGCTGAGACCATTTTTAAGTAATTATGATCCTTCAAAATTGTGTACTATATGATGATACATAATATCATGTCTCATTTTTCTTCATGCATACAGAAGCTTATATCCTCTGTTTTTGGATGGAAACAGATACATAGCTCCTGAAGTAGTCCCCGTTAAGTATGGTGGACTGAGCAAAGAGAGCCCATTCACCGTCGAAGATGGAGTCACCGAGGCCGTCGTTAAATCCACATCTAAATATACCATTGATTTGCCTGCTACCGAGGTATACAATGTTTTTTTTTTTTTTTGCATTTGCATTATAGTTTAATTTTACATATAATGTCAATTTTTTCATGTATTAGCATTTTTAGCATTTTTCACAAAATTTATTTTGCTAATCTTAAACGTAAACGGTAAAACCCTAACACAAAGGGAAGATTCTTTCATCTGCGTTTGTTCCTGCGTTTATATTTTACAAAAAGAAAATGAAAATGAAAATTTTTAATATTTCAAAAATGGGATATTTTTGCATGTTAACATAAACGCTAAAACTAACGTTGAAGCAATATAAGATATATAACTTTCTGTTTGATTACATTGGTATAATCTTGCTAGAGAATAATGATGATTAATTATGTGCATTGTGTTTGCTACGTAGGGTTCCACGCTGTCATGGGAACTTAGGGTTTTGGGTGCGGACGTGAGCTACGGAGCTCAATATGAGCCAAGCAACGAGGCAAGCTACACAGTGATCGTCTCTAAGAACCGGAAGATCGGTTTAACTGATGAACCTGTGATTACCGATTCTTTCAAGGCAACTGAACCGGGAAAGGTCGTGATCACAATTGACAACCAGACCTCTAAGAAGAAGAAGGTGCTCTACAGGTTCAAGACCCAACCATAAGATTATGTGTCCGATCTTTGAATGAAGAAAAAAAATGGTTGGGAATTTTAATTAATTTAATTTAGTACGTTTTTTTTTTGAAACCTCAAAAAGGGGATTGTGTTTTGTCAATGGGTTTGATTTGTTTTGGTGATGGGATTTTTTTGTTGATGATTCTTATATATACAAATGTTTGTGTGCCAAAATGTGATTACCATTCCAAAAAAATACTTGCTACGTTACTTGAAAGTTGTGTAAATTTGAACGTATATTTGTCTTTTTCTAGTTCAAGAAGAATCGATTCCAAATTAGATGGTTACGCAAATTATTCCGATCAGACATTCTTAAAGCCAACTTTGTCCATGTTAGATTCGTATCTTTGTCCACGTTGTGTCAAGTCGTGTTCTTCCGTATCCCATCCCATGTTCCTTTCGGACCGTTCCTCGGTCTTCTAGCCAATTAGGTAAAGCGGTTATAACATTTTAACATGATTTAAATGATGAAAAAGATAACGGTAAAAAACAAAACTAAAGTACAAAACCTTTTTCTTCTAAGGCTTCAAACTCATTTCCCGGACCACTAATTTTTTGTTATATCACTAACATAGAGTTAATTGGTTATGACATTATCAAAGTCGACTCTGCGTCATTGACGACATCAAAAGAAAAAGGCAGCGATTCGACCACAATTTGATCCACCGCTCGGATCTCCAATGATTTTGTTCCTTTCAAAATATATAGATATATATCAACAGTATCCGCACAAGATTTGAGGTTAAAGGAGGCTAGCTTTTTTTTTCTAATTTTCTGGAGTCACGGGCTCACGGTGGATTTACATTTTTATCGGGTAATAGAATGGTTCTCCATAGTCAATCATTGTTGGTATGAAGCTAAGATATTATATTATTTAGTTCAAATGAGAATTTTAATATAAACCGAGGAACCTTTATCACTTCGGAATTCGGATTAGGATATATTCGGAGTCTTCTATAATTGTGAATAATCCTTTTATTTTCAGGTATTTAACATTTGTACGTCCGAGTCTTATTTTTTCAGGTATTCAGCTTCCGATATGTCTTTTTGGAAAGAAGAATTGATCTGACTACTGCGTTAGTCTCACGTAGCCACAAAATGCCAAATAATTAAATGAAACAATATAGAAAAAGCAGGATCTTATGTCGAAAGCTGACCCAACAAACACACAGTATCCAAAGAAAAAGGCTGCCTAAAGTTACAAAGAACTTGTAATTATCACATGTATACAATTCGAGTGTATATGAATATTAAGAACTGGAGTGTGACCATAATAATCGCTACTCCATAGGTAGGGAACATGACATGCATGCATGGACCAGCACAACAATACACGACCTTTTACTATGACCATGAGATATGAATGCCACAGATTAATTCTTTTTTTTTTTTTTCTTTCTCCAACTCTTAACTTAAATTCGCTTCCAAAAAAACCTTTTCAGTCAGCTTTACCCAACATATTCGATATGAAATACTCAAAAAAATAAGTTAAAATTTTGTGGAACGATTCGTTTGCACAATATGGTAGATTCAACGAGTGAAGGTATCCTAATATCTGGATTATTCAAGATAGCTTGAAATTATCTGCCAATAGATACTCAAACTAGAATTGGATTAAATTAGTCTATTATTTTATCCAATATCCGAGTTATCCATTTTTTTTTTTTTTTTTCTAAAAAGCTTTTAGTATGTAGGCCCAATATATGTCAACATAGCACATACATTAGCCCATTAATCGGCCCAATATTCTTCGGTTGCACACAAACAAACCCTTTCAGATCGAATTGTGGAAGAACACAAGAAGGAAAATTTCGGAGAATCAAATCGGAAAGGTAGAAGAATCGAGTCGGAAAATGGAAACGAAGAGTAACAACACCAAGTCCGATGTCAAAGCCAAATGGGACGCATGTCTTGATCTCACTGCTCGTCGCTTCGTCTACTCCTCCCTCGGCGGCGCATTCGCCGGTCTTCTCTTCTTCAGTTCGGTGTTTTCAATATCCCCCCACTCTCATTCTTATGATTTACATATTTTTGTGGTTAAATATTTTGAATTACTAATTAGGTTTCTGGTAGATGAATCGGAATTCACGATCAAATAGGGTTCTGAGTGTTGTCCCAATTTAGATAAACTTGATTCAGGTCTATGATTCCTCTAGGATTTGCTAGGTTTTTTTGATAATTTGTTTTCGTTGTGCCCTAGGGAGTCCGGTTACAAGATGGGCTTCGATTGCGTTTGGTGCTGGAATCGGTATTGGTTCTGCATACACAGATTGTTCTCGTGTTTTTGATGCATCGTCTTCAACTTCAGCTACTCTATTAGCTCCTAAGAGTTCTACAGAGACTTCTGTATCTCAGGTTAGTTGGAATCTATATTACTGGGAATCCAAATACTTAGTTTGTTGGATCATTTTGTTCGTCACAGTTTGGGACAACCAATGGAAGGTTAGAAATGATGGTTGCATATTAGGCTTGAATATGTATGTTTTGAGAAATACTCCAGCCTTTATCTACATATGGTTACAGATTCGTGAGACAAGTGCACCTTTAAGTCTTTAGCTTTAAATAGTTTCACATTCCCACTGTTGATCTTTCGAGCCAAAACAAATGCCTTATTGTTTAGTATCATAGTGACGCTACTAGACTACGTTTTGGAAATTAATGATTAGGAGAAGGTAACCTTACTTCATCCCTATCATAGATACTAGGTTTTCTGAATGGTGAAAACAGGTCTGAGTCTTTTGTCAATGTGTACCTTACAGTGTGTACCAATCCAGTCATGTTTATAATCTTAGAAATCCTTACAATGTAGAATCGATTAGTTGAGTGTTTTTTTTTTATTTTTATTTTGTTGATTGATTACAGGCAGCAGAAGAGTAAAGACAACGAGGAAGCTTGAAGGTAAAAACCCAAACATTGATAGGGTTTGATACAAGAGTTGTTACATTACGAAGTGGTTGTTGATCTTGCAGGACAAGGCTTTTGAGATATATGCCATTGTTAAAAACCTTTTACTTCCCAGTGAGTTTTGTACACTTATGTCAAAAATGTTATTGACCCACTCATTTTCTTTCTTCTTGGAAAAAATATTATGTTCTTCTCTAAAGAAAGAAACAGAGCAATAATTCCTACGTTGACAATAAGTGAGGAATTATTGCAATATATTGAGTCTTCTTGCAACATTTTGAGACTCATATCAGTTGACAATAAGTTGATTAGTTAACTTAAGTCAACCAAATAAGCAGAAACAAATTGATTTTAATTGACTAAGTTACGGGTTTGAGGATTGAAGATATGTTTTATAGCTTAAGCGACTAATAATAGAGTAGTTTTAACAATCAACTCAAATTCTTGTAATTAAACTATTAAGTCTATAACCAATACAAGGTGTTTCACAGCCACAATCAGCCCCTACGGCCTACGCGTTAACGAGCATTATAATTTAAAAGGGTTTTGAACGGCTCTGACTGAATCCTCCAGCCCGCGGCCTAGCTTAATCTATAGCCACGTGTATCTGATGACTTTTTATTATTCATAATACTTCGCTGCTACGGAAAAGTTTAGATTATAGAGCCCACGAAGAACAACGACGCTGCGACGAGAGTAATAGAAGAAGAAGAAGAAATATGAATGCGCCTCCGGATAACGAAGTTTGTTCGATATGCCATGGCCACTTCAACGCGCCTTGTCAAGCCAATTGCTCCCATTGGTTCTGCGGTACGATCTCCTTATTCTTTGCTTTCGTTTCTTGTTCTCTCGGATCGTTTCGCAATCGCTCGTAGTTGCAGTAGTTAATCCCAGATATCGAGTGTAGCATCTCAACTCAATTTCTCCTGAATCTTCGATAGTCACTTTTATGAGATCAGAGTAGTGGCGATCTCAATTTCGTTTTCCCTGAAGCTGGTTCTGTTTTCTTTTAACTTCGTAAATTCACAGTTCAGAGTTGTTATCCTGATAATTTCACTCTCTGTGTACTCTTTTCAACGACTTAATTATGTTTAGAATTGGTTTTAGTTAAGAGAAAGCTTCAGGTCTCATTCTTCTGGCTTTGCTTTGGTTTAAAAGATCCTATTTTTTTTTTTTTTTTGGTTTTGTTCTGAGTTTGGTAGCTAGGTTTCCTAAGACACTATATGTTCATATAATCCAGTCTAATATGATTGTTAGTTATATGATTTCAGTGCAGCTCGTGAGATATTAACTCTATTCAATCATTGTAGGTAATTGCATTATGCTTGTTTGGAGGCATGGATCCACATTACGGCCATGCAAATGTCCCTTGTGCCGTCGTCCAATCAGTTTGCTAGTTCCTTCTGAGGAAACAGTGAGAGTTCGGAATGATGCTACAGTTTCCGAGGTTCTTCACGATGTCGAAACTTACAACCGAGTCTTTGGTGGACAGTCAAGTGGTCTAGTTCAGGTATGCTTTTCGTCTTTTCTCCAGTCTCTGGGATGTAAAGCAGATCATAACTGACCAGAGCTAAGTTTGGGGAGTAGAGTAGTTGTTGAGGGTATGTGTTTAAGGATTTGATTAAGTAATTACATTTTGTCTTATAGAGTGGCTTTGTTAGTTCCTTAATTTTTGGTAGTTTATTGCTTTTATGTCTGTTTTCATCTATGCTAGTAACTTAGAGTGAATGGTTAAAAATTTCTTCATCTTACTATTGCTTTGTGGTACATAAAATTGCATGGAGCTCATAAGTTTGACGACACTGTTAAGTCTAAAGTTTTCTGGAGACTTCTCACATATATGTTTTGCAGAGGATGCAAGATCTTCCCTTCTTACTCCGAAGGTTGTTGCGAGAAATGATGGATCCACGGAGAACACTTCCATTCGTCATCAGAGCTCGTGTTTACATTGCGGTTAGTTAAATACATTCATTACTTTTAGACCCTGAAAAGTTTATCTCGCTTAGAAGTAAATCTTCTGCTACATAATGTTCATAAATTTTGAGCTCTTGATCACATCTGAGGCTCTGAGCTAAAGGATGCTGTGACTAACGCAAATTCACCAAATTTGATTGATGTAGTTGATACTCAGTGCGATTTACATAATCAGCCCAATCGATATCATTCCGGAAGGTGATTCCTCATTTCATTCCTTGACTATCTATATTCATAAAATACACTTCTCTTCTGCCAGCTAACGTTACTTACCAATACTTTGTATCGATTTCTTGTCAGGAGTCTTGGGGGTCATCGGTTTACTAGATGATCTACTGATAGCCTTGATTTGTTTCCTCCATGTCGCTGCACTTTACCGATCTGTTCTCTATTTCCGTCATGGTGGTTCGTGAATCTCTTTGAAGTTTTCACATCATGAATCATCACAGTTGAAGTACTAAGTGACATGGTTACTTGTTTAGGCCTTTGCTTGTTTTATTCATGGTTTTGAGAGTTAAAGACTTAGGAAACTTGATTTGGATGAATAAACAAAAACATTCCTTTCATTTCAGTAGTAGATGTATTGAGTGAAGCAATTGAATTTGTCGAACACCAGAAGAAACTAAAAGAAAATATGTACAGATTTTATTTTTCCCCATATTACTGAATAAACCCAATAGTATCAATTCGTCTAGACAGGGCTTGCATCGCCGGATCGAAGGTACGAACGCTCACCGACATTGTTCTTCCCTTTGAATAAACGATCAAACGGTGACCTTATTGCAAGAAGCAAACCTTTGGGCGCACCAGCACGCTCCTGATAATTACCACCACCGTCTATAATCCCATCCGGGGACTGGATAGGATGGGTATGGTATGGAGGAGTTATAGAAAACGGTCTTCGGTCGAGCCGACCATCTTGATCGAACCGTTCAAAGTAAAAATAGTTTCTTTCAGTCCCTAGGCTTCCGGTTCTGTACCCTCTAACCGAGCTCCTTGCTTGAGGTAAGGCCACTTGGCCTTTTGACCCTTGGTTTCCTAGGCTAGAGTTCACGAGCTGATCGTGTATCTCTTGTGGTAACCTTAGCGTGAACCGGTCGAGATTCTCCTCCGGTCGACCGGGAGAAATGGACGGGCTAAACAATCCGGCTAATTTCCAACCAGTAGACATGGACTTACGTGGCATGCTTTGGTTACCAGTCCAAGCCACTGAGTCAATCAACCGCTCGTCCGGAGAACCCAAAACCCTTCTCCGGTTATCATCAATCGGCGTTTTGGGAGAGTTCTGACCGGTCCCTCTGGCAAAACCGGGCATCTCGAAAGAAACAGACTCACCCGGTACAGGAACGAGATTGGAACGGCAGAGAGGACACGTGGTTTGAGAAAGGAGCCAAGCATCAATGCAACCAGGATGAAACACGTGGCAACACTGAGGAATCAAACGCAGCGTTTCGTTGTCCTCAAACTCATTAAGGCAAACGGGACACTCCAACGCTTCTTTACCGATCCTCAACGTCTTCACGGTGGAGTAACGAAACGTCGGAAACGTTTCTATGATAGACACGTCGAGGCCACGCGCCGTTGTCTGACTCACGTTAAGCCAGTTTCCTGGATCACCACCGCCGTCCATCCCTAGAGCTCTTTCGAGACACCTCCTCATGTAAACAGAGATACATCCAAGTGCGAAGAAAAAACTAAAGAGTACGATCATGACTAAACCTATGGTTGGACTGAACTTTGATCTTTCTCCATCATTATCAAATTCACTGCTTTCGGCGGCACCGAGCTGTAACAGTAGTAGCATGAAACAAGAGTAGAAGCTTAAACGTGGCATGACCACCATCGATGGTTGCAAATGGTTTAACGATCTGACGATGGCGGTAAGTAACTGAACCTCCCGGTTTCATGAGGACCAAAGCTTTGCCGGTAAAAGAGATTTATAAAAACAAAAGCCTCGTCATTTTGTTCTTTTGTCTTTTTTCGACTTCGGAAGAGAAAAAGAACAAGAAAAAAAAGTGATGGTAAGATCAAGGAGATGATATTATAAGAACGTGTGATACATTAATTTAGGGGACGGTTTGCTTTGCCTAATGGCTACAAGATGGTTGACTTTTCAGATCGTACAAAAGGCACTACTATTGAAAAATTATATTATATGAACCAAGCATATCTGTTATGAAGATGTAATCCAAAAGTGAACTGTTGAATTGGTTTAATTTATGTTTTTACGATGTGTAACTCGATTAAAATGATACAATTAATATCGTATAAATCAACCGGTTTTGGTGAGAAGTGGTAATATCATTTGCAAATTTGATATCCCAAGTTTGATCGAGTCTTATAGTTAGATCATTCAGGTTTTTATATATATTGGCATTTTTTGTATTTTAATTAAAGATTCGTAGATCCAAAGCTCCGTGCATATAATCGTAAAAATGACTAAAATAAAAACATACGAGGTCAAACTTATCTCTAAGTACTCAACTTCAACATAGATTAATATACTTGATGTGGTCTTACCATAGTAGGTCAACGCAATTACACCATGGTAATGTCGTAAATGTTATTAACTATTTAAGCAGTTGGTGATTTACTTGCTCATCCCATGTTGGGATCACGTCGTTCTCCAACTAACTAGTTATTGATTTATTATTTTTTGTTGAATCAGATTATATAATCATTCATATATCTGATCACTTTGGTGTGGAGAATTAGTGGAGATTTGTATATCATAAGATGCGATGACTTAAACGACGGCCCGATATAATAAAATATTTGTTCTGGATAATAATGTGAAGTGATTCAACTTTCGCTTTCAATTAAGGACGATTTTCAACTTTAGAAATAAGACCTAAAAGAAAATTAAGATATCCTTTATATCTTGTCAACAAATGCATTTTAATAAAATTAAGCGAATATGTTAATCAATGGCCTGAGCAGCTAATTAACGCACAAAATTGCTTATAAACAAAAATGATGAATTTTTATTCATGTCCATAAAAATAAGAATTTTCGTTTATACATTACTGTTATTCAAGCCGAATGAGTTAGGAGTGCATTTGCACATGGTCCATCTAATTTTAAAACAAAATTCATTATATTTAAAGGCCCAAGTTTTTTTTTTCTTCTAAAAACAGGAGAAATAAGGACTCATTTTGTCTTTTTTTTTTTTCAATTCAGGGTCCATAAATTTAACCGTCGAGCCGAGCCTGCTGCTAATTCAATATATACATAATGTGCGGAAACATTCTTCGTAGAGTTTAAAAGCTAGTAACTCTTCCGGGTTTGACACTATACGGACCAAACATTCTTTCTCTATTTATCTTTATCTTTAACATAGTAAGGGGAAATAAAATCCATTTTTGGCAAATAGGAGATATCAGATATGCAATCACCGCACCGACGTCCGCTTAAAAACGCAAAAAATATTTGTTTGTTATGCCATGAAACTCAAACGACGCCGTAGTATTACGGAAAAAAGAAAGTATTTTTGTCATTAAATTTTGTTTTTGGAATATCGATATTATTCAAAGTTCAAACATAGTTAAAAACAAAATCACAACAATTATAAAAATGCATTTAATATGTATGTTGTTTTTTGTCAACATGTCATTTAATGCAATTTTATTAACACCCCTATTTGTCTATGGATAGACAATTAATTGCCTGAAAAATCTGAGAAAAATACGTAAACATTATATAAGTCTCAGTCTTATCATCTTGAAACGCATCTCGTCTGATTAAAGCTTTCGAATATGGTGTAATAATGTTTATTTTATTTTATTATTATTTATTGTATGTTTTTAACACTATTTTCAGATGAGGTTATTAGATTTTAACGAATAGACATAATGAATTGTGGAATGCCAAAAATAAAACTTAGTATATTGTGGAAAAAGTACATAATACTTCTCGAACCAAGTTTTGTTTTGTTTGGATATCAAATTATATACTCCTAGTTAATACAAATTAAAAGGGGAAATTTTATGATTTTTGTTTCGAAGTTTGAACCAAATTGAAGTATATCTCGTAGATTTTGTTTGCATGCAACTCTTTAGAAAGATAATAGGATAATTCTCGTTTTTTGTCAGCATATATTAATTATGAGACTTAGCCATTACGAAGTTTCCTATTTTCAAGAGATACATTGTTCGTGTACAATTTTTGGTATGTCATCTTACGATAGCACTTTTATATTTTATAAAATAATTTATTAGAAATGAAATAAACATTCACTATTTAAAAAATAATCGAAGTCATAGAAAACATCGGTATAATGAGTTTGAAAACCTTCCAATGCTAAAATTTCAGAATGTTTATTTAAATTTAAAAGAAAACCGATAGAATATCGTATATCAATTTCCGACAATTTTAAGGTCCTCATGTAACTAAAGGATGTTTTCGTTTTATCGTATAAGAAATAGTGTCAGCATGCCAAAAAGACCAATCATTTATAAAGAAATTTTTAACGAGATAGAAAAAGACTGTTTGAAATTAACATTATTTTGTTAATCATGATACTAGGTGTATTTAGGATGTGTTTTTGTTGTTCTTTTAACTAATTTTTTTTAACTGTTAAGTTTCTATTGATAAAAATTGTTTAATTCATTTATAATGTTATAGACAGATCGACTTGTTAAAGTTTGGTAATTGTTATATATGTATTGTATGATTACCATTCAAAATTTGACTTTGCTTATTATGTATTGCTTGTTTCACTTGCTCTATTTTGTTAACTGGTTCTGTTTATTCCGTTGATCCGTTGGTTGCGTATATTCACTCCAAAAAGAATTTGATCAAAAGATAACATCCAGCGTTGTGATAGACAAATTGATTCAAGTCGAATAAAGGAAGAAACGAGGGAAACTATAATCCAATTTGACGGCTTTCGAAACATGAAAAGGCCAATAGTTAAGAAAATTTTATCTCCATATAAGCCCAATGATTTAACGCAGGCCTTAGTTACACTCCCTTAGTAATCATGTGGATTCAACGGCGATGGATTTTTTTTTTTTTAAGTGAGAAGAAAAATATGTGAAAGCAAATTTAAGTTCATGAGGCCAAAAAAAAAGTCTGAAAATAGTTCAAATGTCTTGCCACATATATCATATTTGTGATTGGACATTAATTAAAGAAATTGCAACCTTAAAATATATGAATCTAAAACCATCGAATCCAGTTTTAGACCGATGAACTTTATACTCGTAAAATAAAATCCAAAATGTCCGCACACATTTAAACTCGTAAAATACATTGAAGCAGCAACTGACAAGTACAAATACCAAAAAAAAAAGAGACAA
The DNA here is from genome assembly GCA_004349715.1 of Crucihimalaya himalaica. Classification (NCBI taxonomy): domain Eukaryota; kingdom Viridiplantae; phylum Streptophyta; class Magnoliopsida; order Brassicales; family Brassicaceae; genus Crucihimalaya; species Crucihimalaya himalaica. Next base: position 3,095,518 of record SMJT01000005.1, read on the forward strand.
TTTTTTTATATTTTTTTTAAGAATATATACAAAAAAGGTAAAAACTTAAATTATACGAGACTTGAAATTCGCTGAAGAGGTGATCGTATTCATACATGGAACTATGGAAGCATGATAAATGTTCTTAAGTACATACGAACATTATATTGGCCCAATTAATGGTAAGTGCAGAGTAATGGACTACAAAAGACTCGCTTATATTTTTATTTTTTCCAATAACAGATATCTTATAAATAGTACACGTACATATACACACTCTTTATTGTGATAAATATTTGAACTGTTTTTTCCTATGCACAAAAATAATAGAATTGTAACATAGAGTTATTGGATGCTGTTCAGCTATGGAAATGCAACCCTACAAATCTATTTGCATAGTTACAGATGTACCATTTCCTTTGTATTAAAAAATAAGATAAAATGGTGTACGTTTTCTATAAAAAAATGTATATGTAGAGTGAGGGTGTGTATAGTGTTGAAAGCCTAGCTATTTGAATAGAATACTTATAATTCAATCATTCACTACTTGACCCAATCTCGTACTTTGTTTTGTATATAAGAGGCACGTCAGATCGATCCTACGAATTTGTTTTTCAATGAGCCAGCTAAGCTATTTATGAAAATTAACTTCATCACTTGATTACTTATTTTTCCATTGTGTATAAACCAAACTGGACTAGACCAGTTCAATTATATCACATCACACCATCTTTATGACATGACAAAGGTTTTAGCGAAGAACTTTCTTTCTTTTTCATTAATCATAATATTGATATAATATACATACAAGCATATGTTGCCCTACGAAAAACATTCTAAACTTAGATAAGAAAATTTACGATATGGGCATATCACGGCCCAATATGACAATGTAAAAAATTAATAATACACGAAAGCACAAAACTTATAAATTTTGTACATGGATGAAAATAAATAATATACATGTTTATTCTTCTAACATCATACATAAAATAAAGTTAAATAATGTGCTTCAAACTTTGATTGTGATTTGACTTTGAAATTTTTCCTGAACGACCTAATGAATATAATGTGTTTGAAACTTTGAATGTGATGATAATGTTTTGGTCATCTTTTGAATGTGATTATTATACCATATAGTTATATATAAGTTTGCGCTTGTTATCATGCGCGTATTTTACTTCTCATATTCACAATTTTATTTCTTAGTTTTTGTCCTCAAAATCTAAATAAACATAAAATTTGTTATAAATACTAAAAAAGACACCTTAAAATTAGTACGATTCAAAATACCTCAGAATCTTTCAGAAAGTTCAGACTCGTATTACACTGCTATTATACTCGGCGACAGCGAATAATAAAGTCCTTGTTGATTACAGATTCTGAATACATGTATAATCACAAATATAATATGATAATTTAATTAGGTCAGGTGGTAGGGAGTGACAAGGCAGGTGAAGATTAAAAAAAGGTAAATATTGAGAAGTAACGTAAATGTTTCGAAGGGGAATCTTCAAATCCCCGAGTCACTCCAACTGCAAACTTTCAACATTTCACAGAATTTTATGTACCAACATCCCCGGTTTTCTCGGGAAACTCAATTACATCAAAATTAATTAAGAGATCTTTTAAATATGATTATATTCTCGATCGCATTAGAAAAATATATTAAATGTTATGTTTTGGATACAACTGAAAAAACAAATATGATTATTGCGTATACACAAGCCTATCAGACTTCTTTCCAAACGCGTTAAATATATTGGAGATCTTTTATCGGGTCGGCACGAATGCCATTATTATCCTAATTATTGAATTAGATTTGTCTACTATTAATATGAACCGCAGCTTAGTTTTTGTCAGTTATCAAATATTTTATTATCTTAATTTGTCATTATTTGTTATTGTTTGCATCAATATTTACGAAAGTAGAAAACTCTTTAACTTACAATTTTTTTGTTGGTTTCAAGTACTAAAAATTTTAAAACTACGACACAAATTTTAAAAGGATTCTCAAAACCAGTAATAATTTCTTTTTAGGAAAAGGTTGAATATTTCTTTTTTTTGAACAAAAAGGTTGAAAAGTTTAAGAACCTTTCTTAAGCCTTTATATGGTTTTTGTAGATGGTATAGAAAAATCATATTTTGTAAAATGATTTATGAAATGAGTCGTGTGGTTCTTTATATTATCAACCAGTTGAATGTTTCTCTCTTTTTTTTTTTCTGTTAAAACAGTTGAATGGTTTTTATTCATTTGTTTGGTGTACAAGTGCCATTATTATATAAAGTTAAGGGGTTAGTATTTACTATTTACTATTTAGTATTTTTTTTTTAGCTCAAGAAAAATATATGATAGATACTAAATATACATACGATTGTGACCTCTATTGGAAGTTTGGAATTCAACATTATGTAACGTAAAGAAGAAAAAATATATATATATGTACAGTTAAAAAAAAAAAAAGAATCGGGCTTCCTATTCTACACTTCACGCCCAAGCCGAGAAGCAAGATGATACCAACGATCAATATCTATTATAAATCTGTTTTTAAGTATTATTAGCTAAACTAATTAATAACATGAGAATCTCATAAGGAATAGATCCGGACAACTACACGATATATCATATATCTCATGTTAGAATTTCAGGCAGCGGGATTTCTGGTTAAACCACATGCTAATGTCCCTTTACCACTTAAGGAATTTTATTTTAAAACATAGAACAAAGCTGGTTTTATTAATTAGGATGCTTAGTTGTAAACTACTCCCTTTTTATTTTATTTTATTACTTCAAAAAATCTGATATTTTTAAAAAGCTAATTTCGTCATTACTAACTAATTAACTGCGAAATGAAACTTCATGAATTCAAACCGGAATAGTAAGTATTGAATAATGTTTTTTGTATGTTTAGGAGATTCTGGATCGAAGTCAACAATTTCTCTAAGACGAGATCCAAATCATATTAAAACTAACTCTACTAACTTTCTATATTCTTACGTTTTCGGGAACTTAATCACTAGACCAACTGGTATTTAACAATGTTTTTGAGATATTAAAACTTAACTTTTCTTAATGGTTCCGAAACTTAACTGTATTAGAATTGTTACGAGCAAAAGTTGCAGTTGGAGCTGTTTGTTGTGTGTGTTCTCTATTTTGCTACCAACACAGTAATTTTGAACTGAAACGTTGAAAATGTGTTAGTGTTTTCATCCAATAACTAAATATAAATTGTGGCAAAATATCTGATTTGGTCCCCTATTTCAGTAAAAAAATGTATATGTGTGTATAGATATTTTTGTTCATAAACAGTTTTCTTGAAACTGTTTATAAAGTTAAGCTTGTTTGTATTATAAAAGTAATATATAGTATGTGACCCAGAACCAGTAATAAGATCTTGCGAATTTCTTAAAAAAACAAACCATGAATCAATAATAGAGAAGAAATATGAGAGTCTACGTACTGACAATAACAGTAATAAAAAATATCATGAATCCTTTACTAAGACGAAAAGAGTTGTCACAATCCGACGAAGTTGTGGCCAGAGCATCACGATTCATGAATCATGTCATGTACTAAACACGTATTGAACAATCACATTTTTCTTTACCGAAAAATGAAATCACAATTACAGATTTTATGTTCTGTAAATAAATAGACATGAGATGAGAACTACGAGTGTATGTTTGAATAAATACGACAACGCAAAACCTGCAACCTGTTGCGTGATAGTTAAATCACTGTATGCTCAGTTACCCCTGTTTTTATTTTATTTTTCTTTTCTTTCTATACAGGTCTTTGGTTATTTCTATTTATTATTAAGTTTGCATTTCGGCTAATTTATATATCGTGGTAGAATTCAGGTTGTAGCTAGAGAAATTAAATTTGTAATCTGCGGGTTTAGTGACAAAATGCAACAGCTTTTTCCATAAATTTAAAATAAAATAATACTAAAACTAAAATAACATAATTAAGAATTGTACTTGGAATTTAGAAAACTAAAATTTAAAAGTATCTATATGGAAGACGACGTAGTTATCCTTGGGTCCAAATTGATTGCTTTTGTCAACTGTCGAAATTAATTGTTTTATTTCATCTGTCAAAATTAATTGTTACAGTATATCATAAAGAATTAAACTATAATTATAAAGAATGTGCAGTATAAATAATGAACGATTAATCATTAATACTTTATGACAGTTGCAATCATTTAGTAGAGTTATAATTCTTGCATATAAAGAAGTTACCTATACAGCTATACTATTTAAATTATTACGTAGACGAGAAAATATTACTAAACCAAAGATCCCGGAAATACATTGAACAATCCAGAAACATCTAAGAAATGAGTGTATTCCTACCATAAAATTAAAATGATATATATAAAGGAGACATAAATTAAGCATATCAACAGCAATATTATAATTAAATTATAAAACCAGAGAATAATGGGTATCTTAACATTAAAAACATAATATTTTTAATAAAATTTAAATATTTAACTAAACGTAAATTTGTTAATAATAATTGATCAATAATCATTTGACAAGGGTAAAAATCCATGAGTTCTTACTAAAAAACTTTTATATTTTCCCACATTTAAACAAAAGTTATGATTATTTTTTTGGTGAGGATCAGTATGTAATTGATTAGCATAGTGGTATAGAAAAAAATACGGCTAGTCTATACATCGGCGAATCTCTTATTTAACACTCCCTTCGTCTAGTAAAAACATATTTTAAGAAGTTTTGTTGTGCATATTGATAAACTACTTTAAAACAAATATAACCCTTTTAATTCTTCTATTAGTTTTTTAGAAGAATATGCCTATAACTGAGAGATAATAATTATATATACAAGTATATTTGCAGTGAAATTATACAGCATCTATCTTAATACAACAAAAGATAAATTAAGTCTAATCAAAGCATCTATTTTATCAAAATGGAAGGACGATATATATTGTCTCTTTAAGTTTTGAGTTTGTTTAGGATTTTAAACTATATACTTTGTCTTTTTTAACAATGTAATATAAAATATGGAACATTTGTATGTAATTTAATCAGTTTGGTTTTGGTCAAATTAAATGTAAACAAAGATGAAGAAAAAGCTAGCAGTGATAGGGGAAATTAGGGGTGGGATTATTAACCGAACCGAACTAACCTAACCGAACCGAACCGAACCGAACCGAACCGAGATTTTGGCTGTTCGGTTCGGTTTCGGTTATTAGTCATGAACCGATCGGCAAGTTTTTAAAAAAACTTCGGTTACCCAAAAACTTCGGTTCGGTTCGGTTCTCGGTTAACCGAATTTGTTTTTTTTTTTAAATAACCTGATTATACCACAATTTAAACCGGTTTTATCAAATTTAAACCAGTTTTTGTCTATAACCGAACCAAAAATAAACGAAAATAACTTTAAAAACAGATTTTTTTTAAAAAACAAAAGTTCGGTTAATTTCGGTTTTGAATTTCAAAACCGAAATTAACCGAGAACCGAAGTAACTGAACCGAAATTTATTTCGGTTACTTTCGGCAACATTTAAAAAAAAAAAATACCGAAAACCGAACCGAACCGAACCGAATAACCGAAGTCCCAGGGCTAGGGGAAATGATTCGAAAGATGCATGAGAAAACAAGCCCATTGGAAAATTGAAAGCTGTGTTCTTGAGAAAGTACTTGAGAGACAAGAAAAGAGAAGCTTGTGAGGTTACATGGACTCTTCTGGACGTATGCTCATGGCTTCTCCTCTCATTAAAAAAAAAAAAAATCTTTTCAGAAACCAAAAAAAAAAGCAATTTATCTTTAAACGTCTACATCAAAATCAAAACTCTGAATATGTCATTCGTGCGTAACATCGACATGTTAAAATGATGATCAAAAATGATTAAAAGGTGTTAAACACAAAGGATGATCGAAACAAATTTTTAGATGTTTAGATAATAATTAACCAATAAAATATTTAGTTAAGTAGTTGTTTAAATATATATATATATATATATATATATATCAGGTACACGGATTCAAAGGTGAGACAAGATTACTATAGCATAAATTTAATTTATTCAAGTGCATCCAATAAGATTCTTGTATCATCATGAAATTTTTGTCCTGAAGTTTTATGTTCACATTTGATTTATATTTTCGGCAAATTGGTTCAGATTTTAAGATCCCAAGTGTCCGACCAAATTTGATTACATAATGCAGCCTAGTCACATCTATCTAATTCTTTAAATTTTGTTTTCATATTATAATTGGACAATAACTATTATATATTCCCTGAGTGATTAGATCAGAATAATCAAAAGGTGCCATCTAATTTAAATAATTTTTTTTTGTTTTTGATGATGAAAAAACAAAAGATTTCAATTGCATAACTAGTGCCAACATTTTCTTACATGTCCCAAGTGGAGATCTCGATTTATATATTTCTTATAACATCACAAAACAAAATTGTTAAACCTGACATAAAGTGATACCCACCGGCCAAAATAAATCTTTTTTTGGTTGTGTAATTTCTGATAAACATCTTTTAAAGAGATCTTTAAATTTAATGGAATACAAAGCCATATATTTTATACGAAATACGTTATTTTGTTTCAAGTTAAATCGAACATGAGTGTAACTAGACGACCCAAGCCTGCCAGTGCAAACAGATTCTTTGGTCTTGTGGACCGGTGTACTACTATCCCACGTGCGAACTTGGGGCTGTATGTATACATGTATCTATATCTCTCTATGTATCTAAATAGTAATTAGTAACCATAAACTCAAGCTGATTACTGGATCTGATTCCAAGGAAATGCATAGATATTCTAAGGTAATTTCTGGTACAATAGATTTTTAAACCTAATTTGGTGCAAAATGTAAATGCGAAAAATTAATTGCGTAGTAACAGGAAAAGCCAAATAATTTTCTTTTTAATTAGCATAGAATGCTTTAGAATTTATATTGTCCAAATGAAAATTTCACCTTTTCGTTTTATTTTATCATATAGCAAGCCACTCACTTCTTCTAATCCACAACATGACATTAACACTAACGAACTGATGTATTTTTATTGATGTTCTGCCATATTTAGAATTTTAATTAGTTTAGGTGTCACCATCTGTATAGCCTTACACTATTCGGAAAAATTCGAAAGAGATTTTAACTGGTTATGATCACCTCCAGCGCCAGTTTTCTTTCACTCGCATGCACGTCAATAAAAATCACTTCCCACTATATCAGCTTTTACCATTTCTTAATAAATTATTTATTTGTCATTTTTATTGTGAACTAATAAGAGTTATATCTGCTAATGGGTTTTATAGGAATATATAGTTCCAAAAAAATAATTACATTATTATCAAATTAAATTTTCTATAAAAACAAGTTATGAACAATTTTTTTAACGTCTAATTTATTATGAACAAGTTATTTCCATATTGGGATTATTACAATTGTTCTCTTTGGGAGCTTTGATTTTGGGTCAACTGTTCTGTGCTTCTAAAGATATAATAATTAGCTTTGTATATAGGCCTCACAAAGCTTCTCTCAAGAGTCCCCAACAAATAAACACATACCACTTTGTTTTATCTTCATATTTCCTCTTTCACTCTCCTATCTTTTTTGTTTTTTGTTAAATATTCACTCTCCTATTCTTCCTCCATGCCGGTGAGTTTTTGAGAGTTTAATATTTTGTAAAATTAATTCGAAAAGAATCTTCATATAATTAATACCAAGGTTATAGTTTCCTTTAGTGGGCTTAACCCTTTTTGCCTTTATTTCCCCCTCGAGACAAAAAGGAGAGCGACAAACACTTCCTGTCTAAATTTTGTTTTCTCTCCTTCTCTCTCCCTCTCTCGATTTCTCAATCCCTTTTTTTTTCTTCCATATATTTGAATATATCTTTTCAACAATCTCCGGCTAAAACATGCCCTTAGAGGCTATCGTATACCCGCAAGATCCATTCGGATACCTCTCCAACTGCAAAGATTTTATGTTCCACGACCTGTACTCTCAAGAAGAAGTAGTAGCTCAAGATACGAAGCACAACATTAATAGGTCAGGGCAAGAACAGAGCTATGTGGAACACGGTAAAGAGGAAGATCGTCAATGGCGAGACTATCATCAGTTCCCTTTATTAATCCCTTCATTGGAAGAAGAGCTTGGTCTTTCCGCCAATGATGTGGAGAATCCTCCTCCTCTGCAGCAGCGGAGGAAGAGGAGGAGAACGAGAAACAGCAAGAACAAGGAAGAGATCGAGAACCAGAGAATGACTCATATCGCCGTCGAGAGAAATCGTCGGAAACAGATGAACGAGTACCTCGCCGTGCTCCGTTCTCTAATGCCGTCGTCGTACGCTCAAAGGGTAAATTACTTCTTTAGTCTTTAATTCCTCATGTACATGATATATATATATATATATATATATATCATTTGGTCAGGGATTTTTTTCTTAAGTAATTGATATTTCAAATGTTTGTCTTTGTTTTACTTCATTGGCCTAGTACGCAGTTTTGCGTGTTCTTAAAACTAAATAAACTAAAACTCATTTTTGAAATATATATATATGAACAAAAAGGAATAGCATGAGGATGATTGAGAATATATTGATGTTTTTATACAATTTATTAATCAAGAAAATTCACCGTAAATTTATATGAGGATGCGCTTCTATATACATATTAATCTTTTCTGTAACGTATTTTAATATTTTTATGTATTAATAATTCTGTGACACCAAAACTAGAATGAATAGGATTGAGAATATATTAATGTTTTTATACAATTCATCAACAAGAAAATCCACCGTAACTTATATGAGGCAGCGTTTTTTATATACACACTAATCTTTTCTGTTACATATTTTAATACTTTAATGATTTTGTGACACCAAAACTAGAATGAATATAAGAATATTGGGATGTTCTAATACAATTTCTTAATAAACTTTTATGCAACTAGCGTGATAATAAGTGTGTATATATATCTATACAATTTAAAGATTTTTGCAATCTTTTTTATGAACACACACAAATATATGTATGTATATGATTTGAACGGGTTTGGGTGGTAAAGGGAGATCAAGCGTCGATAGTAGGAGGAGCTATTAACTACGTGAAAGAGCTAGAGCATATCTTACAATCTATGGGGCCAAAGAGAACCGCGACCACGTCCACGACCCATGATGTAGAAGGAGCCAAGACTAGCACTAGCTCGTTCGTGGGTCCCTTCTCAGATTTCTTCAGCTTCCCTCAATTTTCTTCAAAGTCATCAGATGTACCGGAAAGCTCATCTTCATCGGCGGAGATAGAGGTGACGGTGGCAGAAAGCCACGCGAACATCAAGATAATGGCGAAGAAGAAACCAAGGCAGCTTCTTAAGCTCGTAGCTTCTTTACAAAGCTTAAGGCTCACCCTTCTTCATCTCAATGTCACCACTCACCACAACTCCATTCTCTACTCCATCAGCGTCAAGGTACGTACATTTTCAACTTCTCATCATTACTTTGTTTGCTTTTGGGGTAATCATGAGGTTAAAGTGATTAATGACTGTGTGGTGCATATGGTTTCACTTTGTTGATTTTTTTTTTTTGTCTCTTATTGTTGGGGGGAAAAATTGGATTAGTACTAGCTGTGGTTGTGTCTGGGCTTTAAAAAGGTAAAATTTAAAATCATTCTCTTTGTTTATGCTTACTTCCTTTGGGTACTTAGGGCATGGGGCCTCAATAGTTGTGGGTCAAACTCATAATCATCATTTTATTTGATTATTGCGTATGTTAATGGTACCTGTAAGAATCAGATAACCAACATAAAAAGCAAATCACGAATATGTGTATCTATCGTACACGTGGTCTAGTATATAGTTATATACTACTGTGGATATATGTTTGGTGGTCATAGAATTGTAGATTGAATACGTACGGACAACGAAGTGAGGCCACCACTTGTTTTAAGGAGATATTCATAAGCTCGTTGTTAATCAAATTAATATTTTATAATAAAACCTACGTCCTTATTTTTGTCAGTTTCAACCTATTTTAAGAATCTTTATATATATAGCTTTATTTCATAATAAGAAATGGTTGGTTCAGGTTGAAGAAGGAAGCCAACTGAATACCGTGGACGACATTGCAACAGCTTTAAATCAAACCATAAGGAGGATTCAAGAAGAGTCATAATTCAGCAAATAGATTAATTGAGTAGTTTTTATATATATTCCTTTCTCTTTGTATTTATTTTGAAATAATAAAAATCAGTTTTCTAATTTGGTTTTTTTTTTCACTGTTTCTCTTTATGTAAGTTGCATTTTTGTCTCCTGTAATGAATCAGTTGTCATAAATATCTGGAAAAATAACAATAAGGTTGAAAAAAGGAGGGTTATTAAGTCGGTAAGTAGTAGGTGACATTGGGTGCTATTAGCCGTATTCTACGCCTAACGTACTTCGCAATGTTCTTTAGGGTAGTCTGTGGTGTATAATGATTACAAGTATGATTAATTTACGAATCTATTTTCTTCCAAAAGGAATTCGTCTTTTCTAGAACTTTTAAAGTTTGTGGGTTCAACTTTTATCCCTTTAATCACTAAATTTCAGCATGTACCTTTGGGCTTTGAATGCGAACAAATTCTATTTATCTAGAAACCCCAAAAAACTAAAGTTATTTGTTTTGATATAGGTTTGCATCTTTATAGAAAAAAACATTTAGCCGACCATAACACACATGTATAACTAACTATTCGTGGAAAATCAAATCATATTCACCTCGAGATATGAACCATATGATGGACAACTTACAAACCCACTAAAATCCTCCAAAACTCATAGTAAAGATTTTCTATATACATAGTTTTGTATAGTTCAAAGTTTAAACCTTATATCTAAAGTCGATGATCATCCTCATTTAACAACTAGGTCGCTATATCTTATATGTAATTATCCAACATAAACATAGCTAAGAAAATACCAAAAAGGTAATTTCTTTGTCTAGACGTTAAAGATAAAACCAAAAAAAAAAAGGAAAATAATTTGATCGTTCCAAAGTAATTAGTCAAAACTGAAAACTAGTTACAATAGTACTTCACAAACAATAATGTCTTCCGTTAAAATTCGTAATAGAGTAAACTAATGTAATAGAGTAAAATTATATAACTTTCTCTGTTAAAAGAAAATTTTAAAGATTGGTTAGTATATATATTATGTAATACTAAAGGGTAAAAATAGAGAAATAAATGTTTTTACCTAATCTTTTGTGTAGTTAAGGTTGAACGCAAAATCTACGGTACGTGGGATTCATAGAAGAAGAGAGATGATGATCATTGTCTTATCATGAAGACCAATCAAAGAAAATGGAGCCTCAATACATAGATAAAAAGGAAAAAAGTAGAACTACGTATTATTAGTAGAAATAAAGGTAAAAAGTAAAGCCTATAGATATGAATTTTGTTTTTGACCTAGCCTATAGATATAATTTTGAACATCTTATGTGTGAAAAGCTTTTCACTTTATATAGGAACACACCTCAAAATATAGCCGACTGTTCTCTTCAGCAGCTTTTTATGTTTTGAGCTTAGATTCACACTATCTTGCAGCTTTCTCTTTATCTTTTTGTTAGAGGTATTTAGATTTCTTTGTTTATTGTATTTCTAGCTGCATTCATCCATTATCTCTTAAAAACACAAAATGGGCATGAAAAAGTCCGTTAAATCATGATATGGACAAATTTTCAGATGTCGAGTTATTCAAATTTGAGAAATTAATTACATGTTCTAGCTGATTGCATTAGTCTTTTAAGGAAAAATAATGGTGTAAAGGAATTTCGAAATCTATTATAAATAATAAAAGAAATACTTGGGAAGAAAAAGAAAAGGAAAAAATATCAAATTAGGTCACTACAAATTAAAGGAAGCTAATTGGAAATCTACATATGGTTTCTTTGATATTTTTTAAACGGCAAACGGCTGGCGCCATGATTGGCTTAAATGGGTCTAGTATCTTGGCCTTTTTAGGAAGTGAGTTATGTATTATTGGGCCATTTACGTAGTATATGTTTAAGGGGTGATATACATACAATAAAACATGAAAATAGTCCATCCATGATTAAATATACATATACATCATTAGTTGTGGTGTCTTATGTTTTCTCAAGACTAATTACCACATAGACCACCTTTTGATTAGCTTAGATTGTAGGTTGAGTAAACCTGAAGCATGTCTCTTCAATGATTTTGTTTTCAAGACATTCCTTATTAATGTATATATCATGCATTTGTTAGATTTAAATAAAAATTTGTCGACACAAAAAGAGTTATATATGTTACCTAAAAACCAAAGTCTAGCAAATAATGATTGGGCACTAAAAATAGAGAGCTGATTCGCCTGGGTGAGTGTTTGGATCGGAAGTTCCACCTGCTTTTTGATTTAGTCAATTCATATAATCATTGTAAAGCTGTGATGATAGCCGATGAAATCTCCCTTATGATTTGCCAGTTTTTTTTAGTGTTTTTTTTTCTTTTCCTATTGAACCGAAGGTATAAAATAAGAACTATTGTTAAGGAAAAAAAAAACAAAAAAGTTATCTTAAGAGGTTAAGTTAATTTTATGGATTTCTCAATTTTTGTGTATATTGACAAGCTATAAATTTTTCAAAAAATGCCTTCATATTTCCTACGATTCTATCATTAGAAATTATGGTCGATATAAAGGTTTAATGATGTAATATATTATATTATATTAAGTCATATACACGAAGAAAATAAGTGTTTTTTCGAGAATATCCGGAAGTCCAAACCGTACTTGGGTTTAATCCCTTTATAAGTCGACTAAATTAACTCCAACAAAACACACACCCTATTTAAATATGCATAAGTCATAATAAGAAATTGTCATAAAATAGTATTCCTTTATATTAAACAAATAGTAGAAAACAATATGAGCACACTTCTTGGCTGCCTTGCCCTCTTGTTCTTCTATATGGTTGCACTTGCCTCATCCGCCACTCTTACGGTGAATTGGTCCCTTGGCACTGACTATACTCCGCTCGCCACAAAGAGCTTTGCCGTCGGCGATACCATCGGTGATTCATCTTTTAACTCTCTCAATACTTATATAATATGACTCATAATTACTTCTTCTATGCACAAATATATTTATTAGGCTGAGATGAAACGAAAGGCCAAAAGAGACCCTAATTCAGAAATTAATACTAGCGACATGATAAAATGATTATGATGACATTATTTTTTGCATAGAATGATAATGTAAACCGAAAAATTAAATCAAACGATAACATTAATATTGTTTCACAATTGTGTTACTCAGTGTTCAACTACGGTGCGGGTCACACGGTGGATGAAGTGAGTGAGAATGACTACAAGAGTTGTACTTTAGGGAACTCCATTACATCTGATAGTAGCGGAACCACGACCATAGCTCTCACGACCACTGGTCCTCGCTACTTCATCTGTGGAATCCCCGGCCATTGCGCCGGCGGTATGAAGCTCACAGTCACCGTGGCATCTACCTCGTCAAACGGTGTAGGTGGTGGCACCACCACGCCAACGACCACACCAAACCCTTTCACCGGAGGTGGTAGTTACAACCCCACGACCACACAAGCCATTCCTTGTGCAGCTTGGGCCGTGTCCTCTCCATTAAGGGCTTTGGTTGCGGCTTGGGCCGTTGTTTTTTATGCTTTGGCTTTGCCTTAGTTGAAAGTTGAAACTTTGTTGTATGTATGTGTATGTAAGTTAATAGTTATCTTTCAAACAAACAAAAACTATACTGATTGAATTTGAACCGAACAAAAGGAAACGATTGCCATGTGTCAGTATGAGAGTATGATACTCGTAAAGCATCAGATCCACCGTCTCGTACCTAATTAGTAGCCACAAGATCTCTCGTACATCTAAGCCGTCCATTTAAATTAAACATTGTAACCACTCCAGATCTCTCTTCGAACTGACGTAACCACATAATAATATTGTTTGTTTTAAGTTTTAACCAAGAGATGGTGATCAAACGACGGAGATTTCGAGTGGTTTTTATTATTTGTTTATATAAGTCTAAATCAGAATTCAAATTCGATTTGAGGATTTCTACTATGAGTTTGTTTTAGCTAACCTATATGTTTTAAAATGTATAAAAACTCAGTTCTGTGAATAGCGGAATTTTTTTTTTAATTTCGATTTAGTCTTTTTATTTTTGAACCAAAAACCTTTTTTTACATTATTTGCAATCCTTTTTCAGTTTGAAGCAAATTAAAACTGAAACATAAAGAGTACTTAGTTGTTCCCTAGCGCCAAACCACCATGGACGTAATCCATCTTCAAATTGGTTAGAGCCCAATTCATATATAGATGATAACCGATTCCGCACTATGTGACCAATGACTTGAATAGGCAATGTTGGGGAGGTTGGTTGGTTGTTCACCATGCCGTTGCCGACTTCTTTCTCTCCAGTTAGTACGAACGACACGTACCTCAAAAGAAACGTGTCGTACTCCTGAAGGTTTAGTACTTTCTGTTTTTAACTATTTGTTTTAACGTTATCAAGTTAATGACAAACACAATGTGTGTCTAGTTACGTATTATTGATCTTAGAACATATGTTATGTACTTTTGTCGATATTATATTTTGATAACCACTTTAGTCGATATTATGGAAGAATGACCTAACATTTTCATTTTCTTTCCATTTCAGTGTCTTTTTCCATAACTACTTCGAATGACTATATAAAATAAAATATAATATCATAAATGTGAACCGGCGTGACCAGTTATTATTTTTGTTTTGGCTTTTTAGGAAAAAATAAGTAAAGAAATATCTCGGAAACATCAAATAGAGATCATAACCAGCTAAGCAAGCACCTATAAATGAACTCAAACACACACGAAACGGCGAGAAGAAAGAAAAAACAAATTAGGTCACCACAACTTCAACAATGGCTAACGTTTTCCTCATCAGTAGCAGAAACAGAAGATCAATGCGAACAACAACAGACTCAAAACCCAAGAATCATACGGTGAAGAGATCAGATCCATCTTCAGACTACGTTAACTCATGCAAGAAACATCCGAAGCATAGACAATCTCCTGGAATCTGTTCCCTTTGTCTCAACGAGAGTCTCTCCAAGTTGTCTAGCGATTTCTACGACTATAGTTCAAGCATGAGCTCGTCGTCTTTGGCTAAGACGGTGTCATCTTGCTCCTCCTCTTCTTCAGAATCAGAATCAGATTATTCGTCGACGGCTATCTCTTCTTATTACTCTTCTGTCTCTTCTTGTTTGTCTCCTCTGCAACATAGGTATAGTGAGATCGTTGTTAATAAGAAGAAAAAGAAGCATGTCAAGAAACAAAGCTTTCTCTCTAGATTATTTCTGTAATTATTTACCACATTTTTGTTTTATATATTCATTTGTTCTTCGCTGTTTCTTCACCCCTAAAATACAGAGTGGAAATTTTGACCAAAAAGAATATACAGTAAAAATAATCACCTTAAAAACACAATCACAAGATGATCGAAACAAGTTACGATTATTTAAAAAAATGTTTATTTACATCACAATTATGTGTATTTGGTTTCTTGAAAACTAAATTGATTTTTTGAATGATTCGAAAGAATGTATTACAGTTGAAAGTTGAAAAACCAGTTGATTTAATTCTCTTGAAAATATTTTACGGAGAATATGATTTATTTACTGTGTATTTTCGGAATTCGGTATACTGTATAATGTAAGTAAGAGTTCTTTTTTGAAAAACAAACAGAGAGAAAGCAGACGAAGGCTGTGATTGGTTAGCACATGACATTACAGCTGGCAGATACAATTAATGTACGGTAAGAGGACAAAGACGTGTCGTGCTTCATTTATTCAGGTTTGGTATTACAGCTGGTCTAATTTAATAAGTAGCTTACCAAAATATTTACATTAATGCATTTAAATTACTCAAAACAGTACTAAGTTAATTAAAATCCCCACAAGCCGAATATCATAACAAAATTCATCCCATGAAATTTTTTTCTAATGATTTAAGCGGAACCATGTAGCTTTTTCATATTTGTAGTACCTAGAAATCTAATACGTACAGTATTTGTAATTTACTTGGAACTTGTAACGTCTGATCACAATTCTCTAATCTACCTTAAAACCTGTTTGTTACGTTGACCATGAGCTGTAATAATAACTACGGTTTTAATATTTTAATTAATAATACAACAAGAGATTCATGGTGGTGGCTAAATGTTAAAAGAGCGAGTTAGTGGGTTGTACACAGACGTACAACTTAAGTGGCCAGTTCATGTCTGAGCACAGTGATCTGATGATCTACTCAACCACGAACATTCTCTCTTTCTAGCTGTTCTCTCCCACGTGACGTTATATGATTCTTCTCTCCGCACCATGTCAATATACAAAATGGACCTTTAGTGGCTATTTTGTAAGTAACTCATGTTTTGTTTAGTTAATATTTCGTGATCATCGTCAATTCTATAAAAATAATGCTTTTCATGAGATTTTATCTTAGAATTATTGATGATAATATAGATTATTATTATCATTATCGATTTCTTAACATATAATATACCGATATTATCAATTTCTCCATAATATATAACTACATAGTATATGTCTGGCATAACGATCGAAGACCATATTTTTTTAACTTTTACTTGGGACTCGAATGACATGAAAGACAACGATTGTTTACATTAAATCCTAGTGACTATCCAGTGTATTTTATAAACAAGAAAGTTTTGTAAGTTAATTGAAAAAAGAAAACATGAACCCATAGATATTGGGAACTTCCCGGAATATATGGGTAGATCTCCCATCGTGGGAGTATGAATGTGGTCTTATGTGACCCAAACTATCTCCGGGAAAATATGAAAACTCACGGGCGACCTTTCTTCAAATCCCATTTTAAAAAGAATGAATTTGTTAACAGACTAACAGATTGAAAAGACATTGTCCATCCACTATATTCAAGAAGAATGAGTGGATCAAAATTATTTATCTACCATTTTTATTTCCATCATGTTCATCTTTATTTCTCTAATTCCTATAATGCTTGCCATTTATACCCATTTCAATTTTTAGATGATTTTTATCATTCGAATTTCATAGATAAATGTAGTTAATAAATTTCATTCAATTCTCTGAAATAAACATGTACAGCACACCGTTTCAAGATTCAAAAATTGTAAACGTAAAATTTGATTAATATTTGATGGTAAAAATAATAATAAAATCATGTTTTTAAAACATACAAAGGTTAAAAAGTGGTGTATGAGTCATCACTTAGTATACAAAAAAAATATTATATCGTAAATGTTATTTGTATCAGGAAAATTTTCATAACAATACGCTAACTATTTGTAGAAGATAATATAGTTGGTATATCTTCATGGAATTTTCTCTTTGGATTATATCATTGTTTTTTTTTTAACAACTAGATTATATCATTGTTTATAACTCTATAAAATATAAATCCAGTGTGTTCTATTAAAAAAAATTGATTGAGTATACAGACGAATTAATCCGTTGTAATTGCTGCCGTCACTATTTAAATTTTTTAAAGACATGTTATTGATTTGTCTCAGTAAAGTTCAACTTCAGAACCACTCTTAAGAAGAATATATATTATGACCAAACCCTGTCTATTTCTTATAGAGAGGATCCAATCCTTAGTGTTTACAAAGGGTGTTTACTGAGATGCATCGATCCATGATTTGTTTGACGCGGATAAAATATTACTATATTTTTTTTTAAAAAATGTTAAATGAAGAAACAAGAAAGGCAACATATAGACGTAGCAATGCACGTCGTAAAACTGAGAAGAAATAGTATTCCATTTGATAACTTATGAGTTATGAGCACTAAGCTCATAAATGAAGATTCATATACCATCAAAATTATTTTACTCAAATAAAAAATACTAATATAAAATTGCTAAACATACTGTAAAAGATGCAAATACATATTGCATGGATATAACAGTTAATTTCTACACGATTAAAAATAATGGAGACACAATGTGGAATTAGTCTCGTTGATCGCAATAAATTGAGATTTATAGGTTACGACTTTTTCCATTGACAAAATTAGAAATCGTCTCCACACATAATAACGCTTTCCTCTCTAGATCAGGTCAAACGTCACGTGACCCTTCTCTTACCTTTTTGGCTTCTAAACTCTTAAATTAGAACACAAAAGAACCAACGAAAAATTAAAAAAAAAAAAAAGATCGTCGATTATTGTGCATTAAACTCCATCGTGGCATTGATTGATTGACCTCTCTTACTTTCCTTTTTCGGCTAATACCTCTCTCTATTTCCACAAATAGAAAGCTCATTAACTCACAAAACCAAACAGAACAAACAAGAAGATCAAGATCCGTTTTTTCTGAATCTTTGTTTGACGACGGGTTTGTTTTCTTGAATGTTGTCGTTTGGATCGTTCTCAGAGAAATGCGACGGCGGAGGAAGACGGTTGTGCTGGCGGTTGTGATACGGAGAGTGCTAATATGCGCCATATGCGCAATGGCATTACTTGGCTTTCTCACCGTACACTTTTACGTTGCTCCTCTCAATAGACTCCCTAAGCTTCACCTTAACCACCACAACACTCGCGTCCGTAACCAAAACATCTCTGTTTATCTTGATCAGTGTTGTTTTAGGATATATTAGTGTTCTTAACTCTGTTTCTGAGATTGGGTCGTTTCTTGATTTGATTATCTGTTTAACAGCGAGGAGATACTATCGATTACAACAAATCTATCACAGAACAGAGCTTAACGAGGAATCTATCTCGTTTGGAATCCAATGAAGCTCCTCTTATCACCAGACCAAAGGTTTAATACGATGTTCTCGAGATCTTCTTGTTTGGAGTAAAGTTTTGAACTTTGCTATGGTTTCTCTTTTAATTCATGACTGATTCATTTTTTTCAAAATTCAGAACAGTGAGGTTCAGAATCAGAGTTTAACATCGGACCACATCAACAACACCGAGCTACTTCATCCTCATATCTCGACAAGCCCTTCTTCTTATTCCAAGGTTTGAATTCTTTTTTCACAATTTGATTCTTGGTGCAACTTATAAAATGCCTGAAATTAGTTGCTTGTAAGTAAATCATTAGTGGGTGTTTAGTAATTGAGAAAAGAAATATATCTTGATGATGGGATTGTTTCTTGAAAAAGAGTGGAACCAGAGAGGACAATGTCTATCTATACTAATGTTTCCAGAGTGAAAGATTGAGTTTAGTTGTTGCAGTGACGTGCTAACTTCAGAACACTAGACAACTGTTTCTTAGAGAAAAGAGAAAATTTGTTTCTTTTGAATAGAAGGATCATGCTTCTTTCGTGTTTTTCACTCTTTTAGATTTGACAGTTGAACATTACAAGCGGCATACCGGATTTCGACAAGCTCTGGAAACCTCCACACAACCGCAATTTCGTCCCTTGTGTCAACCCCACACCCACTTACACATGTGAGCAAAAACAAAAAAATCTGTCTGGTCTGGTTTCTTTTTGTAGCCCAAATCAAAGTCTTGTGTTGTTGACTCATGATCCTCTGGTTATCTGGTTCTTCAGCTCCATTGGAATCTAGAGGCTTTCTTCTTGTTCACACGAATGGCGGTCTTAACCAGATGCGTGCTGGGGTAAGGATGTAAAGTAGTAATCTTTATGTTTCTTTGGTCACAAGAATGAAATACTTATGCTTGAATCATTCTTCTTCCATTGTAAAATTTACAGATATGTGACATGGTAGCTATTGCCCGTATTATAAATGCAACACTTGTAGTCCCAGAGCTCGATAAACGATCTTTCTGGCAGGATACTAGGTTAGCTCCATGTTACCATACTTTGTTTTTCTTCTTCTTGTCTTAACATTTTCTTGATCCTGGTTTGTTCTGCTTTTTGGATTGATCCGATCAAAATAGCAAATTCTCGGATGTGTTTGATGAAGATCACTTCATCAATGCTTTATCTAAAGATGTAAAAGTCATCAAGAAGCTACCAAAAGGTATTGATGGACTTACAAAGGTGGTTAAGCATTTCAAAAGCTATTCAGGATTGAGTTACTACCAAAATGAGATAGCTAGCATGTGGGATGAATACAAGGTGATCCGAGCCGCTAAATCCGATTCTCGTCTAGCAAACAACAATCTACCTCCAGATATCCAGAAGTTGCGTTGCCGTGCTTGCTATGAAGCTCTACGCTTCTCTCCTAAAATCAAATCAATGGGACAAGTAAAACTATTAATCTACCTATAACCATGTCATATGACATATACTTGACTTTTGTACCTAAAGTTTTGATTCCTCTTTTTAATGATAAATATTGCAGCTTTTGGTTGATAGGATGAGGTCTTATGGTCTATACATTGCGTTGCATTTGAGATTCGAGAAAGATATGCTAGCTTTTAGCGGCTGCAACCACGGTTTATCCGCTCTTGAAGCTGCTGAGCTTAGGAAGATAAGGTAACCAAAACAAACTATACTTTTTCTTTCTGTGATATGCTTGCATGTTGTTATAGTTGACAAATAAGATTGCGTGTTTAGGAAGAATACAGCGTATTGGAAAGTAAAAGACATTGATGGAAGAGTACAAAGGCTCAAAGGGTATTGCCCATTAACTCCAAAAGAAGTTGGCATTTTTCTAACAGCTCTTGGATATTCATCAAACACACCAATCTATATTGCTGCTGGTGAGATTTACGGTGGTGAGTCTCGGTTAGCTGATTTAAGGTCTCGTTTCTCCATGTTGATGAGTAAGGTGGTTACATAGTCTCAAGCTTTTTCTTTTATATGATTAGAAACTGAATAAAAAGAGTGAGACTCTTTTATTTTGTTAATAAAAGGAAAAATTGGCAACAAGAGACGAGCTTAAGCCTTTTATGAACCACTCAACTCAAATGGCTGCACTTGACTACATTGTTTCTGTCGAAAGCGATGTTTTTATTCCGTCATATAGCGGAAACATGGCGAGGGCTGTTGAAGGGCGTCGCCGGTATCTTGGTCACCGGAAAACTATCTCTCCGGACAGGTGAAAATAGTGTTTTTCTTTTTTTGGTTTTCAAGTCATGGAATCTTGTTTGCTTACATTTTGTTGATATTTGTAAGTCAGGAAAGGCATTGTGAGGTTGATAGACAAAATTGGAAAGGGAGCTGAAAAAGATAACCGGAAAGTGTATGAAAGAATAATAGAGATTCACAAAACCCGGTAAGCCAAAACCAAACCTTTATAGTGATTTTGTTCTATATAATAGTGACTCTAATTGTTGTGGTTAAAAACAGACAAGGATCACCGAGGAGGAGAAAAGGGCCAGTTTCGGGAACAACGGGTTTGGAGCGACACCGTTCTGAGGAATCCTTCTATGAAAATACATTACCGGACTGTCTCTGCCAGAGAGACCGCAGTTAAAACGAGAGCATGGACATGACGCTAGTATTTTTCATGCTCTTTAGCATTGGGGGTTATATAGGTTCATTGATAGTTAATACGCAAATTATAGGTTTATAGAATTATAGTGAAAGCTACGTCTTACATGTGATCAAACAGTTTGCTGATTAGTGACATACATACCAATTCCAGTTTCACGTACCCTGTCTTCAAATTATAAAGAACTCAATATACGTTCCAATTTTTTCTTTTGACTGGAATGATAATGATAAAATATTATATATGCAAAGAAACAAGAAGACAAATGTCTTCGGCACTAAGAGTTGAAGCTTTGCCATGGGAAAGCAAGATCAGGAAGAACAACATCAGAATCAGATGATCCTCAAAACTTATATAAGAGAAAATTTGAGATTATAAAATTTTGTTAAATTCTCACATTTTATGATGATGGGAACCAGAAGTGCTGGTTTTGTAAAATCTTATTAAACTCTGCAGTGTAACTCGGAGACATCATGAAGGTAACAGCAAAGAAGAATGATGGCATATGATTCTTCTTCAGGAGACTGTCTTAAAGAGGACCAGGGAATGTTCCATTCTCTCTTTGCTCGTTCCACCTTTCGACCTGCAAACACACAAAAGATATATTTTGCACTATTAAGAAGTAGAACGGCGAAAAACATCCCAAAAGGAATCAGAAGTAAGTTGACAATTTGTAATTTCATAACAGTGAAGCTGTCTATCTAAAGGTCGTTTTGTAACTAATCAGCATTGTCTAAAATTCATTGGAACTACTGAAAAAGTGAAGAAAGATGGAAAGTATACCCATTCGCTGGGGCAAAGAGATCTGTAAAACTTTGCAAACTTATCGCATTCTGGAGCATCATCACCCTTAGCAGCTACACATCTGAAGATTAGTAGTGAACAATCAGAAGACTTAGACATGGGGAGAAGGATCAGAATTTACGATAAGAACGAGTAACCATAGCAGAACATTGGTTTTTCACCTGTGATATTCAATATAACGAGTGAAACAATGTCTAGTTTGGTTTGTTGTCGGGAAACGGAAATCAGCAGGAGCTGTCTCAAGCTGTAAAAATGAGACAACTTTATCAGTTACTTATCAAGAGAGAACGAAGAGCAAGCGCATCAAAGCAAGCATCTTTTTTTTAGGTGGATGGCTACTACGATATACCTTGATCTCATCAGGAGTTTCTTCAGCAACTTCTTCACTAGAGTTTTCGTCATTATTTTCTTCAGCAGCGGCAGGAGTCTCTTCAGCATTGTCTTCCGCTGCAGCAGGAGTCTCTTCAGCATTGTCTTCCGCTGCAGCAGGAGCCTCAGAAGTCACTTCGGTAGAAGCAGGAGAAGATTCAGACTTCTCTTCAACCGCAGAAACTGCTTCCTCAACAGGAGATTCTTCCTTAGCTTGTTCCGTGGTAACCTCTTCAGGCTGTGTAGTAACTTCTGGTGTCACCTCTTTCACTTCCACATTAGTATCTTGCTTCACTTCTTTCTCCAAATGATATTGCTACCAAATAAATCACCAGCAAAAAAAGTGTTTCCAGATTTCAGACCAAATGATACCAACATAATCGATACTATTTGTTACAAATAGATGCAAATCATCCAACACAATCATTCTATAAGCCTTTAATGTCATTTACAATGAAAAAAAATGGATTTTTCCAAAGCTCATCTAAACACTGGCATGTTGACCTGTTCAAAGCAATAGGCTTTGGTAACTCGATCAAGAAATTGAAAACCCTAATATGTATTGAAGAGAGAAAGAAACCTAATTTAGCTCGCTCTGAGATGATAAATCAAAATCGAATTGAAATCAGATCTAACAAAGTCAAAATCAAATTTAAAATCGAAAGATCATACAGAAATCAAACAGAATCAGCTCAGTATTCAGTAGATCGAACAAGAAAGATCAGATGAAAACAGAGGATCGGGGAGATTACAGCACAGAGAGCAAAAGAGAAATGAGGTAAGATGAAGAATGACTAACCTCGGAGAGAGACGGAGTTTGAGAGGTCACAGCTTCTGCCATTGAAGAAGTGTGGTCAAAAGAAACTCGGAGAATCTTCAGGTGACTGGAGAGCGATGAGGATCGAAGACAAGAATCTTTTGATGATAACACTCTCAGAGATTGTTAGGTTTAAGCTCTCCAGGATCTCTGAAGATGTCCTTACCGACAAAAACGACAGTATTTTGTTATAACATAAATTGGGCCTGTTTTATAGAGTCCGCTTTAGGCCCATTAGACTCTCATTAGTTCTCTCTACCATTAATCCATTAGCAGAATCAAATGAATTATATTACAACCATTTCTTTAGGGGGAGATCAAATTTTCTCGAACGGTTCTTGTTTTATTGTCTGGAGTTGTCATTTTTGAACTTTACTACATAAACCGTAACTAGTAAACCACTGGGGTCGACCTTTACAATCTTATCCAAAGTCGAGGAGTAAAATAAAACTCGATTTGGGGACCTCAAAGTTTGGGGTTTTGGTTGGGAGATGATGATTTATGTTACTATTCTTACTCTAATTAATTTAAAATCACAAGTGTATCATTTTGGAAACGAAAAGAATATACAAACAAATCACACCATATATAACCATTAAAGATAGTACAACTTGTGTTTGTCATCCACCATAAACTAAACAATATAAGCAAATCCTCAACAAAGGAAATTACATCATTTCGAAATATCTTTTATCGGTAGATTTGCTAATTTTTATTCTTCTTTGTTACCATTGATGTTTTGGTAAATGTAGGAATCAAAAGAAACTTTTAAATTATTTATCCATCCATAGAATGCAACGGATAGATTTTCCTTCGGCCAATAAATCGAAAGCTTTGTTAATTTCCTCAAACCTTAATTCGTGTGTAATTAGACCGTCCAAATTTAGCTCCTTCAAAAAAAATATGTTAAAAAAGAAAAACATAAACTCACATGCCACACTTATATATAACACGTATAGTACAACTAAATAACTTTCTTATAAACCATAAATAAATTAATGTATACCTTTTTTAAATAACGATCCACGAGAATGGGAATATCAAATTTGGGTTTCAAACCGCCAAATAAAGTTCCGCATATAGTTCTGCCTCTAAGAAGATCATAACTACCCAAGCTTATTGGCATAGCATTTTGTTCCATCCCCAATACTACCGTTTTACCCGATCCCTGAAAACAAAATTAATAAGACCATGTAATGATGCTAAATTAACCAATTAGAAACCGGTTAAAACGTACCGGGCGAGTGCTATTGAAAGCCTCCTCCATCAAGGAAGCTAAACCAATGCATTCAAAACTGTAGTCAACTCCTCCTTCTGTCATATCGTTAATCACCTTTTTCACAATTATCCAATAGATTAATTAGTTAATTTCTTTATGCATGTTATGAATTAAAAGTTAGAAAAACATGTATAATAAAAATAGTGTAAATCAACACACTTGGCTAGTTTTCTTCTCTCCACACAAAGCAGGGTTGACGAAATCCGTGATCCCGAATTGTTTACCTAATCCAACATGGCAAAATCAATAATTAAAGGTTTCTTAATATCCAAATATAAAATGATATATGAAATACAACAAGAACAAACATAATAATACAATACGTAGGGGATATATATTATATGGATCCGATCCGATTCACAGATTCAGTATTCAAAAGTTTGGATCCATTATTTCGAATTTTTTTTTTATAAACGGGATAGTTAGATCCAAATCAGTTATACATATAATTGTGTTGCGAAGTATATGTACTAATACATTTGTTTAACAAAGTGTAAAACAACTAAAAAAAAAAGCTAACCTATTTCAAATTTGTCGGGATTGAGATCCACACCGATGATCTTTGCAGCCCCACACAGCCTGGCGCCTTCAGCAACCTGTTTACCAAATCATTATTTTATGATGTCTCTTAAATCATATGATCACTATGATTTGCAAATAACTACTTTATACAAAAAATAATCATTAAATTGATAATGTACCGCAAGTCCAACAGCACCAAGTCCAAAGATAGCGACAGTGGAACCTTCCTCCACATCAGCCACCTTCCACACAGCTCCAACTCCTACAGTGCATTACCAAACATCTATCTAACAAAGTGTAATTATTATATCCCAACCCTTAACTTCTACGTAAGTTAATGTTTTAGCCTCGGATAAAATTAAACTATTATATCAAAATTAACCCTAGACGAATATGAAATGAAGATAATGAACCTGTAGAGACGCAGCAGCCGAGCAAGGCCGCTTTGTGAACAGGAATCTCAGGGGAGATTTTAACGAGATGTGCGGTATCTACGACGGTATATTCAGTAAAACTCGAGACAAAAATGAAATGGTGAATATCTTCTCCCGAAGAGTCTTTGAATCTTGAAGTCATTCCGTATCGTCTAGTGTTTGATAAGAAATCATTAGTAAATCTTGTACACCAGTTGCTCTTTGGAGATTTGCAGTCTTTGCATTCTTCACATTGAGGGTGAAACACTGGCAAAACGACGTCGCCTTGTTTGAATCCGTCCACGTTTTCTCCAATACTCTCGACCACACTGGATAATAAGTAATTAATTAGGCAGATTCTTGAATATCAAGATTGTTATATTGAAATTAAAGAAGTGTATATATGAATGTTCACCCGACCGCTTCGTGTCCTAGAATCCTAGGAAACCTAGCAAGCGGTGCCTGGAAAACTCAAAAGGATTAGTGAAAAACGAGTTTTGAAGGATTAGAGTATGCGTTGACTTTGCCATATACTGTTAAAAACTTACACTGTCTAGTTTCCAGAAAGTAAGATCGGTGTGACATAGAGAAGTGCATAAAATCTTAACCCTAACTTCATAAGCTCTTGGTGGATCAACTTGGATCTCTTCTATCACCAATGGTTCTCCTGCTTTTCGTAAGATTGCTGCTTTGCATCGAATAGGCTTTCCTTGGGTGCTGCTGGAGAATGAAGCCTTTTCCATGGTCAATTATGGATTGTGATCTAAATAGAGTCACTTGTTTTTCTTATAATGTATCTCTGCAAAAAGATTCCCTAGACTTTATCAATAGTTTATTTTATTTTTTATAATAAATCACTTAAATAATTAAGCACTATCCCAGTGAAAGTTTCTGTATAATGAGAAGTGAGAACAGCGTGGGGACGACGTACCTTAATGTTGTAAACAAATAATTTAAAATGAAATGTGAAGAATATAGAAAAAAGAATTTGGTTTCAGATTAATTGTACCAGTGAAAACACGTTTTCGAGCTTGGTGGTTACTGGTTAGTACAAAAGCTAAATATCCTGTAATGAAACTAATTTTCTTACCAAGGCTTTGAAGCGAGTGAATGTATTTGAGATTTGCATATCAAATGGTAAAGCTAAATATAATGATCATTGATCAACAAGTACAAAGTAATATTTGTAACCATCTAAAACTTGTCACCATCAGAAAACACAACTTTAAAAGGTTTGGACTGCCAAAGATAATGCGAAAGATAAGTTTGTGGCTCTTGTTGATAGAACAAAAATTGCAAGGTAAAAAGAACAAAGCATCTTTTATTGGACGACAAAAGGAAAAATAATGGGTCTATACAAGATCTACAAACTGATTTTAAACAGTAGATATAAAGATGGATAAGTAATCTGAAGGATGTGAAGCTGATTAAACTTCGGATATGCCTAAGTGTGAAGAAGACTCTCGGTCAAAGAGAGGTTCCAACTCAAGTTCTCAAAGCAACGGATCACGTGCTACACACGTGGGTTTGTTATAGCCGTTGTAACGATCAAAACAGAGGATCGTTAAGTCATTTACCGTTTTCATGTTCATCGGTGTGATGATATATGTTGATGTGTAATCGTAAATTTGGGTGGTGTGTGAGAGAGATAGAATCAAGGAACAAGAAGAGAGGAGAGAGATCTTGAGAGAGCTTTGTAAAACTTTTCACAAAGGTTCTAGTGGATTTCCGGAGAGGTTTTCTCCGACGAGACGTAGGGATTCCGGTTAAAGATCCCAAACTCGTTAAATCGGCGTTGTCTCTTTGTTATCTTCCTTTAATCTATTTCTCAATCGATTCACTCAAGATTGATTCAAAGTTTGTCTAGCTCAATTGGTGTTAAATCTCTACAAATTGATATCAGAGCACACCGTGGAAGAGCGACGGTGAATCAGAGATAAATCGGAGATGTCAGGATCGTTACAAGTTGCGATGTTCGATGGATCTGGAGATTTCTCCCTCTGGAGGACAAGGATGCTAGCACATTTGAGCGTTCTCGGTTTGGAGGACGTGCTGGTGAAAAAACCAGAAGTAGTGCTTAAGGAGGAGGAAGAACAAGATCCAGCTAAGAAAAAGAAGTTGGATGACGATCAAGAAGCAAGATTAGAAAGGTGTGATAAAGCTAAGCATCTTATTTTTATGAATGTAGCTGACAAGGTTTTAAGAAAGATTGAGCTATGTGAGACAGCTGCAGAGGCATGGGATACTTTAGATCGGTTGTTAATGATCCGATCTTTGCCACACCGAGTCTACACTCAACTGAACTTCTACAATTTTAAGATGCAAGAAAACAAGAAGATTGATGACAACATTGATGACTTCTTGAAGATTGTGGCATATCTGAATCACCTTCAGATTGAAGTTCCAGATGAGGTACAAGCTATTTTACTTCTTAGTTCTCTACCTTCAAGGTATGACAACTTAGTGGATACTCTGAAATATAGCAACAGTAGAGAACGGCTTAGACTTGATGATGTTATGGTAGCTGCTAGATATAAGGAAAGAGAAATTATCAGAATAGTAGAACTGTTGCTGAAGGTTATTTTGCCAGAGGAAAATCAGAAAGCAATTCTAGTAGTCTGTCATATAGAGGCAAGAATATATCTAGATCTAAGTCTAGAGATAGAAAAAGAGTATGCTCGATTTGTGGAAAAGAATGTCATTTTAAGAAACAGTGTTACAAATGGCAAGAAAGAAACAAAGGAAAAGGGTCAGGTTCTGATAAAGGAGAGTCAAGTCTAGCTAAGTCAAGAACAGAAAGGGATCCAGTTATGGTGTTAATGGTTGAAGATGAAAATCTACTGGTAACAGGCAGTACTGCTGAAGAGTGGGTTTTAGACACAGGATGTTCTTTCCATATGACACCTAGGAGAGATTGGTTCATTGAATTCAAAGAAGTGAATTCTGGATATGTGAAGATGGGAAATGACACCTTATCATAGGTAAAAAGAATAGGCAACATCAGGATAAAAAATCCGGATGGCACTCTGATCATGTTGACAGAAGTGAGATACATGCCAACTATGTCAAGGAATTTGATATCTCTGGGTACTTTAGAAAATAAAAGTTGTTGGTTCAAATCACAGGATGGGATTCTTAAAATAGTTAAATGATGTTCTACAATTTTAAAAGGTCAGAAAAGAGGAACTTTGTACATCTTGCAAGGTGAATCTGAGATTTCTGAATCAAATGCATCTGAGGAATCAAGAGATGAAACTTCTTTATGGCACAGCAGGTTAGGACATATGAGCCAGAAAGGACTAGAAATTCTAGTCAAGAAAGGATGCCTAAAGAGAGAATTGATTAAAGAACTACAGTTTTGTGAGGATTGTGTTTATGGGAAGAATCACAGAGTGAGTTTTGCTCCTGCACAACATGTCACAAAAGAAAAACTTGGATACATTCACTCAGATTTGTGGGGATCTCCACACAATCCTCCTTCTTTAGGTAACAACCAGTATTTTATCTCTTTTATAGATGATTTTTCAAGGAAAGTGTGGATATACTTTCTGAAGAAAAGGATGAAGCATTTGAAATATTTTTAGAATGGTAGAGAATCAGACAGATAAGAAGGTGAAGAAATTGAGAACTGTTAATGGCCTGGAATATTGTAATCATCAGTTTGAAAAATTCTGCAGAGAAGAAAGGATTGTGAGGCACAAAACTTGTGCTTACACACCTCAACAAAATGGCATTGCAGAAAGGTTGAACAGAACTATAATGGACAAAGTAAGGAGCATGCTGAGTGAAAGTGGTATGGAGAAAAGGTTTTGGGCTGAGGCAGCTTCTATTGCAGTGTACTTGATAAATCGATCACCATCTACAGCAATAGATTTTGATCTACCTGAAGAAAAATGGACTTCAACAGTGCCAGATCTTAGCTCATTAAGAAGATTTGGTTGTTTAGCCTATGTACATGCAGATCAAGGGAAATTAAATCTCAGAGCTAAAAAGAGAATCTTTACAAGCTATCCTGAAGGTGTTAAAGGTTATAAAGTGTGGCTGTTGGATGAAGGTAAATGTGTGATCAGAAGAAATTTAATCTTCAGAGAAAAAGTAATGTACAAGGACTTAAAAGAAGATCCACAGAAATGTCTTATTGAATTGAATCTGGAGAATCTAGGTGTAAGCTTCAAGGATCCTTCTCAAGTTGGAGCTGATCCAGAAATAAATTCTCAAGGTGGAGTCACTCCAGAACAAGATCATGCCAGTGACACACAAGATCAAGAGTTAAGTCAAGCTGTAACTCAGAACATGGATCAAGAAGGTGACTCAGAGGAAGATATGGAGGATTTGAGCAACTATCAAATGGTAAGGGACAGAGTAAGGAGAAATGTCAAAGCTAATAAGAGGTACAGTGAATCTAATCTAGGAGGTTTTGCTTACTACACAGAAGATGGAGAGAAAACAGAACCAGGATCATATCAAGAAGCGCTTACTGATTCAGATTGGAAAAGCTGGAATGAAGCAATGAAAGAAGAAATGCTTTCAATGAGGAAAAATCATACTTGGGATTTAATTGATAAACCTGAGAAGCTAATAGTAATAGGCAGTAGATGGATTTTTACTAGAAAGGCAGGAATACCAGGGGTAGAAGCTCCCAGATTCAAAGCTAGGATGGTTACAAAGGGTTTTACTCAGAGAGAAAGAATTGATTATACTGAAATTTTCTCACCAGTGGTAAAGCATGTGTCAATCAGATATATACTATCAATGGTGATTCAGTTTGACATGGAATTACAGCAGATGGATGTGAAAACAACATTCTTACATGGATTCTTGGATGAGGACATTATCATGGCACAACCTGAAGATTTTGAAGACAAAAGATACCCAAATAAGGTATGTTTGCTTAAAAGATCTCTCTATGGTATAAAACAGTCACCTAGGCAGTGGAATTTGAGGTTTGATGAATTCATGAAAGGAATAAGGTATGTAAGAAGTGTTTTTGACACCAGTGTATTTTTAAAGAGTTGAGGATGGAACTTATGTCCACTTGCTCCTATTCGTGGATGATATGTTGATTGCTTCTGTGAATAAAAACCATGTTGAAGCCTTAAAGGTTGTGCTCAGTAGGGAATTTGAAATGAAAGATTTGAGAGAAGCTAAAAAGATATTAGACATGGAGATTACCAGAGATCGTGCTGCAGGATTATTGAAACTGTCATAAAAAGGTTATATGAAGAAAGTATTGAAGTCTTTTGAAATGGACCAAGCCAAGCCAGTTTCAACACCAATGGGAGTTCATTTCAAATTCAGGGCAGCTACTGAAGAAGAGTATAAAGATCAAGCTGACAAAATGAAAGTAGTACTATACTCTAATACAGTTGGGAGTATCATGTATTCAATGATAGGCACGAGGCCAGATCTTGCTTATCCATTGGGCATCATAAGCAGGTTTATGAGCAAACCACTGAAGGAACATTGGCAGGCAGCTAAGTGGGTCTTGAGGTACATGAGAGGTACTGAGAAGAAAGGACTCTGTTACAGAAAACAAGAGGACTTTCTGATCAGAGGGTATTGTGATTCAGACTATGTTGGTGATATTGATAAGAGACGATCTATCACTAGGTTTGTATTCACTGCTGTAGAAAACACAATAAGCTGGAAATCCAGATTACAGAAGGTAGTTGCTTTATCAACAACAGAGGCTGAGTATATGGCTTTAACAGAGGCTGTGAAAGAAGCTACATGGCTTAAGGGATTAGCTGAAGAACTTGGCTTTCCTCAAAGATGTGTTGAGGTTCACTGTGATTCTCAAAGTGCAATTGCACTATCAAAGAATTCAGTGCATCATGAAAGAACTAAACACATTGACATCAGACTGCATTATATCAGAGACATTATACATGCAGGTTTGGTCAAGATAGTCAAGATTGCAAGTGAATGCAATCCAGCAGACATCTTCACTAAAGTATTACCAGTTAACAAGTTTGAAGGAGCATTGGAGATGCTCCGAGTTACTGAAAATTGAGTGGTAAGGCTTAAAGATCCGGAGAAAGAAATCCAAGTACTAGAACAAGGATCAAGGCTCAAAGTCCATCAGTTTCAAGGTGGAGTTTTGAAGGACGTGAAGCTGATTAAACTTCGGATATGCCTAATTGTGAAGAAGACTCTCGGTCAAAGAGAGGTTTCAAGAGACTCTCACCCAAAGAGAAGGTTCCAACTCAAGTTTTCAAAGCAACGGTTCACGTGCTACACACGTGGGTTTGTTATAGCCGTTGTAACGATCAAAACAGAGGATCGTTAAGTCATTTACCGTTTTCATGTTCATCGGTGTGATGATATATGTTGATGTGTAATCGTAAATTTGGGTGGTGTGTGAGAGAGATAGAATCAAGGAACAAGAAGAGAGGTGTGAGAGCTTGAGAGAATTTGTAAAAACTTTTCACAAAGGTTCTAGTGGATTTCCGGAGAGGTTTTCTCCGGCGAGACGTAGGGATTCTGGTTAAGGATCCCGAACTCGTTAAATCGGCGTTGTCTCTTTGTTTCTTTGTTATCTTCTTTTAATCTCTTTCTCAATCGATTTACTCAAGATTGATTCAAAGTTTGTCTAGCTCAATTGGTGTTAAATCTCTACATAATCATTACTTATCCATCCATAAAACGCAGCGGAGAGACTTCCCTTCCTTTAATAAATCGAAAGCCTTGTTGATTTCTTGAAACTTCAGTTCGTGCGTAATAAAACCTTCCAGATTGAGCTCCTACAATTTGTAAAAGAACTATTTAATCTCATGAAACCATAATATATAGGAAAAAAGAAACATAACATAATACAAGAGGACAATTAATGTATAAATTTATAATTACCTTATTTAGGTAATGATCCACGAGAATCGGAATATCAAGTTTTGATTTCAGACCACCAAACAAGCTTCCGCAAATATTTCTGCCTCTAAGAAGATCAAAACTACCTAAACTTATTGGCGCTGCATGCTTCTCCATCCCCAACATTATCGTTTTGCCTGATCCCTGTTTTGTTTATATACTTATTTGTTAATTCCTAAAAATACTGTAAATTGTAAAACCGGTTTTGTTTAACCATTGGAATGATGTTGAACCGAAGAAAATTCGGAATGATCTGGTTTAAGCGTACCGTGCGGGTGCTGATGAAAGCCTCGTTAAGTAAAGAAGCTAAGCCAACGCATTCGAAACTATAGTCAACTCCTCCTCCCGTCATTTCTTTAATCACCTTTTTCATAATTATCCAACAAAAAAACTTAGTTGAGTTTCTTAATGTGTGTGAAGAAGTTAATTATCTACTCCGACGGTGCAAGATATTAGATAGTATACCTCACTAATCTTCCTTTCTCCGCACAAGGTAGGATTGACGAAATCCGTAAGACCAAATTTCTTTCCTGCTCAATGCAAATAAATATAGGTTTATATATGATGAATGAATTTACTACATTTGGTTATGTTGACAAATGAATAACGCATTGATGGATGGACCATTTCGCAGACCAACATTAACAACAGACTACAACACTAGCATCATCACCAACGCGGTCTGCAACATAAGCCCACAAAAACAAAAACATATACAACTTCTTCAAAAAATACATATGTTACTTCAAATATAACACAACTCTACCTAGCTCGAATTTATCAGGATTGGTATCAATTCCGATGATCTTCGCGGCCCCACGTAGCCTGGCTCCTTCTGCAACCTTTTTACCAAATTATTTAAATTATTTAACTATAGTTAGCAAATAACTAGTATATATATATATATATATATATATAAATTTGACCAAACAAAACTGTATAGAAGAAAAAAGTAGTATTATAAGTGAAGACGACACAAATAAAAAAGGTAGTATTATAATTGGAAAAGAAATGATTACTGCAAGTCCGATAGCACCAAGGCCAAACACGGCAACGGTGGAGCCTTCTTCCACGTTAGCCACCTTCCAAGCTGCTCCAATTCCTGCTCCACGTGACATGACCATCAGCTCATGCATGTCCATTTTCGTACTTCTTATAAATAACAATCCCAACCCTAATTTCTACTTCTTTTTATGGTTTCACCCCGGGTATAACTAAAATATCTATACCAACCCTACGAAAAGAAGAGAAGAAGAACGAACTGAGATACCTGTTGAGACACCGCAGCTGAGCAAAGCCGCTTTATCAACGGGCATTTCAGGACATATTTTAACAAGATGTGCGATATCGACGACGGTGTATTCAGAAAAACTTGAGACAAAGAGAAAATGGTGAATAACTTCTCCCGAAGAGTCTTTGAATCTAGAACTCATTCCATATCGTCTTGTGTTTGATATGAAATCGTCGGCATATCTTTCACACCAGTTGGTTTTTGAAGACTTGCAGTCTCTGCATTCTTCACAGTAAGGATGAAACACTGGCAAAACGACGTCGCCTTGTTTGAATCCGTCCACGTTTTCACCAATGCTCTCGACCACACTGGATAACAAGTAATTGATTAGGCAGATTCTTGATAATCAAGAGTGTATAATTAAAATTAAAGAAGTATATAAAGATTCACCCGACTGCTTCGTGACCTAAGATCCTAGGAAATCTTGAAATCGGTCCCTAGAAAAGTTAAAAAAACAAAAAAAAAAAAAAAGATTAGTGAAATCAAGATTTGAATAATAGAATTTCTATTTACTTTGTGATATAGTGTAAACTTACAAAGTCCAGTTTCCAGAAAGTAAGATCAGTGTGACATAGAGAAGTGCATAAAATCTTAATCCTAACTTCGTAAGCTTGAGGTGGATCCACGTAGATGTCTTCTATCACCAATGCTTCTCCTGCGTTTCTACATATGGCTGCTTTGCATCTAATTGGTTTTCCTTCGTTGCTAGAGAAGGATGTCTTGTCCATGGTGATGATGAGATGCACAATAGGTGAGTGGACGAGAGAGCGAGAAAGTTTCAACCTCGTGTTCTTCGTATCTTATCTTTTAAATATTTTCCGTCTGCTACAACTCTATTATATAAATATTACCTTTTATAGCGCAATATAGGAATTATGAATATTTTAGTTCAACGACACATATTTACTATAGTGTGACACGCGACGCGTGCGATAGAGTTGGACGTGCTCACTCTGTAACGTGCGTGCGTTCAAGTATATATACAGTGATGCAATATTTTCACTACTTCTAAGATTTGGATGTCATTTGCATCTAGACCCACGACATGTTTACCATCTGATTCAGGAATTTAATAGAATCAAACACATTGAACAGTCGTAATTAACATTTTTAAAAAGCTCATTAAATGAGTTTTATTCATTGCAAAAAAAAAAAAAACACATTGTTGAAAATGTACTCGAAACTACTGTTTCGTTATCATCACTGTTACACATGGTTCAAAGTTTAGTTGCTTTAAGTTTTAGGGAGTTTTATTGGTTCATTGATTTGTAAATTCATATAGGATTTGAAAAATTTTATTGAATTTGAAATCAATTAATAAAGATTTTAAAATAACATGTTTTATCTACGGATTTTAATTCTTTTAATATTCACTTTCAAATCCATTAAAATATAATGTGGATTTTGAAATCCAACAATAAATCATTTAACGAATAACACATTATTTTAATTAGTATTTACGAATGATAGAACCAATAACACATAATTTATAAATCTTTTTAAAAATCAATGATTAAATAACACATAATTTTACTTGTATTTCAAATCCATTAAAATACTTGAAACAATAAATCTCACTTAGTTTAATTATAACTCATATCACATAGGATAGAAGAGCGGCAAAAACTAGTAAACAATACAGAATGAACAAAAGCTTTTTTGTGAGTAAATACTTGAACTTACAGGGAAATTATTTTGGGCATCATCAATAAAACAGTGCAAAGTTGAGATACAATCGATCAAAAAAAAATGAAAAAAAACAATAGCTATTGTTTTCACTTCTCTATAGAGAAGGGGCCCATCATGTTTTGTAGCAAGAAAGGAAATTGTTAAAAGGGTATAAAGAGAAGGAAATAAAGGAATACATAAGATTTATATATGAGAGGTATGATGGATGATACTTTGTATGTGTTATGTAAAACAGAGAAAAAAACAGCTGTTAGAATGTTTATTTCTCTACCGATGTGTATCCTTGAGATCAAGAAAAACTCGTAAAAATTTGTGTATTTGCTTTATATGTTCTTATATTTATTATGAATGATATACCACTTGTTCATGTTGTCAAGGTTTTAAAATGTGATTCAGCTATTTTGTACCATTCAAAATATTCATAAAATTTTTACGTTTTAGAAAAGTGATTATGTTATATATCAATAGCATGTAAAAGAATATAATAAAAATAAAAATAAAAGCAAAACGTGATTCTATCTAAACTAATATTTTAGCATTCTATAATTATTTAGCGAATACTTTATCTAGTTCAGTTTATTTCGTTAACAATTGTTTCCTATTCCGATATTTATATTTTATATGATATACCAGTCAAAATCCAATTATATATATGGTAATATTGTTCAAATCATCAAATGCGTGTGAATTGTTGTGGACTAGTGATATTTATCAACAACGATATTCTCCAACGGATCACGATTTAACTTTCTAGCGGATCCAAACAAATCATTCTTAGTAAAATATTATCATATACAATCTGCCATGATCGGATATTCATAAAGAAAAGAACTAATACTTCCAATTGTAGGCATTATTAATTTATTGTAAAAAACTAACACTTCCTTATTTATAACTTGCCTTTTATGGAAATAAAACTATGATAGACATAAAATTTGACTCTGTTAACGACCACTATAGTCAAATAACCTTGGCAACACAATCCATGCATGTACATAATTAAATGTTGCATATTATATTTTTTGGAAACATAATTATAATTACTTGTATATAGAAAATTTCATAATAACTTGTTTATATGTATTTTTTATATATTTTCGTAATTAAATTTTCTCTTTATCTTGAAAAAAATATTTACATATAAACAAGTATATGTGCAAATGTTTCCAAAAAGTATAGATTTAGACATTTTTGGTAAATAACTAATTGAAAAGAGAAAATGTAAAAGTTAATGATATGCCAAACAATAAACAAGTATTCTAAAACATCTCAAAATAATTTAATGGGTTGTATTTACTTACCAATTTCAAAGGACATAATTTAATATTTTATTGAAAATAAAAAAACAGTATAGTTTATAACGTTGTTGATAAAAATGGTACTCCATCTATTCCAAAATAAGTGATATTTTGGATAAAAACACTAAGAAATAATAAATGTTTTCTTCTTTACAAAAATTCAACCAATAGAAAATATACTACAAAATTCAAATGGTCATCAACTATTAAACTAATATAAATTATGCATAGAGATTTTAAAAATTCAAATATTTTGGAACAAAATTTCTCACTTATTTTGGAACAGAAAGAGTATAGTTTACAAAAAAATTACGAAATTATTATATGATAAATTTTTAAATAAATTAAACTTTCGCGCTTAATTTTATACGGTCCGACTCCTAAGTTAAATTCAAAAAATTGCCTAAAATATATAAAAACATAAATCATAATATAGTTTCTTTCTATACCTCCAGTACATTTACAAACCAAGTGTTTTTGGTAATCTAATTAATTAATGGGTACCTATGTAGATATGAAGAAAATTTTCTATATATACATGGTAAATTCGTGAGTTGAAACATAAGCAAATAAAGAAAAATAAGAAAAAGTAAAAAGCAGAAGCCATAATTACCAATTAACCTCTAAGTTTTCCAAATGCCTCGTGACGTGAACAAAACTAAGGCTCGTGACCTGAACAAAACTAAGTATGTTCCCCGTCCGTGTCAGCGTCCAAGACGGTCACCTTACGCCTATCTGAATGAAGGGGCGCGGAGACTCACAATACACAAACGCGATTTTAAGGAGAAGGTTCTTCACCTCACCGGCTGTCCCCAGATCCGTCCTCTCGAAAGGTACCGCCCTCCGCAACTGGTTGTTGCCAGTCCCCAGCCAAGAGTCGTTTCTAATACTACTCAACCTTATCGATTCCCTACGCTTCCGAATACGACCACCACTGCCGTGATCACCTCAACAGTTGAATCACTCCACACTCAACCTCCGTCTCAGCCGTCTCCACCGTCTCAGCCGTCCCCACCGTCTCAGCCGTCTCCACCGTCGCTTCCGTCATCGCTTGCTCCTCGAGAGCAAGAGTCGGAGGATGCTTGGCTAACTGCTCTTTTGCAGGACTTTGACATCAGTATGATAGAAAACGATACGAACCAGGAACTCTTGTTTGGGTTGTGGTCTCAGTTGCCTACTGTGGTCGCAAATGGTGATGAAAACCAACAACAGGAAACCATTCCTCCACCACCAGTTCCGGTTTGTCCTGATTCTCGGAACGATAAAGGATCGGAGAACATTCCACCACCACCAGTTCCGGCGAGCCCATCGTTCGGATTTGTAGAATGGCTTATGTCTTGTGACAATCCATGCGAGAACATTCTATCACCACCAGTTCCGACGGACGCAGAATGGCCTATGTCTCCTAGCAAACTATGGGAGAACATTTCTCTGACTGATCTAATATCGGAGGACATTCCTCCACCACAAGATCCGCCAACTTCACCGTACGGATCTTTAAATCGGCAGTGGCCAGATTCTCCGAACGGTCTACTCTCTCCGAGCTTGCTGTTGCCTCTAGTTCAACCAGTTCCGGAGACTTCACCGTTGCGGAGTGTAGACGTCCCCAACCCTCTCAACGATATACGACAGGAGAACGTTGGACCACCGGTTCCGGCGATTTCACCGTTGTGGAGTGTAGACCTGCCCAATCCTCTCATCGATATACGAAAGGAGAACGCTGCACCACCGGTTCCGGCGACTTCACCGTTATGGAGTCTAGATTGGCCCAATTCTCTGAACGATTGGCGATTGGTGAACATTTCACCACCAATTATGGCGACTTCACCGTTAGTGATTCTAGACCGGCCCAATCCTCCGAACGATCAACAACCGGAGAACGTTCAACCATTGGTTCCGGCGACTACGCCGTCAATGAATCTAGACTGGCTCAATCCTCTGAACGAACAACAACCGGAGAACGTTCCACCATTGGTTCCGGCGTCTACACCGTTAATGAATCTAGACTGGTTCAACCCTCTGAACGATCTACAACCGGAGAACGTTCCTCCATTGGTTCCGGCGACTACACCGTTAATGAATCTAGACTGGTTCAACCCTCTGAACGATCTACAACCGGAGAACGTTCCCCCATTGGTTCCAGCGACTACACCGTTAATGAATCTAGACTGGTTCAACCCTCTGAACGATCTACAACCGGAGAACGTTCCCCCATTGGTTCCGGCGACTACACCGTTTATGAATCTAGACTGGCTCAACCCTCTGAACGATCAACAACCGGAGAACGTTCCCCCATTGGTTCAGGAAACTTCACCGATGGGGAATCTGGAGTGGCTCTTTTCACCGAACACTATACCTTCCCCGACCCTCTTGTCGCTTCCAACCTTTCTGCCTTCGCCCTCGACGGGGCTGCTTCCATACCTGAATTAGGGTTTCCCCTTCTCCTTTCATCGTTTGTGTTTTTCCTTCATCTTTTTTTTTTTTTGTAACTTTTGCTGCTTTTGTGTCATGTTTCTGTTGTCATCTTCATTTTTTTCTATGTAATCTTTGCTTTCTTATATCATCTTCTGGTGTCGTACTTTTAATAATCAAGCAAGCCAAACCAAACTATTTGGAGACCCCACCAGATCTCTTATGACAGACAATGCGACTGGTCAGGTCAATCAAAGTCAACTAAACTATATCCCATCAAAAGCAGAAAAAAAAAAAAAAAAAAAAAAAAAGAATATCGCTTGAAAAATGTGAATAGGTGATCTGAAAGTTGGTGAGACAAACAAAGCAAGGTTTGATTTCAATGGTGGAAATCGATTCAAAAGAGTAAACCAAACGAGAGATAGTAGAGTACTTCATATTGGCAAGAGAGAGATCTCTTTGATTAGCCACAATATTGACGAAGAAGATGGTTTCAATCCCTAACACTAGCAGTAGCAGTTTAAACCAAGATTCATCATTTTTCCTCCTCAGTTGTTGGCTTTGGAGCTGCTGCTTCCTTGATCTCATCTGCCGAATCCTCCTGATCCACACCAACAGGAAAATTTTGGGATGATGAATCATACATTCTAATATCAAAGCTACAGCTGTTATGATAAGCAACCAACCTGCATGTCGGATGTCCAGAGAGTAAGGTTGTCACGAAGTAGCTGCATGATCAAAGTGCTGTCCTTGTAGGACTCTTCACCTAGTGTGTCTAACTCAGCAATGGCAGCATCAAAAGCCTGATCATACACACACAAAGACAAGAACAACACTCACCTTCTTGCCAAACATAATAGAAGCAAAGCTGATTAATGAGTAGTTTTGTGTTTAGATACTGGTGATGCCTTTTAAACCTAAATCTAGTCCAATCTACATTTCCCTGGTTTTTGGTTTTAAAGGTTCGATATCAATGATCCTAAGATCTTGAGAACTAATAGACAATGGATATGTTGAAGATTGAGTTACCGATTTAGCGAGGTTGCAAGCACGATCAGGGGAATTGAGAATCTCATAATAGAACACAGAAAAGTTTAATGCCAGACCAAGACGAATTGGGTGAGTTGGAGCAAGCCCCTTAGCATTGTCCTGCAGAGAGTAAACGAAACAATAGCCATTAGCTTAACCAAGGCAAAGCGTTGAAAACAAATCCATGGTAAAATCTAGACAATGCAAAATCTAGTCTAATCCAGAATCAGAATCTAATCTAGTCTAATCCAGAATCACAAAATAACTACAACACAAGATCCAAGCAATCAATTGCTAATGATTATAAGAATCTAACAAGAATCCATCACAAGATATGTTGAATCCACATCCAATAATCGAGTAAAGAAGAACAAAATCGACTAGATCTGAACAAATACCTGAGCAGCCTCATAGGCAGAGAGAGTGCTCTCAGCAGCAGCATCTCTCTCAGGACCAATCTTAAACTCAGCCAAATACCTAAAGTAATCACCCTTCATCTTAAGATAAAACACCTTAGAATCCTCAGAAGCAGCGGAAGGAATAAGCGTAGATTCAAGCAGCTTCAAGATTCCGTCACAAATTCCAGAAAGCTCCGATTCAATCTTAGCCTTATAGTCACGGATCGTGTTAACATGGCTAGTGTTGCCTCGGCTCTCTTCCTTCTGCTCGATCGAAGAAATGATTCGCCAGGAGGCGCGACGAGCGCCGATTACGTTCTTGTAAGCGACGGAGAGGAGATTTCGCTCTTCGACGGTGAGTTCATTACCGTCTGTTGCGGCGGAGACTTTTTCCATGAATTCTACCATTTCTTCGTACCTTTCCGCTTGTTCAGCGATCTTCGCCATGTATACGAAATCTTCACGCGATGAAACCGCCATTGTTGCTTCTTAGATTGATGGATTTAGATGTAGAAGATGAGAGATATTTCAGATCGGAGCACAAGAATTCAAAATGAGAACAGTTTCTTGTTCTATCCAATTGAATTGAAAACTGAAAAGAGAGAGAGAGAGAGAGATGAAAATAAAGAAAAGGGGAAAAGGAAAAGATGGAATCTGGACCGTTGGATCTGTACGTTCAGAATTAAAATCCTTTGTTAATTTTTGATGCTTGAAAATTCAACCTTCAAACAAAAAATGTCAATATTTAGCTAGAAAAATCTTATATCTTATATCAAAAGTTAAATGTGAACGGTGAAATATTCAAAAATCATGAAAGTGAATTAAGGATATTATGGAGGTGATTGGTATGCTTAAAAAATGGCTGTAAAGAATTGTAGAAGTGTTATTGGTAAAATTTAGACTTTAATTACTTTAAAAATAAGTAAAAATCTTAAAATTATGTATATTAGAGTTTTCAATGTTTTTAATAAGAAAACCCTAAGAAAATTGAATGAGCAAATAAATAGCATAACTATGTTTTAAAATGATAAATTCATAATATGTGAAACATTAATTTTGTTTAATGGTTAAGAAGTTCTAAATAACCATAACAAAATTACACTATTGGATAAGATTTTTGTAGTTATGTAATTCTTACGAGTGCATTGTTTAAAGTATACTGAGAAAATTTCATCATGATGTGCAACAAATGTTATCGATTAAGGAAAACGTAGCTCGTGGAAACTTATAGTAAACATGATTTGTTTCCTAGCCAAGGTTTTCATGTATCTAACAATGCTTCCTCTGTTTTATAAAGATAGATGTTTTTATAATTACAAGGTTTTCTTTGGTTTAATTGGTTAGGATTAAAACTCAAACATTTGTTCAACATACACAACT
This sequence comes from Crucihimalaya himalaica, assembly GCA_004349715.1. Lineage (NCBI taxonomy): Eukaryota > Viridiplantae > Streptophyta > Magnoliopsida > Brassicales > Brassicaceae > Crucihimalaya > Crucihimalaya himalaica. Next base: position 3,137,481 of record SMJT01000005.1, read on the forward strand.
GTTCACAACATATATAAAAAATCCAACCTTCCATGATTTTATTAAATCCAAAATGGAAATAATACTCACTAACAACATTAAAACAAAACCTTTAAGCGTTCTATTGACCCAAGATTTGAATCAAAGATAAATGAGATCATATTGAGTTCACACACACACATTTATATGTAGATAGATATTATTATAAGCACATGTTTATTTGATTAGACGGCAAAAGCCTGTTGAGACTTGATGCGTCTCTTTCTAAGACGTTCGGCTATGATGAAGGCGAGCTCGAGAGACTGTGAAGCATTAAGGCGAGGGTCACAGTGCGTGTGGTAACGTGAGCCCAAGTCGTCGAAGGTGACTGTGCGTGAACCACCGATGCACTCTGTCACGTTCTGACCGGTCATCTCTAGGTGAATTCCTCCCGGGTGGCTCCCTTCTTGCTCGTGCACGTCGAAGAACGCTCTCACTTCAGCCTATATATTATCGATTACATAAAAAAAATTAGATGAGTTACAAGGATACAAGAATAACTCATTTGCTTTGGTCGTATACTAATCAATTATATCTGTTATATTTTAAATTTTATATAACTCTACTATAGTTACTTAGTTTAGTATTTCATTTTCTTATTCTTATCAGGACCACCTAATTAAAAAAAAAAAAAGCAGATGTGTCAACTTTGGCCCAACCAAAGTCTGATTTTTTGTCACCTTTCGCTATCTCACCTACTACCATAATCATCATATACTAATATATTTTACTATTCTGGAAAAAACAAAATTATTCCTGTTTCTACCACTTGCAATGATCAAGAACCTAAACAGTATAACAAGTTGTATCAGTACTCAGTAGGGGGAGTTTTATAAACGTACCAAAATGGCGTCAAAGGGACGAGTCTTGAGGCCACAAGGAGCCTTAATGGTGTTTCCGTGCATTGGATCACTGACCCAAGTCACAATCTGTCCAGCGCGTCGCACAGCTCTGATTAAATGAGGAAGCTTCACTCTCATATTCTCTGCTCCCATTCTTGTGATTATTGTAATCCTTCCAGGCTTATTGTCAGCATTCAAGATCTCAATCAGCTTCACTAGCTCCTTCGGATCCATCTTATCACTTACCTACACCATAATAAAGATCTCAATCAGTCTCACTAGGGTAAAACTAAAAACTAATGAGAGAAGAGTTTAGAAACAAACCTTGATTCCAAGAGGATTAGCAACACCTTTTAAGAACTCGACGTGTGCACCGTCAAGCTGTCTTGTTCGCTCACCGACCCAAACCATATGAGCAGAACAATCATAGTAGAGACCAGAGGTCGAGTCAAGCCTTGTTAGTGATTGTTCATAAGGCAAGAGCAGACACTCATGGGAAGTCCAGAAGTCGGTTGTTTGCATTATAGGATGATCGAGTGTTAGTCCAGCAGCGTGCATGAAACCGAGCGCTTCATCAACACGGTTAGCTAGTTCACGGTACCTGCCAATCCAATATAACAGATATCATCACACATGCCCGAAATGTAGACAGAAATATTCGAGATATCCTACATTTACTCAATAAGGTTGGAACAATGATTAGGCTTCTCAGCTACTTAAAAGGGAAAAACTTCTTAAACTTTTTTTGCATCCACTCCATAAAGCCGACCGAACTAGTTGATACCAAATAAGGTTAGGTATTCAAAAAGGAAACGTTGCATCAATATAAGCCAACACAAGCAATAAAAGGATGTAGTCAGTACTATAACCTAGGCCTGATTGATTCTTTGCATTTAGAATACTATAAAATGGGAACGCAAACGCATAAACAACCAAACAATCGTATCTTACTCATGACTACTTGCATCCACTAGACAAAAAACAATCAAGCATCAAACTTTATGGCAGTTAAGAGATCCATAAAAACAAAAGCTTTATTGTGTTGTTACCTGTCTCCTTGCTCACTACGCTCAGTGAAATCAAGATTCCATTGAGTAACTCTCTGCATAGCAGCATAACCACCAGTAGCAAAAGCTCTCAAAAGATTCAAAGTAGCAGCAGATTGACAATAAGCTCTAATCATCCTCTGTGGATCAGGAATCCTCGATTTCGAATCAAACGCATCTCCATTAATGTTATCTCCTCTGTAACTCGGCAATTTCACTCCATCTTTCTCCTCAAACGAATCTGATCTCGGTTTCGCAAATTGACCCGCCATTCTCCCAACCTAAAAACTCAAGTCTCAATACACAAAAATCCAAACTTTTCTTACAAAATCAAATCAGAAGTCTCAATCTTTATATACCTTAACAACAGGGACTTGGCCTCCAAACATCAACACAGCACCCATCTGAAGAAGAATCCTGAAAGTATCACGAATGTTATTCGCATTAAACTCTTTGAAACTCTCTGCACAATCTCCTCCTTGTAACAGAAACGCTTCACCCATCGCAGCTTGTCCTAAACGCTCTTCAAGCAATCTAGCTTCTCCGGCGAACACGATCGGAGGAAAAGCTTCGATCGTGTCTAGCACCGCTTCAAGCTCAGCTAAATCTGGATACTCCGGCTGTTGTAAAGCCTTCTTCATCCTCCAACTATCTGGTGCCCATTTCCCTTTACCCACATTAACTCCAACGGTCTTCGTCAACGCTGCTGGAGTCGTCGTCGCCGCCGATGAAGCTCCTGGCGTTTTTGGGTCGGTTTGTACGGCGGAGATCCGGAAGGAAGTGAGCCTTGGGGCGGCGGAGGAGAAGTTTGGTTGACGGTGGTTGATTATCGATGATTTGACCGATGATAGATTCATGCTTCCATTCATAAGAGCCATTTTCGTATACTTTTATGAAAAAAGTTTTTTGTTTTTGGGTTTGGTGTTGAGATTTCGACAAATGTGGTGTGTGAAATGTTACACGAAACCTGAGAAGAGTTAAGATGAGAATTTAAGGGTTTTATAACGAAGCTTGGGAGATGTCTTTGGTGGTGGTGGTGTTTGGTGAAGAAGCCTAATGTGTTGTAGTTGTGGTAGGTATATTACTTGTAAGGGTAATTTTGTAATTCTTGTGGTGGGATTGTTAGAAGGGTAAATTTGTCAATTTCACTTCGACAATAACCGGCTAACGTGTCCGTAACCGGAAACGTTTTCGGTTTAGCTTCCTTTTGAATGGCATGTGTTTGCCGCTAATGTTCGGTGAGAAATTTAATCATTTTTTTAATCAAAAAATGTCATAGGTCTACAATCTATTTTTTTTAAAGCTTATTACATTTATTTTATTGGAGTTACGAGACTCATTTGTATTATAAAATCTTAAAATAAATATTGTTTTAATTCCACAAAATGTAGTTAAAGCTATTAAAAAATAGACTGAAAGATTGAAATTTACGGTAAGGTATCTTCTTTTCTGTTCGTCGGAAAAATTATATTAAACTTGAATTATTATTACCCAAATATGTTGATTTAACTATTGGAACAGATTCAATAAATAAAACAAATTCGAAAACAAACAACTGCTTTATTACAATATCGTAAAAATAAATCGAATAATTTTGTTATATTGGTCTCTCTTTTTTTGTCAGCTTCTGTTATATTGGTCTAAGAAATTTCAAATTTTTTATTCTTTAACCGTGTAAGTCTTTATAAATATAAACACGGTGTTGGTCATCCTCTTGTACTTATTGTTATGATGGTCATGGTCAAAATTTAGTTTCTTTAAAAGTTGGTCGAAAGTTTTGTTATATTAGAAAAAAAACATGGAGTGTATTTGTACTTATTTGAAAAAGCAAAAATAAAGATAAAACATTAATCAGTAGATTGATTGAAGAGAAGTTAAAAATAGATAGAGGAGGCTGAGTGAAGCTTATCTCACCTAACACCCGTCGTAAATGGCGGAAGCCCACCATTCTACTTGATCGCCAACTCCCACTTTTGACATAATCTTATTTATTGTTATTTGTATTTGTTTATCGTTTCAAGTCTTCTCGATTAGGACATACTAATTTTCACCAAACTTTTTTTGGTTAGTTTTATTAGTACTTATTGTTCTAATGCATTCGTATGTTTTACTAACGATTTGTTATGTATTTGTAGTCTAAAACTGAAAACTTTCTGTATATAAAAAACATATGATATTCCTGCCTTCTCATATAAGATCAAGGACCACGGTAAATGGACCTATTCTTGATATTTGTTATATAAGGTATAGGAGGACGTGTTTGTTGGGTTTTTTTTTTAGGTCAGAAACGACGAATGTGTTTACGCAGACTAAACAATGGAATGAAATGAAGAGCATATTCTTTTCTATTCCAAGTATAGATCACAAGGTGGAGCCTAGAGGTGATAATGATAAGGTCAAGTCGACCCCACGGAGTCTTGTTCTTCCATATATTCGTGGAAATGAGAGAGAGAGAGAGAGAGAGAGAGAGAGAGAGAGAGAGAAATGGTTAGGTGTGTTGACTTTGGTGATTATGTGCGTATTATAAATATATACGTGTCATTAGCGACGTCATTAGTTATACTTCTTGTAATTTCTTAACTCCACTTTTGTTTTCTATCCTTTTAACCTTCGTCTGTTGTATCATATAAATTTTGTCCAAGAAACCAATAGGAATGAAATTAGCTAGATACGTTTCCCAATTATACTGATTTCGGAGTCATAATGTTAAGTGAAGAGTTCTAGAAACATTACAAATTTATCGGATTGCTATGTGATACCTAAGACGTTTTAATTAAAATCTAAGATGATTTCATAAAACATGCAATCCCTCCTTTTAAAATTTTTTGATATAAGTTGTTCACTGTAAATTCATCAAATATACAATTTAGTTTTTTTTATGAAGTTAATATATCTGATCAAACATACAAGAAATCTTGTTTATTTCTACTCCAACCTCCCTTTTCAATCTCAAATATTTTAATCAGATTTGTTTCTTCTTGTTTTATGTTAGCATAATCGTTCACTTACGTTTTTCTTGCTTTGTTTATATAGTTTGAAAAATCAGACACAGAATCTAGCAATAACATCGATCCAAAGACATAAACTCCACTAAATAACCAACTTTTGTCGCAAGTATCTTATTTTCTAGATAGCAAACACAAACTTCACTCGCAAGAATAACTACACGCGAGAGATAAAACTCATTTTCAACGTTCAAGGATCATAACAAATAGAATTAAAGTATTTGAGAAACAAGCAAGGCCTATTGGATTATAAAAGAATGTGTCTATACTGGACCATAATTAAGTTTATTGTAATCAATCCCATACTAAAATCTAATGGGCTAAGAAACTCCACTGGGCCTAGTATTCATGTTTCCTTATTCAGGTAAACATTCCATGACGGTTCATTTCGGCTCAGGTAAACATTCCATGACGGTTATTATTTGATGTAATTTACAATAAAAATTATATGGTATGAACGGTAGTGTGATGTAATAAATTTGTTGTAAAAAATTATGAATTAATATGTTGTTTAAATTAATTGACTGATAACATTTATGATATATCAGTTGTGGTATATTTTATAAAAATTTAAATAAATATAGTATTAATAATAATAAAGTTTTTATAATTTTATTGGTAAATAAATTTAATATAATTATAAACAATAAAATAATATTAATTTAAAGAAGTTAGTTATAAATATTTTATATAATAAAATAATATTGATAAATCATGCTACCAATCAGACTCTTGATGTTTGCGGCACATTTAACTCCTCGATCACCAACAAATGAAAAAACTTGGTGTATATGCAGTAAAGTTGTAGGATGTCAAAAAAAAAATGCAGTAAAGTTGTAGAGCGGTTTTAAGTGTATTTTCCTAATCGTACTTATGCATCAACTTGGTTACAGGTTGTATCCAAATTTGATTTGTCACTGAACGTGTTTTTCTTGTTTCTTCTTTGTCACATAACGTATGTAGGCTTGGGTTTTGCTCTTTTGTAGTCATTTCTCTGTGGTGAAGTTCCCTTCATAAATGGACAAGTGAAAGAAAAGAAAGAGGAAACTCGATATTTTGGTTATAAATGTAGGAACATGAATTTCTACAGCAAGGCAACTAATAATTAAAAGAAAAAAAAATTAATACCAAATTGTAAAAATAAAAATAAATTGTACATGTGAGATATTGAATCTATTTCTTGAAGTCTTTAGACAGTCCGTCGTGTTACTGTAATTTTGGCAAATATGGATAAGTGGTTGCAGGCCAATTTCTCAAATTCCAAATCTCAAATTTTAAATTCGGTCCGGCCGGCACTACACGACACAACGCAAAATCGGCTCAGCATACGTGTGTGGTTTGAGTTTTTCCTCTAACTTTCAAAGTACAACATGTGTCAAACTAGCATTTCGAAATTTCCAAACTAGTCAATTTTCAAGAATTCCCACCAACAAAAAGTCAAAATCATTTTGTCAAAACAAATTTTAACAGTAAAAACCTGGAAATAAAGATATTTTAGTGACCTAAAAAATAAAAGATGAAGAACAACCAAAAACTTAGATTTCCCAACACACATACGAGGACAAAACCATAATAGTTCCAAAACTGTTAATTTCATAGATATCCATAAGAGGTAAAATCTAAATGAGAATTAAGGCAAGTGGTCCAATTCCACTCTCACGTCAACCAGCAACTTGTCTCTTTGTTTGACATAATTAAAAGTTACCGTGGACTAATATTACTTTCTCAATATGCTCATGTCTTTCATTGAAGACGAAAACTAGAAAATTGTAAACTAACTAGATTATAAGTCCACATTAATTATTCGACACAAGAAAAAAAAAAAGAGATAGTAATCTGATAATTTTCCCTTGTTTGACACAGACTTGGCACATGATCTGGCCACGCAAACCAATATATTTTGTTGCACTAATCCCTAAATGATTAGGTCCATGCATAACAAGTTTGGTTTTCCCTTTTTTTTTTTTTCTGCAATACGCTCAGCTTGTAGATAACGTGAAATCGACAAATTCCAGCCTCGATGTTGCTCACGGTAGGGATAGATACTATTCACAAGTGACGTAATTTGTGGACAAGAACCACTTGCGAGAAATAATTAGTCTGGCCTCTTTTTTCTATAAAACGAATGACTTACGTCAAACCAAAACTCACATTGGTTCATCACAAATAAGAGAAAACTCACAATTGCCTTGGCGTAAGAGAAAAAGAAAATGGGATCTCATGTCGTTAGAAACGCACAAAAACCACACGTAGTTTGCGTTCCCTATCCGGCTCAAGGCCACATCAACCCTATGATGAAAGTGGCTAAACTCCTCCACGTCAGGGGCTTCCACGTCACATTCGTCAACACCGTTTACAACCACAACCGTTTCCTCAGGTCCCGTGGCCCAGACGCACTCGACGGGCATCCATCGTTCCAGTTTGAGTCCATTCCTGACGGGCTACCGGAAACCGATATGGATGCCACACAGGACATAACAGCCCTTTGCGAGTCCACTATGAAGAACTGTCTCGCTCCGTTCCAGGAGCTTCTCCAACGGATCAATACCAAAGATAATGTTCCACCGGTGAGCTGTATTGTATCTGACGGTTGTATGAGCTTTACGCTTGATGCTGCGGAAGAGCTTGGAGTTCCGGAGGTTCTTTTTTGGACAACCAGTGGTTGTGCGTTCTTGGCTTATCTACATTTTTATCTCTTCATCGAGAAGGGTTTATCTCCGCTAAAAGGTACGTGTTGTAACATTGATTATTGATTCAGTTGACGTTATAAAATTAAATTTAACGTAAGAACCCTTTAAGACACCACGAACACAGTGAGTGTTTAATCCACGAGATCGTTTGTATATATTGTATATATAATATATATATCCATTTAGCTATCACATTTACAAAAGAACCATAGACTATAATATCCCAATTGATCCACGCGTACGAACGAGACCGGTCAAGATGGTCATGTTTGTAATATACTAAGTTTTATACAATTGTAGTTTAATTAGGTTTTTGAGCTTTACCAAATAGTATTAAGATAAATGTCCATAGAGATTTCATCCATATTTTATTATATACATAACGTAATGAATGTTTTGAAATGTTTTCAATTTCCATTGAGTTTGCAGTTTTATTGTAATTTGTTTCTATGCTATTTAATACTAGGAGAATATATCACCTTTGATTTGTTTTAAAGCATTAATAATATACTTCTAAGTTCTAACCTTCCGCTTCCCCTATCCGCTAGTCAATTTTGAGTGACTATAAATTTAACTGAAATCTCATGACCATATTTGTTAAGAGATAACTAGATCAGTAGATGACTCTAGCTCTTAACTTCGATTACACCTTAGAAACAATTCAAAGAAAATGATGTAAAAATTCCATTTCGGGTTTTACATTAAAAAAATTGTTAACTTTTTGAAAATTATGATATTCACACGTCGCTCTTTTATAATTTTATTTAGTTACGGTAGAAAATTTGAAATATAAATCATAATATATTAGTTTCGCTGAAAGTATTATTAATATTTGTGAAAAGCTTCATGATAATATTAAAAGAAATATTTTAAATAATAACAAATTTTAGGTCAATTAGCGCGAGTATATAAATGACAGGTATTTATTTGTTTAAAGAATTTTTCGTATTTTTGGACTTTGGAGGTTCCAATGTTTTTGATGATCTTTAAAAACATAGGTGCATAAGCATGGAAAATTGACCACGACAACAAAGAGATAACTAATATTGCCAAAAAAGAAAAGAGAGCAAAATCGTGGACAAGAAATAAATTTGAGTAATATATATCCAAACATGAAACTCAAAGAAGAAAATAAATAACTCCTTCTGGCCCTTAAAATCAATGCAATCAGGCCAATATCATTGTCCAGGGACCATGCCACTGTCTTTCGGTCGCATTCGTAGCTGGCTCTGAAATTACACAATGAGTGCCGTGTCCTATATGGAGTCATATAGACGTACACGGTTATGTAAATGCAATTAAGTTTTGTGTAATACGAAGCTTTATTTTTTTCTTAACTAGTATCAATGTTGATTGCTTTGGCAGATGAGAGTTACTTGACGAAGGAGCACTTAGACACGGTTATAGATTTTATACCGACCATGACGAATCTAAAACTAAAGGATATTCCTAGCTTCATACGTACCACAAATCCTGATGATGTTATGCTTAAATTCGCCCTCCGCGAGACCGATCGAGCCAAACGTGGTTCTGCTATCATTCTAAACACATTTGATGACCTTGAGCATGACGTTGTTCAGGCTATGCAATCCATTTTACCTCCGGTTTATTCAGTTGGACCGCTTCATCTCTTAGCAAACCGGGAGATTGAAGAAGGTAGTGACATTGGAATGATGAGTTCGAATTTATGGAAAGAGGAGATGGAATGTTTGGATTGGCTTGATACTAAGACTCAAAACAGTGTCATATATATTAACTTTGGGAGCATAACGGTTTTGAGTGCGAAGCAGCTTGTGGAGTTTGCTTGGGGTTTAGCGGGAAGTGGGAAAGAGTTTTTATGGGTGATCCGGCCGGATTTAGTAGCCGGAGAGGAGGCGGTTGTTCCACCGGAGTTTCTAAAAGAGACCAAAGACCGGAGTATGTTAGCAAGTTGGTGTCCTCAGGAGAAAGTTCTTTCCCACCCAGCGGTTGGAGGGTTCTTGACGCATTGCGGATGGAACTCGATATTGGAAAGTCTTTCTAGTGGAGTTCCTATGGTGTGTTGGCCATTTTTTGCTGACCAACAAATGAATTGTAAGTATTGTTGCGACGAGTGGAAGGTTGGGATTGAGATCGGTGGAGATGTGAAGAGAGAGGAAGTTGAGGTTGTGGTTAGAGAGCTCATGGATGGAGATAAGGGAATGAAGATGAGAGAGAAGGCAGAAGAGTGGCGGCACTTGGCAGAGGAAGCGACGGAGCATAAACTTGGTTCCTCCGTTGTGAATTTTGAGACCGTTGTTAGCAAGTTTCTTTTGGGACAAAAATCACGGGATTAACTAAAACATAAGATGATCATTGAGAATGTATTACTTATAATGACTACCGAGTAAGTGTTTCATTTTATAAGATGTTATAGAATTTCTTTGTGTTTCACTTTATTTTAGTTTTTTTCTCAAATTTTGATGTTTTTGGACTGTTTTAAAATTATATATTAAATTATATGTTTTTAGTTAAAACATCTTATAAATTGAAACGGTAGAGTATATCGTACATTGGATTGATAAATAACAAACATTGGTAAGAAAATTGTGTTAGTTTAGGCGTTTGTTAATGTGTATTGGAAACATAGAAAACTATATTTTTGAAATATACTTAAGAGTCCTTTAAAGTCATCATGACCAGACCGAAATATATATATATATATCAAACATTAATCAAAGGAAAACTGAACTAAATCTAGATTTTTCGTGTCATCAATGGAAATTTTTTATAATTTCATTTTTTTTCCGGTAAACGTCTTAAATAACAAAATAAATTCGGTCTCTTACAAATTTTAAAGACTAATTTGGATTTGACTTAGAATTTATCAGGTTGTTTAACAAAAGAAATGAAAGCTAGACTTAAACCCAAGTAATGAGAAAATATCTTAATTATGCTTACACAATACTTATTACTTTCAGTCCAATCTTCACCTCAATCACCTTTTTGAATATGCTTTTGCAATTTGCATGCTCTTCTCCTTTTAGAGATTAATTATTCGGCACAAGCCACAAATGATACATTGCCTCGCCTTATCACATGCCTTGTCATCAGAATTAAATGAACTCATAATTGAAAACCTAAAGTTCGGTTACGAAGCATGAATGATTATTGCAATTTTCTAATAAATTTGTTTCCTACTAGATAAATACTCAACGCTGCGGAAATTTGTTTAAATAATTTATTTAATATTTATTTATTTAATATTTATTAATTTAATATATTTTGTTTAATTATTTTTTTGTTTTAGACACAAAAATATAAAAAACAAAAACATGCACAAATCAAAACATCTTAAGAATTAATCTTGTCAGTATTGACCTCAACATTTTTTTTTTTTCCTTGAGCTTAAGTCAACGTAAATTTTTTTTTTCTCATTAACCTAATCGGAATTATCCATAAATTTTTTTCCCTAAATACTGAAATCATAATTGTATAACTCTTTCTTACAATAACTTCATCGAAAGTTACCAAAATAATATTTTCATAGAAGCGAAAAACTCTGAATCTTTGATATTTCATACAACAAAATCTTTATTCCAATTTTCAGTTTTTTTTTTATTCCTGTGATTTTTGTCATATCTCAATTCTATGGAAATAGTATCTAGATTTATCTTGAATCTCTCATCAATTATATCAACATCAAAAGCTTGAAATTTTTACAATAACTTTAACGGAAAAATTCTAAAATTTCAATGTGAAATTAAATTCTAGAAAAGTTTAGACATTTTCCATAATCAACTCACATATTGGATCACACTTGAGTTTGGAGACGTTTCCCATTTATTACAATTTTTTTGACTCTTACAACAATCTAACTGATGTTTTCTGTGAGTCGTTGTGTATTTACTAATTTAATATATTTTTAAAAATATATATATTTTAGACAAAAATATATACAAAAAAGAAATACACTATAAATTTTTAAACTTATAATCAAAACATCTCTAAAATTGATATATCCGTTAGTTGCCTCTTTGAAATCATTTTCCCATGATTTTACCTCTCTTGTTCTCTAAGAAAATACTTGCGCTATGCTGCGGGATATTTTGGTAAATCATTTTTAGTCAAACACAATTCATAATTAATAATGGTAATGATTAGTTTGTCTTGTATATCTTTGTATATATCTTTGTATACGTATACGAGTATAGTTTTAGAGTAAAATTTTTGTTTCATTATCTTTAATTTTGGGATAGTATTTTTAATTTAGATATTTATATAACTATTTTTTTTTTTGTCATTTTTAGTAATATTTTAAATAGTTTATTCCAAATATTATTATAATTATTCAATTAACCTTCTTTTGGAAACTAATTATGAATTTAAACCTTAATTTTTTGGAAAAAATAATTAATAGATGTTTAATAGAGAAATGATAATGTTTTCAATTTTTAAAATATATTTATGTTATCCAATCCCATAATTCTCATCCTTTATTTGGACTTGACTATCTCATATTTTACGACATGTCGAGCAATGTATTGCACTTCAATTCAACTCAAATTAGAGAGTTTAACAGATTCAAACCAGCAGAAAAGTGGAGAGAGACATTTTTCGAAAGTTTTAATGTCATTGATGTGTACTTTATATTAGATTTGTTTTGTATATGGGATAATTAATTTGATTTTTTTATTAGTCAATGTTATGTTATTGCATAGTAACACAAAAATTAGAAAATTTTGTGTACTCTTAAGCCAAAATTTTTTTTCTATATACTATGTTGATATAAATTATTTCACCTAAAAGCTTATTATATATAAAATAGAATTTATGAAAAAAAAATTCACATATAATCGATGTGGGAGAAAAATGTTTTTAACAAATTAAATCTCAAATTTACTTACTTATCATAAAATATAGAAAAATAAATAATTCCTGAATTTTAATTTTATAACATTAAAATATTTAGTTTTTTTTGCTTTTGTTTTTATGCATTCCAGTATACTATTTTGTAGTTAAAATTACTTAGACATACTCTCGAAATAATATGTAAACAACAAAATAAACTTGCAATGGTTCTTTTAAAATAGAAGATAGAAGATTTAAAGATTTTATTTTTATCCAAGAATATGTAAAATAAAATCCATCTATAATAAATTTTACTTCGACGATTTTTGTTGTAAGAAATATTGTTTTTATTCAAATTATTAAATGATATAAGAGGTTTTGTATTTTACTAAATAAGATTAGAGGTTATTTTTCTAATTGGTTGTTAGAAGATTTTTTTCCAATTTTAATTTAAAGTTTAAAAGCTCATAAAATAATTTATTAATAATATCAATTTTGCTTTTAGTTTAAGTTTGAAATTAAAAAAAAACTAACTAGAAAGCCCAATTTTAAGATCAATTTTAAGATCAATTTTGCTTTTAGTTTAGTTTGAAATAAAAAAACTAACTATAAAGCTCATAAAACATTAAATATTACTTGCAAATACTTTTGCATTTTATAAAATAGGCCCATATTTTAAAATATGTAGTCCATCACAACAAGTTTGGCTTATGTGTATTATTTGAAGCGTGAGATGCAGAAAGCTTAAAAAATCTGATGTGTCAACCTATGGAAAAATTTTAGGACTTTTAGTGTATTGATTACGAAAACCCTTAACAAAGAAAAAAAACATTGTTTCCTATGAAGCGAGGGTGGTGTCTTAAATTCAAAAGTTAGCTTTTATTTTATTGACATTATATCAACAAACTAATCCCTTCATTCGGTAGAAATTTGGTATGTCAACCGATTGTTTCTTTGGTATTTTCAATACAACTTGAATGGAATTATCCAGGTCACACCACTCTAAGATTTTGGACTTTTATTCGTATCAAAACAAAAGCTTCATCGATTAATATGATCCCACCGAAATTTGTGTTCTGATTGTGGATATAGATTTCGTTCATAAACTGTGTCGTAGATATCGACTTTGCCGCATTCGATATAATTTTTAGGTTCTTGTTTTTGCTATAACCAGAGGATTATAATAATGAACTTGTAGATTTTGTATAAACCGACTCATAAATATATAGACATATTCTGGCCACGAGATGGCTCAAGGTAGATGAGGCAAATGTTTCGACAATAGCCACGTGCGATAAACACATGGGCTCACCGTTTTCCTATAAAACGGCGTACCTAAAAGCTTAAGCCCTCAGCAAAGCGTACCCAGTTTGATCACATATTGTCTTTTGGCAAACAGAGAGATAGAAAATGGGATCTCGTGTTGTTTGTAACGCAGAAAAAGCACACGTAGTTTGCGTGCCTTACCCGGCTCAAGGCCACATCAACCCGATGCTGAAAGTGGCTAAACTCCTCCACAACAAAGGCTTCCACGTCACTTTCGTCAACACCGTTTACAATCACAACCGTCTTCTCCGGTCCCGTGGACCCAACGCACTTGACGGAGTTCCTTCCTTCCGGTTCGAGACCATACCTGACGGTCTACCTGAGACTGACGTGGACGCCACGCAGGACATCCCTGCCCTTTGCGAATCCACGATGAAGCACTGTCTCGCTCCGTTCAAGGAGCTTCTCCGGCAGATTAACGCCAGAGATGATGTTCCTCCGGTGAGCTGTATCTTATCCGATGGTTGTATGAGCTTCACACTTGACGCTGCGGAGGAGTTCGGTGTCCCGGAGGTTTTGTTTTGGACCACTAGTGCTTGTGGCTTCATGGCTTATCTACACTTTTATCTATTCATCGAGAAGGGTTTATGTCCAGTAAAAGGTACGTTCTCTTGCATTTATTATTGATTTAATAGACGTTGTAATATTAAATTTAACGTAGGAACCTGTACGACACCACGAGCTCGATGGGTTTTTATCATTGAATAGGTTGTTCAGCAATTAGGCTAACATCACATTATACGCCACTTTGTTTGCTATTAGGCCTTGAAAGTGATGTTGGCCTAAAGGATACAGATGAAACTAGAACCCTTAACCAAATTAGGCCAACCTCACTCTCTAGACCACTTTGTTTGTCAACTAGCTTTTAAACCACACAATCACCATAAAATGCATCAAATTAATTATGCTAAGTTTGTGCATGTTTATTTACGTCGTTTGTGCATTAGTTTCATAACTAAATATTGAGAGATTAAATGATAAAATAGAGTGTGATGGATTTTGTAGATGAGAGTTGCTTGACGAAGGAACACTTGGACACAGTTATAGATTGGATACCATCGATGAAGAATCTAAAATTAAAAGATATTCCTAGTTTCATCCGTACCACTAATCCCAACGACATAATGCTCAACTTCATTGTCCGTGAGACCGATCGAGCCAAACGTGCATCTGCTATCATTCTCAACACATTTGATGACTTGGAGCATGACATAATCCGGTCTATGCAATCCATTTTACCACCGGTATATCCAATCGGACCGCTTCATCTCTTAGTAAACCGGGAGATTGAAGAAAATAGTGAGATTGGAAGGATGGGAGCAAATCTATGGAAAGAGGAGACTGAGTGTTTGAATTGGCTTGATACTAAGTCTCGAAACAGCGTTGTTTATGTTAACTTTGGGAGCATAACCATAATGACCGCGACACAGCTCCTGGAGTTTGCTTGGGGTTTGGCTGCAACGGGAAAGGAGTTTTTATGGGTGATGCGGCCAGATTTAGTAGTCGGAGAGGGGGCAGTGATTCCAACAGAGTTTTTAACGGAGACAACGGATAGAAGGATGCTGACGAGTTGGTGTCCTCAGGAGAAAGTTCTTTCTCATCCTGCAATAGGAGGGTTCTTGACGCATTGCGGGTGGAACTCGACATTAGAAAGTCTTTCTTGCGGGGTTCCGATGGTATGTTGGCCATTTTTTGCAGAGCAACAAACAAATTGTAAGTTTTCTTGTGACGAATGGGAGGTTGGGATTGAGATCGGTGGAGATGTGAAGAGGGAAGTGGTTGAGGCGATGGTTAGAGAGCTCATGGATGGGGAGAAAGGAAAGAAAATGAGAGAAAAGGCGGAGGAGTGGCGGCGCTTGGCGGAGAAAGCTACGGAGCATCTCTGTGGTTCGTCGGTGATAAATTTTGAGACAGTTGTTAGCAAAGTTCTCTTAGGAAAGATTCCTAATACCGATCATAGTATATAGAAAAAATAAGATTCTCATAAAAGTATGTAATATTATCAATAAGTATAATTGCTTTACTTGTTTTCATCGTGTGTAGTACTATCCTATACAAGTAAAAGGGATTGAGAAATGACGAATATTGGTAAAGACAAAGTTTCTAATAAGCATTATGGGAAGCTATTTTGTTGGTTTTAGAAGAAATAATCTATCATATAATGAAACTCAATTTACTTGACAAAAAAAAAAAAAGAATGAAATTTAATTTAAGATGGACCAGAAGGTCTCTTAGTAAGGACAACACAAAGATTAGTTTCATAAGAAATTTCCTATTAACAGCGAAAATATCTGGATGTATGGAGTATTATTTTAAAATTTTGGAAGAAGAAAGCTTAAGATTTAGATATTTTGTAACTACTTAAACTCTATCTCACCCTAAGAGTAAGAAACATTGCTTTATGGGGCCACTAGTCTATCTTTTATTATACTAACGTACAAGTAGATAACCATTTATCTTCTTTTGGCCAGATTACTCATGCCCACGGGTACGGGAAATCTTAGCACGTGGTACATATTGGTCTCGTTATCTCATAGTGGAGTCCTTTAAAGCCTATCGAAAGAGTTCCATACATATCCATTTTTCATTATTATTTTTTTGGCTCATAAGAAAAAAAATGGCATCTTATGCCGTTTCAAGCAGACAAAAACCACACGTAGTTTGCGTACCTTTCCCAGCTCAAGGCCACATCAATCCGATGTTGAAGGTGGCTAAACTCCTCTATGCCAGAGGCTTTCATGTTACCTTTGTCAACACCGTTTACAACCACAACCGTCTTATCCGGTCACGTGGTCCCAACGCCCTTGATGGGCTTCCTTCTTTCCGGTTCGAATCCATCTCCGACGGTCTACCGGAGGAGACCAACACAGATGTCATGCAGGACGTCCCTCTTCTTTGTGAGTCCACCATGAAAAATTGTCTAGCTCCGTTCAAAGAGCTTCTCCGACGGATTAACACCGGAGATGATGTTCCTCCTGTGAGTTGTATTGTATCGGACGGTGTGATGAGCTTTACTCTTGATGCAGCTGAGGAGCTTGAAGTCCCAGAGGTTCTTTTCTGGACAAGCAGTGCTTGTGGCTTCTTGGCTTATCTACACTTTTATCGCTTCATCGAAAAGGGATTATCACCACTAAAAGGTACGAACAAGATTATTATTAATGTAGTTTTTGATAAAGTAAAGTATTATTTCATTCCTTATTTAAACTATATATGATACCTAGAATAGAGGTACCAATAATATAAATACATATTAAATATCATTGTCTAGCTAGACCACTTTTCCTGATTCTTGCGTTGCTCTTTTCTTACTCGAAAATTAAACTAAAGTACTGATGTAAATTAAATCCATGAAAGTTTGCATATTGATACGGTGCAATTTGGCAGATGAGAGTTATTTAGACACAAAAATAGATTGGATACCATCGATGAGAAACCTAAGGCTTAAAGACATCCCAAGCTTCATCCGTGCAACAAATCCTGAAGACATAATGCTTAAATTTTTTGTCCATGAGGCCGACCGAGCCAAACGCGCTTCAGCTATCATTCTCAACACATTTGATAGTCTTGAGCATGATGTCATCGAATCTATTCAATCTATCATACCTCCAGTGTACACTATTGGACCGCTCCATCTACAAGTGAATCGAGAGATCGACGAAAAAAGTGAGATCGGACAGATGGGAACGAATATGTGGAGAGAGGAGATGGAGTGTTTGGATTGGCTAGATACTAGGTCTCCAAAAAGCGTCGTTTATGTTAACTTTGGTAGCATAACAGTGATGAGTGCAAAACAACTCTTGGAGTTTGCATGGGGTTTAGCAGCAACCAAGAAAGACTTTTTATGGGTAATCAGGCCGGATTTAGTAGCAGGTGATGTAGCAATGGTTCCGCAAGAGTTTCTTACCGAGACAGCAGATCGAAGGATGCTAGCGAGTTGGTGTCCTCAAGAGAAAGTTCTTTCTCATCCGGCAATAGGAGTATTCTTAACACATAGTGGATGGAACTCGACTTTGGAGAGTCTCTCCGGTGGAGTACCAATGGTGTGTTGGCCGTTCTTTGCAGAGCAGCAAACGAATTGTAAATTTTGTTGTGATGAGTGGGAAGTGGGGATGGAGATCAGTGGAGATGTGAGAAGGGAGGAGGTTGAGGCGCTTGTTAGAGAGCTAATGGATGGAGAGAAAGGAAAGAAAATGAGAGAGAAGGCGGAAGAGTGGCGGCGTTTGGCTGAGGAAGCGACGGAGCATATGCGTGGTTCATCGGATTTAAATTTTCAGAAGGTTGTAAACAAGGTTCTCTTAAGGCAGCAAAAGACAATAGAGAGATGATATAAAATATTAAATAATCTAAACAAAAGACGATTACAAAAATTTTTATGTTATGAAATAAATCGTTACTTTATCTACATAATCATGAACAGTATTTATTTGTTTTTGGTATTTGCATTTTTATATATCATCTTTATTGATAGCCTGAGGTAGTAGGTTTGATTGACAACTAACCAATACAGAAGAAAATTCTCTCAATTCTCAAAAAATTTAAGCCTAATATCTTCCTATTTTTTTTTTTTAATCTTTTGTTTGCTTATATGGCAATATGGCATATGTCGAAATCTAAATTTTTTTTTTTTTTTTTATTTTTAAAAAAATTTCGGACTGACCTCTGTATAGTTAAACTCTTATCTTGACGACACATACAGACCCAAATAAACTCTATCCCACCCTAAGAAACATTGCTTTCACGAATTATCGACTTATAGGGCCACTAGTATGGTTTTTTTTTTTTTGTGTGTCAACGCCACTAGTATGGTTTTTTATCTTACAGACATGTACACGAATTGTCGACAATCTGAACGTGCGAGAATCATATGGTCATTGTGGAGTCCTTTGAAGCATAGCAAAACTGTTCACAGATCAATCACAGTTTATGGTCATTGTGGTGACAAAAACTTATCGTCCTTCGCTGAATTGCAACATGATCCTTCGCTCATTTTCCCACAGTTTATCTGCATACGTTTCGTTGTCTTTTATTTTGTTTGGATTGGATGCTTGATCTTTTTTACAACATATATATAAAGATGGAAAAAACAAAAAGAAGATCTGGCATCGACCATCATTATTGGGCCACTAGTTTTGACTATTATTGCAAATACAAGACGTGAACTCACCTTTTGATTAAACAATATTATCTTTTTTTAGGCTTATAATTTATACACATGCATAAATACACAACTTTGACCTCGAGAGCGCCCATGCCTGGTATGGAAAATCTTCGCATGTGAGGCAGATCTTTCGACAGTTCCCACGTGCTAAAAATAAGGTCGACACATACTCAAGCAACCTTTCTATAAATGAAACGGAGTCCTTATAAGCATAAAGGAATCATTCATTTCAATCACTAATACATTAAAACTTTCCATTTTTCTCGGAACAAGAGATCAAGAAAATGGGATCTCATGTCGTTCTTGACGCAATAAAACCTCACGTAGTTTGCGTGCCTTATCCGGCTCAAGGCCACATCAACCCTATGATGAAAGTGGCTAAACTTCTCTACGCTAAAGGCTTCCATGTCACCTTCGTCAACACCGTCTACAACCACAACCGTCTCCTACGGTCCCGTGGGCCTAACGCTGTCCACGGGCTTCCTTCTTTTCGGTTTGAGTCCATCCCTGACGGTCTACCGGAGACTGATGTGGACGTCACTCAAGACATCCCAACCCTTTGCGAATCCACGATGAAGCACTGTCTCGCTCCGTTCAAGGAGCTTCTCCGGCAGATTAACGCCAGAGATGATGTTCCTCCGGTGAGCTGTATCTTATCCGATGGTTGTATGAGCTTCACACTTGACGCTGCGGAGGAGCTTGGTGTCCCGGAGGTTCTTTTCTGGACAACCAGTGCTTGTGGCTTCCTGGCTTATCTGTACTACTATCGTTTCGTCGAGAAGGGATTATCGCCGCTTAAAGGTAAGTTTGTATGTATTATTATTATTCTTTGTTAATGATTTAATTCGTGTTATAATTTAAGTTTAACGTAGAAACTAGCTAGAAACCACGAGATCATTATTGTGAGGTCGTATATTTTACGTGTAATACACACAAATCCGATGAGTTACGGTGAACAAGTTGTTAGCTAGCTTTTATCTATGTAATTTCGTAACTGGAGTATTAGAGGTTCACAATAGAGATAACTTAATACTTGCTTTGGAAAAAAAAAAAAAATTTGCATTTGTCACCACAAAAAAAAAGAAAGGTTTCCATACTTTTGTCAATATAGAATAATGGTCATAAATTACATCAACTACACAAACTAATAAACTTTGTCAACAACACTATTAAAATTTGACTTAAAACTTTATACACCGTCAAACCCACAAAAACTCACATCTTTTTAATTTTCGATTCCCCTATTTAAGGCACTGAAAAATCACAATTATTGCGAAACATATTAGTCATATATGGTGGTTCCCTACTGATATTTTGTTTTATTTGTTTATGATAACTCCGACAACGACAGCTAAAAATGATATATAATTGCGAGAAAAAAAAAGAAAAGAAAAAATTAAATAAGATTTTAAAATCCAAAGAGATTTGAAGAAAAGTAGGCAACTTTTTATCTAACATTGTTGACCTATAATACCTATTTCTGGCTCTGATCTTTATACACTATCAATGTAAATGCATCAAATATTGCATATAAATACAGTGATTTGAATTAGGAAATCTGAGATGAT
Organism: Crucihimalaya himalaica; assembly: GCA_004349715.1. Lineage (NCBI taxonomy): Eukaryota > Viridiplantae > Streptophyta > Magnoliopsida > Brassicales > Brassicaceae > Crucihimalaya > Crucihimalaya himalaica. The sequence goes on from SMJT01000005.1 coordinate 3,157,943, forward strand.
ATTGACTTATAACTACTATATTATGGTGGTGGATTTGGCAGATGAGAGTTACTTGACCAAGGAATACTTAGACACAGAAATAGATTGGATACCATCGATGAAGAACCTAAGACTAAAAGACGTCCCGAGCTTCATCCGAACGACTAATCCTGACGACATAATGCTCAACTTTATTATCCACGAGACTGACCGAGCCAAACGCGCTTCAGCTATCATTCTCAACACGTTCGATGATCTCGAGCATGACTTCATTCAATCTATGCAATCTATTATACCTCCGGTTTACACTATTGGACCGCTCCATCTACTAGAGAAACAAGAGATTAGTGAGGATAGTGAGATCAGACGGATGGGATCGAATCTGTGGAGAGAAGAGACAAAGTGCCTGGATTGGCTAGATACCAAAGCTCGAAACAGTGTTGTTTACGTTAACTTCGGGAGCATAACAGTGTTGAATGCAAAACAGCTTGCGGAGTTTGCATGGGGTTTGGCCGCAACGGGGAAAGAGTTTTTGTGGGTGATCCGGCCAGATTTAGTAGTCGGGGATGAGGCAATGGTTCCGCAAGAGTTTTTAAAGGAGACGGCAGACCGGAGAATGCTGGCAAGTTGGTGTCCTCAAGAAAAAGTCCTTTCCCACCCAGCCATTGGTGGGTTCTTGACGCATTGTGGGTGGAACTCGACGTTGGAAAGTTTATGTGGCGGAGTTCCAATGGTGTGTTGGCCATTTTTTGCAGAGCAACAAACAAATTGTAAGTTTTCTTGTGACGAATGGGAGGTTGGGATTGAGATCGGTGGAGATGTGAAGAGGGAAGAGGTTGAGGCGGTGGTTAGAGAGCTCATGGATGGGGAGAAAGGAAAGAAAATGAGAGAAAAGGCGGAAGAGTGGCGCCGCTTGGCCGAGAAAGCGACGGAGCATCCTTGTGGTTCATCGGTTGTGAATTTTGAGACGGTTGTGAGTAAGGTTCTCTTAAGGGAGTAGAGACTACAAGGAGACAATGTTATGCTCTAAATATAACATGGTTATAAAACTATGTTATACATATAACACTGATCGAGTACTTGCTATTTTCAGGTTTTTCAATCGTCTATGGTGATATCTTAAATTAGCAAATTGGATTGACATTTCTAAATAAATATATGTGTATGTGTGTGTGATGTATTCATAATAGGTACGAGTACTTTTTAGATTGATTCGTGTACAAATATCTATCCGAGTCGCATCCGAATTTTGTTTGGGTTTTCACGGTTCTCATTATAAACACGAGAAGCAACCCGAATCCAAAAAAACCGAACCGAACACGAACCAAAAATACAAATATTTGAACGGAGCAAAATCTTAAGATCCGAAAATCTGAATCAATCAACCTGAACCCAACCCGAGTATTTTAATGCCCCGGCCTAATATTTGCTAATATCGTATTCATATTTTGAAGAGAACAAGTCCGTTATATCCATCTCTTGTTCGTACCTTGCTGACCAATTGGCGAATGAGAAGTCGCTCATGCCGAAGGACGCAACTAGGTCTTCTAATTTTGAGACGGTAGGTAAGAAGGTCCTTTGGGTCAGAATCAGCGTGGCGAATATAGACGTGTTTATTATACATACAGCCCAATATGTTAGGTACGGCCCATTCTATCCTATAATTTAGGCGGGTATAAAACGACTTTTGTAACAATTGGGTTACTACTTAACCCGCTGTATGTATGCACGTTTTTGGTTGAGTGGGTTCAAATTCATCACTTTTTTTCTAGCCAGCATAATTACATTTTCAAAAAATGGTTTTAATAATTTAAAAGAAAAATAATAAGCTGAATAGCTTGAAAAACTAATCAGCCATAAAACGTCACGTACGTGTATTATCATTTTCTCACTAATGGACTTATTTTGTTTCTTAACATGCTATCAGTTAGATATATATATATATATATATATATAGTTTAATGTATAAGTACAATGGAAGATTATTTAAAATAGTCGAATTTATTCTAAAATAATGGAAAGAATATCAAAGTCGACATATTATATTATTCCGTTAGAAAGAAAGAAAAAAACATGACAAGAGTCGAGAGATAGAGCCATCTTTATTTTGGCAGTCATGTTAAGTCATGAATTTGGTTGAGAAAATAAAAACGAATTAGCTTCCCTTTTTTCTGGTTGGATGAAGAGAAAGAGAAGGAAAAAATGTTTCATTGTACAAGTTGAAGTTGAAGTTGATCATGAAGATGACGTCAACTCTCTGCTGTTCGTTGTTGTACTTTCAGGTGCATCCATTGGATCGTTTTCTCCTCCTCCTTCTGAGACTTGTTGTGGTGCGTGTGATTCTGAAGAAGAAAAAACATAACGCACAAACTTTTTCTGACGTAAATATATAACAAAAAGTAGTCAATCCGCACATAGAACTTATTTGTTTGGTGGCCCCTCTACAAATAAGTTTGGATAATTGCTTAAACAGAGTGGTCCCTTGTGTGTTGTGTGACTATATCTTGAGAATCAATAATATAAAAAGGTGACAGAACTTTTTTCAAAAAAAACAAAAAAGGGAAAAAAGGGTGACAGAACTCACATGCAAACACTATTGGTTTATGCATTTACATACACATATATAAACATGCATGACCCATGATGGAGGATAGACAGAGGTGAGGAAAAAAAATTAGACAGCTCAGTTCACATGGACATGACGCAATTATATATATATCCCATGTGCCCAATCATTCACTGTTTTTGGTATTTCATTCAATCTTCCGTACTTTATATACATCTCACTAGCTCTTGTCTTTACAAAACTTATTATTTAGTACTTAGTGGCCGTGGATCTTGTTATGATGATGAATGTAATTGCAAATTGGAACATGCATGGTGATTATCGTTTGAGAAAACACAACGTTGAAAAATGTGAAGGAAAACAAAATCAATAACGTTAAGACTAATTACCCGTGGAAGAAGATAGTGGCCCTTGGGAAGTAGGGGCATTAGAGGAAGTGGGGGGCTCGACATTGGATGGGTAGATTAGGTAAGAAGAAGCAGAAGGTAAGCGTTGTTGCTGTTGTTGGTGATGATGATACTGATAGTGTTGAGGATGATGAGGATATGGTCTGGGGCTTGGAGCTTGGAGGTAGTAGTAAGGGGAAGGCATGATGTTGGATGATGATGGTGATGTTGCTCCTCCTCCGTACATTTGTTGTTGATAGTATTGTACCTGTTGGAGCTGTGAGTTGTATAGTGCCTGCATGTAAATAATTCAGAACTGAATATATTATATATCAATTGATATATCACCAACCTGAACAAATACATTAATGATAATCTTGAGTTTGATTTACTCTATATTTCTTCTACTGCCTTAATATACGATTTTCCCAACACATTTTGCCAATCTGAGCAAGTTTTCTAGCCGCTAGAAGGATACGACACACTGGCGGACCACGTATACAATAGGGGGCTCAAGTGACCCCGGTTAAATTTAGAAACTCTTAAATAATTTTGAGCAAAAATATTATTGACTCCTGTTAATTTTCTGTTTGAATCCTCTTCCCTTTGTCGTTTCACTTAAAAGAAAAAAGCATAATTCTTTTTTGTTTACGTTCCTAATTATTTTTAATAACAATGACAACACTAAATGCAAATTGAGCAAAAAATCTTAAGAGGGTATTATCAGTTTTATATTTAATTTATTATGATATAAATGCTGACGTTGCAATCTCTATACTGTCAATAATTTATGATTAACAAGAATTAATCTACAAATGTGAACAAGTTTGTTCCTCTCATCTCAAATAATTTCAAATTTATTAGATATTTTAAGATTATATGAAGTTTTTTCTTCTATTTAAACTAATCATTTTTTATATTTGTTTCACTAATTATTAATATTTTAACTTTGAATAGTACTGAAAAATGCAATAGTTTTGCTTAAAATTTATACAGACTAGCTATTCTTATTTTTATAGGGTTAATTATTGTGTTATTTTTAGTTAGTTTTATATTTCTAAATAAAATAAATATAAACATATAAATATATATATATATATCAAAAAAAAAAATCTTTACTATAGTTTTGCATCCGGTAATTATTTTTTCTGGCTCCGCTCCTGATACTACATTTTCCTAGTAGATATATATATACCATTGCATGTTTCTCTAATTGTATATGTATCTCATACGGAGAGAGAGAAAGAGAGGGAGAGAGAGACTGACTTGGTGGTACCCATATTCAGAATTGTAGGTATACCTGAAAACAAGAGAATTAAATGATGCTAACCCAATTAGTCTATATATTCACCAAAATACCGAAACAATTCTAGTTAATTATCTTACCTCGGCAAATTTAGTGCATGCAAATTTCATCGTGACATAAATGTACTCTTTATATACATACATGACATATTTCACTATTATTGTTGCAATGTTAGTCCGGCTAATCGTCATTACATAAATATGCTTTTTATATGACAACTAGCTAGTATGATATATAAGTATATATAATATGAACATGATGTTTACAGGCTGACTCCAACTTGCGCAAATTGAAGCATTAAATATCATCTTCTGCCTCTTACCATTTCTATCGCATTGGACCATTTCCTTGTCTAAGCAAAAATTTATAAATTTCTTTATACCCTTTGGGTTTAAATATATAAACACATTAATTTTTTAGTTGTAAATCATTCTTGCTTACCCGTACGACGGATACATGAGCTGGGCAGTCGCAGCCTGCTGCAGCGGAGAAACCATTCCGGTATAGCCTGATTGTCCACCGCCTTGATATTGACCAGGGCTTCCTCCTTGGCCTCGCCCTATGCCATCAATGAGTAATAACAAGTTTTTATTTTTAAAAACATAAAATTATTACATAGCTAATAACATTATCGAACAATGTAGCATTTTTTTTCCTTGTATGCATATATATCACATAAACCCCATCTTTTGTATGCAAATATAAAGAAATTGACTGATTTCTCTAATATAAGACTAAAACTGATGAACTTACTTTTTTGAAAACATAAAATAGTATATAATTCATCATCGTATTAGTTTAAAAGTCTTCTCAAAACAATCACATCAAATAATATATTTAGCCATATGTTGCCAGAAAAAAAAACTTCAGCCAAATGGATAAGTAATAATTTATAGAAAAATAAATAGACGGATAAGATGATCATAAGTTCATTACATTCAAAGAAAAGTAAATAGAGTAAACGAACCTCGAGGCGTCGATGGTCGTGGCCGTCCAAAAGAAGCAATATTGCAATTCGCCTTTCGTCCATCGATCACAGGATTCGGATCAGCGACCGCTCTCGTTGCTGAATCCGCCTCTCGAAACGTGACCTGGACCACGGATATGATGATGTGGCGGGCGTCGAGAACAAAAAGAAAAGAATTAATATGGTGGATATAAAGAACTTACGAAACCATAGCCTTTAGATTTTCCGGTAGTCTTATCGGTGATGATGACGGCTTCAAGAATCTCACCGAACTGATCGAAGTAACGGCGCATTTCTTCGGTCGGAGTCTCCCATGCTAAACCTCCCACGAACACTTTGGTGTGAGTCGTGTCTCCGAACGGTGATCGGTAATAGCTCGTATTAGACATATATTGTAAACTGTTTTAGATTTGTTGATGATGAAGGTTGTGATGATATACAACGATAACCAAAAAATGAATTGAATAAAAATTTAATGAATGAATATATGAAAATGGGGTCTGTCTAATTAAAACATGAGCCAAGAAAGAAAAGAAGAAAAGATTGTAAATGAGGGAAAGTTAGCTTCTTTATATCGTCAAATGCCTTTGAAACGACTTTTTCATTTGCTCTCTCTTTTTTTTTTATCTTTTTTTTTTGTTGCAATTTGCAACTCTTAAACGGTGCCGTTTAGAGAATGAGAGACAATGTGACTTAGCGAGTTAATGTAGATTTTATTTGGGGTTTTGTAAGAACAGTGACAAGGCAAGCACTGAGTATGTCTTCGCTGTCTATAAATTGCCAGGCTTTAATATTATAGCTCTTCCACAACTTTTTCCCTTCCTCCATTAAAATACCTTCATTATTGTTTTTATATTAATAATATGGCGATTTTAGTAGATAATTCGTAAACTGACGGCAAATCTGTAATATTTCGAGATGATATAGAGTTTTTACTAATCACAAAAGTTGTTTGAACTAATAAGAAATATGAGCCACTCCACTTATTACTAATTGGTTTTGAGTTGTAAGTCCATAACACTTAACATGGTATCGAAGCCTAAAACACATGTTGACACGTAAATCCGGTCCGTAATATGGTCCAATCACTCCTACTAATTGATGATCCAAAATAAGACTCAATTCTCGAGATAGCTAAAAGAGCATTATTTCGAGGGGACGTGATGGATTATGTCGAGATTGATGGATAAAAGAACCATTATCTCGAGGAAGCGTGTGGAGAAAAATTCCACATCAAAAAAATGAAAATAGATCAAGTAATACATAAGGGATATGAACCACTTCACTCATTGCCAATTGGTTTTGTGTTGGAAGTTCATATAACTTAACAAGATATCAGAGCCTGAAACACACGCTGACCCGTAAATCTGATTTGAAATGTAGCCCGATCACCTCCACTAATTAATGATAACAAAAAAAAATCAGTTCTCAATATAGTTAAAAGAGAGCATTAGTTCTAGAGAGCGTGATGAATTATGTCGAGATTAATAACTAAGAGAGTTATTATCTCGATAGGGCGTCTGAAAAAAGATCTCGATAAAAACAGACCAAATAATATATAACGAACATGAGTCACTCCGTTTATTCACTCCGTAAGGTGGTCCAATCACTCCATATAACTTAACCATATATCAAAAAGAGCAAAATCAGCAACCCTGTTCCATAATTAATGGCTAAGTCAAACGACAGCCGCGAATGATATAACATAACATGCAGTTTCGACATGATATTACTTCGATATCACTGGATATACTAGAAAATACTCATAAAATTTGTTTTGTGGTTTAGTGGAAAGTAATATAGTCGATTTATAAGCATATATTCACACTTTTTAAAAAATAATGGGAGAAAAAATATTTTATTTTGAAAGCTCCTAAATAAATAGTCTATAGATCTTATTATACCAAGACTAAGAAATTGGTTTATAAGTTTGAAATTAAAATTAATAGACTAAATATAAACCCAAACCTTTAAAATTAAAATTAAACATAATATAAACTCTATAAACTAAACATAAACTCTATAAACTATATTACAAATGAGAGCTATAAAAAAATCACAAAAATCCCTGTCCAATTGTTTTAATTAGTGTCAGGCATAACATTTAATGGAGAGTTTGATACGAATCAACTACACATATTTTTGATCGTTTTGATATGATTTGAATTCAAAAATTTAATTACTTATGATATACTCTCAGAGAATCTTCGTTTTAATCACACTACAATATGCTTCATGATAAGTTAGCTTTATTTATCTTCTCAGCAAAAGAATACAATGAACCGAAAGCTAAAACTTACCGTAGGCACACAAAAAAATTATGGTTATATACCACAATATATGTTAATAATCGACAATTATAAAACTATACTTATGGAGCTTTTTTTGGAGAATAACAATGGAAGTAATATATATTTGTGTAATTGCTACATATAAAGTTCGTGTAAACATATAGTAAAAAGAGTTAACTAAGGCTATAAAGATGTATATATGTAAAAGTAGTTAGTTGTAAAGGAGATATATATGTGAAAGTGGAGGGCAAAAGAACTGAGAAGATCAGAAGAAATGAGCAGAGAAACAGCTTTTACATAGTCCCCCGCACGCATGCACGCACCCAATAACGACCATCCCTCTTTTTTATCTTCTTTCTCTATGCAACACATTATTAAACCCCATGCCACTTTCTATTTCACTCCCAAACGCATTTTAAAAATATCATTATATCGAATAGCATTAGATTATATAAATGTGTAGTTGACCAAACCAAAAAACTAAAAAAAAAGTATGTCATTTGCCAGATCAAACTTTACGTTTTCATTGGTCTACAATTGGTTATGTTAAAAGAATTTACATGGTAGATGACAACATTTGCATTATATTGAGCCAATACATTACTAAAAATAAGAATAGGAAAAAATAAAAAGCGGACCAATTTGCCAGCATGGCAAAAACAAAAGGAGAGACAGCTGGAGTGAGAGTCTAAAGAAGGAACACAAGAGAATCCGTGAACTGGCTGATCCCTCCACGTGGATTTCTCCTTCTGTCATTCTTCTCTCTCTCACACAAAAAAACACAAAATGAGAGAAAATAAACTTTGGTCATGATTAGAAGAAAGACCACACGTTATATTTTTCAATCTTCTGGAAATTTCAGAATTGACATGATGATAAATGTAATTTGAACAACTACTAACTAATATATGTTTACTGTTAAAATATATTTATTAGGGATCTCAAAGCAATTGGGGTGGTGGCGCAGTTGGCTAGCGCGTAGGTCTCATAGCTATTGAGTGATCCTGAGGTCGAGAGTTCGAGCCTCTCTCACCCCATCTCTTTTTTTTTTTTTCATTTTTCAAAACACCCATGTGAGGCCTAATTTCAGTTTTTGTTTTGTTTTTACTACCTCAATATGGGCCTGTTTCTTATTTGGCCATTGCGCTGATCATGTTGTAGATTACATGCAATTGTATAAAGTTATAAACCAAACCGGCAAGATTACATTAACCTTTGATAACCGAAAAAATTGAATCAAAAGTAGTTTTGATATTACCGGTTTAATTGGAAAATTATATTAAACCGAACCGAAAAGCTAAGAGCGAGAATTAAAAAGCAAAAGACAAGAAGGCTCTGAAGTTATCGGAATTTGCATCTTTTTGAAACCGTCCTCTTGATTCCGCTGTTTCCTTGTGACGTGTTCACGGCGGTAACCTCCATGGACGACGCTGACCTCGAAAACAACGACCACAACTTCTACGGTGGTGCTAGTAACCGTTTATCAGCCGAATCTTTGCCGTTAATCGATACGCGTCTCTTGTCTCAGTCGGAACTTCGCGCTCTCTCTCACTGTGCTTCTCTTTCTCCGTCTTCTTCCTCGTCTCTCGCTGCTTCTGCCGGTGGTGACGACGATTTGACACCAAAGATCGATCGTTCCGTTTTCAATGAGTCCGCTGGTAGCCGGAAGCAGACGTTTCTCCGTCTCCGCCTTGCGCGTCACCCTCAACCACCGGAACCTCCGTCGCCGCAACGTCAAAGAGACGATTCATCTCGTGAAGAACAGTCTCAAGTCGCGTCGCTTCTCAGATCTCTGTTCAATGTCGATTCGATTCAGAGTAAAGAGGAAGAAGACGAAGGAGATGAAGAGCTTGAAGATAACGAAGGTCAGATCCATCATAACAGCTATGTTTTTCAGAGACCGAAACTTGATTCGGTTCAGAACGTTCTGATTCAGGGAATCTCAGGGAATGAAATCAAAAGGAAGCGAGGACGGCCGAGAAAGATTCGGAACCCTAGCGATGAGACGGAGATGTTGGATTTAACGGGTGAAGCATCAGCGTATGCGTCTGGAGGTAGCAATATGGGAATGGATAGTAGACATGGTGGTTCAGTAATCTCTATGGATTCAAATTCAGGGAAGAGAAAGAGAGGTCGTCCTCCAAAAAATAGAGATGGCTTCAATCAATCAGTAGTGCACTGTAATAGCGAAGATAAGGAAGAGATAGTGCACTTAGAGAACAGAGAAGGTATAATGGTGGATGTCTCTGCATTGGATAAGGAGGAGTTAGTGAACTTGGAGAACAGAGAGGGTACAATGGTGGATGTCTCTGCATTGGATAAGGAGGAGTTAGTGAACTTGGAGAACAGAGTGGGTACTATGGTGGATTTCTCTGCATTGGATAAGGAGGAGTTAGTGAACTTGGAGAATAGAGAGGGTACTATGGTGGATCTTTCTGCATTGGCTAATTTTTCAGAGGATCCATATGAAGAGGATCTGAGGAGGAGTACGGTTGGATTAAAGACAAAGGAAGAGATTTTAGGTTTCTTGGAACAATTGAATGGTGAATGGGTGAATATAGGGAAGAAGAAGAAAGTCGTGAAAGCTTGTTCTTTTGGGGGATACTTGCCTAAAGGATGGAAACTTATGCTCTATATCAAAAGGAAAGGTAGCAATGTGTTGCTGGCTTGTCGCAGATACATAAGGTATAATAATTTTTCAGCCTGTTGTTGCTTTAGTTGTCTATTTGTAGTTAGATTATGGGATAGACCTGGAATAGAGCATAGAATAGTAACTCACACTCCCTTTGTAGCATTGGATAGTTAGAAATCGAGTTTGGTATATGATAGTGTTTCAGTTCTGCTGTGAAACTTTTGATTTATCCCTCTTGTTTGCTTTCTATCTTCTTGAACATAATAAAACATGTTTACAAGACTTAAGGGCTGCTATTGGAACTGCCTATCGTGAGTGTGTTTTCTTTGACGTTCAAGGATTCTAGCTATTTTTATCACTTTTAGATCATAATTATGAAATCTTTCTCTTTGCCTTTTGATTATATAGCCCTGATGGGCAACAGTTTGAAACCTGCAAGGAAGTCTCCACGTTTCTGCAATCTCTTATTGAATCCCGAAACAAGAACCGGCTTAATTCTTTGCAATCTGACAACAAGACTCTAGGACAACCAGTGATGGCTAACAAATCTTTACTATGTAACTCTGATTCCACGCACTTGCCAGTTGTGGGCTTTGAAACAAACCAGAACCTCGAGGGTGGAAGAACCGGCAGTGAAGTGTTAGAGGAAGTGAAAGGTGCAGCAAATGGTGATGTAGCAGATGCAACACATCTGGTGGAGAAAGATGATAATGCAGATTTTCTGAATGGAGACTACGACAAGTATATGAAGAAAAGAGATGGTAACATGGAGAATTTGGCGGCTCTATCGAATTCAGAAGATCAATATGGAGGGAAAATGATGACGACAACTGAGGAGCATCAACAGTATTTCAGCTCACAAATCCACTGAGTTCTGTGACCAGTTCGTTTATCTAGTTCAGATTTCATGTTTCATGTAAAACTAAAGCATGTTTTTAGCTAACTACAGGATATAGAATTTGAAAGGGTCCATGTACAAAACAATTGGCAGAAACCAAATTTTTTCTTGAAGATTAAAAGAAAAATTCATTGAGTTTCATTCAATCTGTGTAAGGCTCTTTACATCACTGAACTAATAGTTAAACTAACAAACAAATTTGATTAATTTGGAGTTGCGTTGACATGAAAATGTATGTGTAAGATTTGGGTTTTGTTTTGTATTAAAGAAAAGAACAATCCCTTAAAATATTGGGACAAGAGGACATGTCTTTCTCCGTTTGTCACGTCAGCGTAGTTAGCCTTTTACGTTATTGACTAGCCAAATCTTCGAATTTGAAATTTGATGGGGTTTAAATAAACAACATCTTTAGTTTTAGGGTCTTTACTTGTATAAACAAAACCTTTGAGGTTTCTTTATAATTTCTAAAACTTTAGGTTCGGGATTTGTTGACTAAAAAAAGTAGATCCAACGGCCAATATAATACCACCAAGAGAGCATCCTAGGGTTACTTACTAATCTCGAAATCAATCAAATCAAAGCATCCATTGATTCAGACTTGGGAGAGAGAAGAAGACGAAGAAAAAGCCATGGAGAATGAGAGGGAAAAGCAGGTTTACTTGGCCAAGCTCTCTGAGCAAACCGAAAGATACGATGGTAATTTTTGGTTTCTGGATCTCTGTTTGGAAAATGATATGTTTCTGAAAAATCCGATCTTTTGTTGCTCCGAACGAATTTATGAATGTTTTTGGTTTTAACTAGATTTGTTTTTCGCATTTCTGTATATTTGCTTATGGATGTGTGTTTTTGGGGTGTTACTTGATCTAGATTTAGAGATTTAAATGAGACCTTAAAGTAATTTCTTGTTTTATGTTCTTTAGTTGCTCTGATCAGTCTTGATCTTATGTTGTGCTCAGTTTGTCGGATCTCTTAGTATGGGTCTATGCTTAGAAAAAGGTGGCTAGTATGAAAATGAAATAGATCTATGTTTTTCACTTGCGGTCTGTACTTTTCTTTCTTTTTTGCAGTAATAAGTTTTCTGGAATCTTCTTTGCTTTTGGTTTTAGATATTTTAAAGTTTGATGCAGAGGAATGGACAATGTTTCTACATTTCTTAGCTAGATATTTGCTTTTGGTTTTAGTCAGAAGATAAGTCAAGATCTGATTCTGTGTTGTTCTAAATCACAGATTGGTTTTCTTTAGTGATTTGAGTCGCTTAGTTGGTTTGGTCCATGTTCCTTTAAATGTCTTCTGTTCTCAATTCTTTGTAATTGTTGTTGCAGAGATGGTTGAGGCGATGAAGAAAGTTGCTCAGCTTGATGTAGAGCTAACTGTGGAGGAGCGAAATCTTGTATCTGTGGGGTACAAGAATGTGATTGGTGCAAGGAGAGCTTCATGGAGAATATTATCTTCCATTGAGCAGAAGGAAGAGTCGAAAGGAAATGAGGAAAATGTCAAGAGGCTTAAGAATTATCGAAAGAGGGTTGAAGATGAGCTTGCCAAAGTTTGTAATGACATCTTGTCCGTCATCGATAAGCACCTCATTCCATCGTCTACCGCTGTGGAGTCAACTGTCTTTTTCTACAAAATGTGAGTCATCCTGAAAGTTGATCCATGGTTCTGAGATTCATACACTTTTTCCCCCTATCTGTTTCACTGTTTTGGCTTTACTTTTATGTTCTTTCTATGTAGGAAAGGAGATTATTTCCGTTATCTGGCAGAGTTCAGTTCTGGTGCTGAACGCAAGGAAGCTGCGGATCAGTCTCTAGAAGCTTATAAGGTCCTTTGATAATGTTTCTTTCTTTTCTCTTCTGTGCCTTCCCTCTTATATGTGAGCCCGGAAAAACCTAACAAGAGACTTCCTTATTCGTACTGTCAATGTAGGCTGCTGTTGCTGCTGCAGAGACTGGTTTGGCACCCACACATCCAGTTAGACTTGGCTTGGCATTGAACTTTTCAGTTTTCTACTATGAGATCTTAAACTCTCCTGAAAGGTTTGTTTGTTTGCTTATTTTGGATTGAACATAATAATGAACCGGTGCTCACTTTCTAACAGTCTGAAACTATGTGTTGTACAGCGCTTGCCAATTGGCTAAGCAAGCATTCGATGATGCAATTGCTGAACTTGACAGTCTCAACGAGGAATCATACAAGGACAGCACTCTTATTATGCAGCTACTTAGAGACAATCTCACCTTGTGGACTTCAGACCTCAATGAGGAAGGAGGTAATCTTATTCTATTTTATTTCCCTATCTGCCTCTTATGATAGATAGTTTCCTGAGAATCAAAATTGCGCCGTTTGAATATTTTTTGTTCTTGAGCTGTTAGGAGCCTTGACTTTAATTGGAAATGTTGATATGTTGATGCTTAGCAACTCGAAAGTCGAAACCATTATCCTCCTGTTTAGATTTGCATTTAAACGTCCTTTATGCATTCAGGACTATGCAATTGTTTCAGTTTTAGTACTTTTTTGTTTTGAATTCGTCAATAAAAAAATAAATACCCTACTAACTTTTGTTGGCTCTAATTAAGTTCAAAACACATAGTTGTTGGATTATAGCTAATTTTGTAGGAGTTATAAGTTTGTAGCAGAAAACATTAGCATACTAGTTACTTGTTACTCTACTAAAACTTTTCGGGTTTGAATAACTTTGAGTCTGCATCTTACACTCAATTTTTTCCCCTTTTTTCTATTAGACGAGCGATCCAAAGGTGCCGATGAGCCTCAAGAAGAGGTATAAAAAGCCATTTTTCTTCATATGTAAGCTGCTTAAAGATTATATTTCGTTTGCATTAACAATTATACACTCATGGAAGTATTGAATTATTGCAGAACTGAATCCTGAATCCTCTGTGAGAAGAGAAACGACTCTTACTACATCCTGAGTCATAAACTGAAGACAGTAAGCGTCGCGCATGTGTAATTTTAATTTTATGTCTTTGTTGTTCATGTTTCCAGATCTTTGACTTTCCACAACTCAAACACTGCGTATCTTCAACCCTCTTGTGATGGTTGGAGTCTGTTTTACGCTTTAGTTTGTTTCCTTGTTGAATTGAGACACCAAGCATTTGGGCATTGTTTATCAGAACTTTAGGAGTATCATCGGTTGAGAATATAAGTTATAATAACTCCTTGCAAATGTCATCAATGCCTGAATTCAATTGTATAAGAAGGGATCCCAAAGTTCCAACTTCAAGGTGTGGTATGTTTGTCTTTATTAGGAACCTGACTTGTGATAAGATGATTGGTTGGGGACTTCTGGTAGCCACAAGGTGGTTCGGTCCATAAGTGTGACATCAGAATAGTTTGGTTCACCCAACCTGTCCCTCAAAAAGTCAAGAAGGATCTTATAAGCTAGTATGGCACTCTTATTAACTATGGAAGTTCTACAACTGTTTAAAGACGCTTACAACTATAACCATAACCATTTACTTTTTCACAGCCATCAGAGTCTAAACATGTAAATCCAATTGGGATCCAAACCTTATATAGAATCAGATATCTTTAAATTGTGCTAAACCGGCCAAAAGATACCTCTTCCACGGTGAAAATACTATCATCCATTGAGCAGAAGGAAGATTTGAAGAGAAATGAGGAAAATGTCAAGAAGCTTAAGAATTTATCGAAAGAAGTTTGAAGATGAGCTTTTCAAAGAAATGTTGATCTGCTTGGAAACTAGAAACCATTAAGGATCAAATTGTTGGATTCTACCAAATTTTGTAGGAGTTTAAAATTTGTAGCAGACTAGTTTCTTGTTTCACTTCCAAAGCTTTTTTCACGCTTGAGTAACATTGAATCATTCGCTTACAAGTGCTCGGTACAAACTTCTAAAATCCTTTTGTCATCCATCAACAATAAATCAGAGTTACTAATGAAACTTTTTTCCTAATTTCTGAAACTATTTGCTGCTTTAAACCTGAAAAGCTTTTTTATTTAATAATGTAAACTCGGGTACGCCTCAATTCATAGTTCAGACTGATTTCGATTTCAATATTACAAAAACAATGGAATCCATTTTGTTATCACAAGATCCTTGTAAAAAGGAAGGATCAAGGCACTACTTTATTAAGTTGGTATATGAAAATGTACCAAAGAGAGGGATAAAAAGAACACAGAATGATAGAAAAAAAGCTCTGCAAGAAGTGAAGATCCCTCAAGTATTGGTGAATCAAAATATGCCTCCAGAACAAAGCCAAACAAGAATCGATCTGTATAACTTAAATCAACAAAGAACAAAGAAAATAACAAACAAGGTAGTTGGTGGAGGAGACAAATTAGTAGATGATGCAAACCTAATCCATAAGTACTTTCACATATTTAAATACATCCTAATATTTTATATCCCGATGATTAATATAACAAATCAACCAATTATAATAACACAAATCCCCATCAGCCACCACCAACTCATTTTCCTCTCCATTTTTTTTTTGGTTCTTTTTCTTCTCGTCTTTTAAAATCACACAATTTACACAACGAACGCACATAAGCTATAGCAAGAAGCTATCACAAATCGAAACTTAGACCGGTTCAAATCATCAGAGTCGAATCCAGTGAAAACAAGCTTTTTGTCCTGATGAATCTTTGATTGAAAATGCGGGTTTATTATATTAGGAACCATCTCCTCGTAAGTATCCCTTCACAGGTTGTCATCTGAATCGGACTACGACACAAGATATGTCGTCTTTACTCTCTCTTCTCAATGCTTCAGCTGTTAGTTCCTTTGCGGCTTTCTGCGGATCTTTCACCCTTCTAGCTATCTCCATTGCTTCTTCATTTGTCATCACCTGTTAACATCATTTCATCACCAATCAGAAAAAAATGGTCTCCTACACTCAGTAAACAAGAGTAAATAGTTTCATTCGAAAGCGGAATCGATTTTTATTGTAATATATATACACAGAATATGCCATTACTTTCCAAATGCCATCACTGGCCAAGAGAAGAACATCTGTCTGGCTATCTACAGTGGCTTCTTTTATGTCAGGTTCTGAACTCAGGTGTGTCTTAAGTCCCTTGTCTCCAAAGGCACGAGACACAGCTAATTGACCATTCACCCGAGGAACATCACCTGTTAGATCAAGACCACAAAATCCTTATCAACAATCTTTCAATATAATCAAATGGAACAAACGAATACTGTATCAAATTAGTTGTTTTACCTGGTAGATTGGATACAAATCCACCTCTATCCTCAATGCTCGACCTTTCAGTACGGGGCTCATGATCAGTACTCATCTGCGTTGTTGTGCCCCCTCGAGAAAGAACTGCTCTTGAATCGCCAACGTTAGCTACCCACAACTTTCTCCCATTAATCAATATAGCAGTCACGGCTGTAGACCCACCACGACCCAAGTCAGAACTATTTGATAAAATCGCCTGGTCTGTCTTCTCATAAGCTTTTGCAATAGACCTTCGAGGATCGACCCAGAACTCTCCCTGAAAAAAACAATTAAGCATATGATTAACTTTATGAGCACAATACCTTAAACCATACCCACTTCCCAGGTATGCGTGTTCACTAACTGAACAGAACCCAAGCTAAGTTTGGTTTTCCAATTCTTGTGAAAAAACAAGAGCAGACAACATATATCAGAACTCATATAATTACCTCCTTAAGGATATTGGAGAAGAGGCGCTTCTGCAAGTAGGCAGGGACACTATCACCCATATGACCATCATAAATAGCAAATAAACCCAATTCATGGTCTTGGATGTTGATAAAGTTAGCAACATGATAATCCTCCATAGGATGGTTAGCTTTCCCTTTCACTAGACTAAAGCCATACTTGATCATCCCTTCATCGCTTCTTCCTTTACCTGATCGAGATGATGATTGTCCGCCCACAACCTAAACCACATCAAGAATATATATTAGAAAAGCTCAGATCTCCTTCAAATGAACCAAAACATTAAGCCAAAACTCTCCCTTCAGATAAATTTAGACAAACAAAGGTCTTTCAGAAGCAAAGTAACACAATTATTTCATCATTGAGATAAGCCAAAGACTAAAACCACAAAAACACTTGAAAATTAGAATAAATAAAAAACTGTACCTCGGAAGGGGAAGTGAAGCAACAAAATTTTCCCATTTTTCGAATCGAAGAAAAGTTCTTCGAGTTTCTCAACCTAATTCAATCTTCGTAGATTTATACCAATAAACAAAACAATCTGCAGAAAATCAACAAAGCAAAATCAAAATCTCGAAAAAAAGAGGGCAATTTCATTACGAAACAGCTCAAAAATATTAAAAAAGAGGGATTTTACCTGGAAATAAACCCTAATTTTGATTCAATTGAAGAGGATACTCAACGATAAATCCACAAAGTCTCTGCGACGAAGTCTTCGCTCTCTTTCGTTAATGTCTTTTTCCTACGCGAAATTTTTTATATATTCATTGAAATAAAAAACATAAAAAGAGAGCTATCTGTATTTTTTTGGTATTGCATTGGCGTGCTTCATAATTATTAAATCATGACTTTAAGCCCTATATTATTGAATCTTAATTATGACCACAACACTTCCTTCTTGGCGTCGGTTATTTAATTTGAGTAGCAATACTTGCTTAACCTTCACCTTTCATTTTTTTGGTAATGATCTGTAAAATACTTGCAATTAGAGTAAAATGATGGAGTAAACATGACAATTAGAAATTGTTGGGGACCAAAGTAAGAGAAAAGGGAAGATAAGGGGGAAGTTTGAGATAAGTGTAAATGACATTAAAGGAAAAAAAAGAAGAGAGAGAAAGGGATGGAGCAAAAGAGTGATCTGGTCAAAGAAAATAAAAAAGCTGCTATTTTTAAATTAGTCTTCTTCGCTATTTGGCATGTTGACTTCCTCTTCCTTTACATTTATGTCATCTCCTTAACAATCCTTATTTATTTTTTTATGTATGCCTTTTCACAATTCCGACATCCTATTTTTGAACGGTGACCGTCCCACACATTATGGGATCATTATAAAAGTAACAAGAACATTTACATATATATATATATATATTTTATTGATATAAGAATTGTAATACAATTTTTCTTTCAATTGTTTTGCATATTACCCATTCACGGTATATTTCTATATAATTTATTCCTACACAGAATACAAATATATATAATATAAACTATTACAATACTCTAGAAATCATTTTCGTAATTCTTTCTAGTATCCCTAAGCAAATATGTTTCTGTTGATTAAATATTAATTTTTTTAAAAAGAGTTTTTTCTCCACCAGTTATATTCTGAAGTATTAATTGAAACTCTTGACCCGTGATTCAACAAATATTCAAAACCGAACGATTAAAGCTGTGAATAGTAATCGTTTTGTATTATGTAAAACGGCTCAAACAGTAGTAAATATATAAATATAAATATATATATGTTTTTATAACTGTTTAAAACACACTACTTTTCCACAATTATTTTGCACGTAACCATTTAGATTCTAAGTATAAGATATTTTTGTCTGTTTAATAATTTGTAGTATAAAGTACATGTATGTTTCGATTTCACACAAATGAATGCATGAAATTAGCCGTTTCCGAAAAAAACATATCCATTTTGGATTTGATGGATTAACGATTGCGTTAAAATTACATTTTGTTTTTACAGATAGTAGTACTTAATTGAGTAAAATATACTTAAATATCAGGTCTCTTCCCATTACCAGAATCTCAAAAGTATCAACGAATGCGACAAGAAAGTGGAAAGGGTCAAAGGCTTGGACGCGCTTACTTGCCATCTCTTGTTTTTTCATTTAATGTGATTCGCACACATTTCATGACTTTTGACCCCTTGATTAGTTTTAATTAAACACATCAATAAGCTAGCTAATTGCTAGTTCCCCTATCTATACATAAAATTATTTTGATTGTTAGCCTAAAACAAACGATTTGTTGCTTTTAAATGTAAACTTGTTCGTCTAATCTTCCGTGATATGTTCCTCCAAATGAGGTTCATAGGCCCCTAGTAATGTACAGTAGTACATCATGTACTCATTTCTTATTATGGGCCTTTTATTAGCTCAACCCGTTATTTTGAAAATAAAAAGAGTTAGATCAAGCTTATCTTACTTTTTCTTACTCCCATGTAGTACTGAGTTATGTAGATACACGTACTGATAGTTTTATTCTGTGCTTATATGAATGGCTTCGATCAGCATGATTGTACTGCTTTCCAATTTCTTCCTGGTGATTCGTCTCAGGCCTCAGTGATCTCTCCACTTGGAATCAGTGTTCTGTAATGCCAATCATTCAACAGCAAAATGTCCTCAAGAGCACATGAACCACTAATAACACCAACAAATACCAAAGACACATTTATAGGTATAAAGATGACAAATAGATTCAACACTTTTGATGCACAGGTTTATCAAAGTTTTCTGAAGATAGCTACTGGATTAGAAACAGATCCCGCATTCATTATCTTACCAACATTTAAAAGTTCGTAAAACACTCCCATAGTTTTATTCATGTTATAAGAATGAGATAGTTGATGCAAGCAGCAAAATGTTTTGTAATTCGGTGAGCAAGCTTTCACAAAGAGTATGTATCTTCAAGTGAGAGAGATAAGGGAACTGACTAAGCGAGGTAGCCTTCAATCAAATGCATAGGGATCATCAGCATATGGGTTGAGGGAGCCTTCTGAAAACAAGTCTCCAATATTTGCAGAGCGAGGTTGACTGGTCATCATTGCTCCCTGTGGTAAAAATAGTATGCAGTTAACTCAGCATTTTAGAAACCTAGCATTACAACAGCATCATCCATAACTTCTTGACTTGGAAACAATTTCTGCACTTTTAATGTGAATCTAGTGCCGGACTGTATTTTGGACCTTAAATGTTGCTTAGAGCACTATATTTGGATAGACCTAACAACACCTAAACCTCAGCTAAGTGGCCCTAAGCAGTTATGATTTATGAAAAGTCTGAGCTCCTATTGTTCTCACCTGTCAGATTATCTATTTTACTACTAAGGAAGATGAGACGGAGTAAATTAAGTTACAAAAAACTATTGTGTGTTTTATGAAAATATGATGGTTTTCCTATCATCAGATTTACTCTTATACTCTCTGCTTCAGGCCTAGTTACTTGAACGGGGGCTTATACATGTTAAGCATCAGCAAAAGTAGTGAATATGTACCTTTACCTTGGCGATACTATTGGGGGTCTTCAAT
This sequence comes from Crucihimalaya himalaica, assembly GCA_004349715.1. NCBI lineage: Eukaryota > Viridiplantae > Streptophyta > Magnoliopsida > Brassicales > Brassicaceae > Crucihimalaya > Crucihimalaya himalaica. The sequence goes on from SMJT01000005.1 coordinate 3,178,178, forward strand.
TTGGGTGTCAACCTCGTACTACGTCTTTGTGGCTCCTGTCGAAAAAGAATGTAAAGCTAGATTTCTTGAATATGTTCCATACATTTCTTGTTTGGATAGATAAGGTACCTCAAACATGGCTGTATTTCTTGTTTTTCTACGTTTGGTTACCCTCCCAGTGTTCGTTTCAATTTCATACTCACGATGAGATACCTGCAAATTTAAACCACAAACCAAACGATGAGGTTGATTTTGATGGTAAAATGTAAAGGTTCAAATGCTTACCCTGCTACGATGCTTTGGATTTGGAATGCTCAGTATGCTTCCTGTGTTTAGGTTTTGAGCTTTCTTCAATATTTTGAACACAGGTGTTTCTCCTGCCTTTACAAAAGGAGAGTCCTGCATTTGATCCATGAGGAAGTGGTTATATGTGATATGTGTGTAGCCTTGAGAAAGCAGAAACGAACAAAGATATATATTTGTTTTTGTGCCTGTTCGTCCTCATTTTCTGGCCTCAATCTTATGTGCTCACTTCTTTTGCTACCACCAAGACGAGAATCTTTCGAAATTGAATAGTTCTACAAAATAATAAACATCATGTCAACCTTACGATGCAAAGCTAACAATATCCAGTTAACAGATACATCTTTTCCAGTTATTACCCTGTTTATGTTCTTTTAAGCACGCATCTTAAAGTAGATTAGATAAAGAAGTGAGAAAATGAAGGTCACTCTAACCTTGTTTGAGTTTACTTCTTGCTCTTCAGGTAGGTTGTCACTCATCACATTCCACTGTAACTGAACCAAAGCTCGTTGCCTCTCTTCCTGCAAGGTTAGCCCCATTAGTTAAACCCATAAAGATTCATCTTATAATGGATCTTATTAAGAAGCACTTACTTTTTTCCTTTGAAGATCTAATTCTTCTTGCAACTTCTTACAATCATCTTCATACTGACACTTGAATGCTTTCAACTGAACATCATGCTCACTCTTGAGAGCTGTTATCCTCTGGATAAATGTACAAACTATTTATATACCAGAGGCTCTATACTCTTGAATCAGTCTGAACAATGAAGTTATAGCTGTGGGTACCTCTTTCAGTTCATTTTCAGCCTGAATCTGATTTTGTCTCAGTTCCTGGTCATACTTAGCTTTGAGATTGAGCTCCTTACTCTCATGCTCCTCCCGAATACTGAGAATCTGGGGATGCAGATTTCGTCAGTTTATTTGCAAAATAGTTCTTACTTGGACATGCTTTCAGTTATAAATTTCCAAACAGATAAGGCATCTTATGTTATTAAACATACAACTCCATGATTGGTGATGGGTCAACCATCAGGTTTCTTTGGAATCTAATAACACTCATTGTTAATATTGGACGAGTAGAACAATGCATGAAATCAGTAAGAAGATAAGATCTGGTAGCTTTTAGCTAAGAAATAAGCAAGAACCCTTGTACAGAAAGTTCATCTATGATTCATAATATATGAAAATAATCAATCGATGAGTTCAAAGATATGCCATGCATACCAGAGAAGCATGTTCCTCTTGAATGGTCAGCAGTTGCCTCTTTGCTTCTTCTTTGCAATCTGAGAGTTCTTTATCATATTTAGTGGACAATTCTTTGATAATCTTTTCAACCTGAAGTAAGAACCACAAAAAAAATCACCAACTGCTCAGTAGACTGCAAATAAAAGATACTGTAGTCATATACCTTATCCTTTTCAGCATTAATAATTTTCTGCTTCTCCACGTCATACTTCCTCCTGATATCATTAATTGCCTGCCAACAAAATATAGAGATCAAATTTTCTTGCATATTGCATTTCAGATTCAGCCAAGGGTCGTTGGTGAACCCTCAAGACACTAGTTTTGCTAATATATAGGAAACATCGCTTCAGATATACCTGGTCATTCCTCTGTGCTAATTCTTTCAAGTGCCTTGATAATTCCAACTGTTTACTTTCTAGCATCATATCGTATTGCTTCTTTGCTTCTACAAGCTTAGTTTCAGTAGTTACCAGTAACTCCTTGTCCTGAAGTGGGATTCATATTTGATGAGTACTTAAAAGATGGATTAAAAAAACATAAATCCATGTCCTGTAAGCAACTTTTTAGACCTTGATGATTTGTTGGTTCAACTTCTTCTCGTTTTCATTGCACTGGTGGATAAGACACCCTTTCTCCTCTATGACAATTTGGAGCTCGTTCACCTTTTTTGCCAATAAATCCGCCTGCAGCTGATGGCCCTCACTCTCTTTCTGCAAAGCCTCTAGTTCCTCAACTTGTCTCTGTGCATCTGCCTGCAGTTTCTCGTATTGTTCTTTGTTTTCCATCTCTAATGACGAAAGCTTCGATGACAAATTTTGCTGCAAGATATACAAGAAGTAAATTAGCATTGCAGGCATACATTAGATACAGGGCATAGGGATAGAATAGAATTTCTATACCTTCTTATCCTCTGATGTCTTCAAACTATCCAATAAAGTTTCTATTTCCTCTTTCAGCTTCGAAATAACTGATTCTGCGTCAACGTGTTTAGAAACTAGTCCTTTTGCTTCAGACTCCAGTTTATCAATGGTCTGGCTTGTAGAACAGCGTATCCCAGAAAGTTGAGATATTAAAGACTCCTTATCATTCTGGAGCTCAATTATTTTTTCATTTAGTTCATTCCCTGCGGATTCCAGAGCTTCTTTTTGGCCAGTTACGCTAAATAACTCGCCCTGGAGTTGATCAAATGATCTTTGAGCACGATCTGATGCAAGATCTCTTTCTTTTTGCATCAACATAAAGTGGGCATCATATAAGCCACTTAATTTATCAAACTTTTCCTTGAAGGTCAAATTATTTTTGTCCAATTCAGTCAATGCAGCTACCAAGTAGTGGACAAATTCATCGAGCTTCTTCACCTCCTGTTCTGAGCTGACCAGTTTTTCAAACAGTTCATCTGCACTCAGCTGAACACTCGTCTTTTCTTTCTCCAATTTCTCCTGGATACTAACAAGGTCCTTAACCTCGTCTTCCTTTGTTGTTAACTCAAGATGTAGCTTTTCTAGTTGGGAGTTCAAGTTTTCAATGTTGAGTTTTCTTTCAGCTGCAGTTGCTTCCAACTTTGTTATCACAGCATCTGCCACAGCGGAAGCACTCAATAAGAAGATACAATTGCTTTAGATCATGAACGTTTTTCAGAAACGTTGATTTTTCACATCTACTTTTCTGTGTGGCCACATATTTAAGTTCTTCAAATCGCAGTCTAGAACAAGATTATTTTCAATCATCATTTTTTACTGCAAGTGACCAGTTGCATTGTGAATTTATGTAGAACAAGACACAAACCTTTCTTCTCTATGAGACTGGTAGTTCTGCATTGTTCGTTTAGATAGTACATTTCCTTTTGTTCTTTCTCGAGTTTGAGCACCTCAAATTCATTATCTCCTTCATTTTTGACTCAAAGTTGTTACAAACTTGGATACCAATTGCTTTTCAGGTCAGAAATAGAATAATGCAACAACTTACTTCTTGTGATGTTTTCTTTAGCAGCATCTAATCTTGAAGACATGTCTCCAAACTGCTGGTTTAAAGAGTCTATTGCCTCTGAGCTAGTATTGAATTTGCTCTCGAAAAAGTCCTTATCCTTCTCAGCTGCAGATGCAAATTAGGAAACAGATAAAGCAACAAATCATATTTAATATTTCACAAGATCAGATGACTGTATGATCATTTAATGTTACCATCCTGAACTTGGGAAGCCAAGTGCTGCAGAGTCTCAGTAAGTTGATCACACAGAGTCTTTGTTGAAGAGAATTTAGACTCCAATCCTCTCCAAAGCTTTTCATCTTCCTTTTGCCTAACTCTGAGCTTAGCATTCTCATTAAAAGTGCTCTGCAGTTTCTCCTCTAAGGCATAGACATGCTCCATTGACTTTTTCAGCTTACAATTCTAGACCAAGGAAAAGCAAAATTTCCTTCAAATTTAGGTGAAATATGTAACTGCGAATAACTCAGAAGAACAAAACAAGAGCTCGAACCTTCCGATCACAATGAACTTTCCAATACACAAAATATACGCAGATAATCATAAACACAAACACAAACCTAGCAAGATACCTCACATGCGCATCCATCGAAACTAAGTTCGTAAACACAAACAATGTAAGAAGAAAACAGGATAGCTTCCAAATACCGCCAGTTCAAGATCTGTTCTCATAGCTGCTTGATCCTTCACCAGTTTCTCTGTTAAACAAACGTGAAATCATCGGTATCATCATAACAGTACGCTTTGAGAGAGGTTGATTGAGATAAACAAAAATAGAAACCTGCAGTGAGTTTCAAATTCGAGAAACTTCCGGAGGAGATGGAATCCTGATGCGGACGAGCGGAGAAGGAGTTCTTCTTCGCCGATCCAGACAACGATCGGAGTTGATCCAAGCTCTTCATCGCCGGAAACCCTAACTTCTGCATCTCGAGATCGAAGATCGAAATTGAAACGAAAAAATGACGAAAGCGATCTCTTTCTCTTAGTCTCTCGCTCTCAGTTTCTTGTTCGCTCTCGAATTGTGAGATTAATCTGAAATAAAGTTGGGCGCCAAAACACGTCGGTGGTATTTTATACTGGAGAAGCCGGCAATTTTTTAGAGATATACTCCACGCGCGCTATAGAGCTGCGTAAAACTTACGCGGTTTGCTGACGTCAGAGACAAAAAATCGCAGTAGCCAGGTGGCATGATCAACGGCTACGATTAAATCAAACGCAGCAAAACAAAAACCCTCAGCCGCATATAAGCCCCTTCGTCTTCTTCTTCACTTCTTCTTCATCTTGCTTTTTTTTTTCCAAGGTTTTGCCAGAGAGAAACTAGAGATGAGGTTGATAACGCACAACATGCTTTCCTGCAACATCAAAGGAGTCACTAATGGATTTCCTCTACGGATCGAAGTTGGGAACGTGATTGAGAAGGAAGTCGATTTCAATCCCGATTTTCTCAGGCACATGTTCGCGAAGATTGAGTGGAAAGCTCTCGTGGAAGGTGCACGTTCCATGGGATATGCAGAGTTACCAGAGGATTCGCCGGATGCGACGGTTCTGGAATCCGATGAGTCTTTCCTTAAGAAACTCCACCACGCGTTGCTCGAGCTTCACCTTGAGGAAGGTGCGCTTGTTTGCCCTGAGACTGGACGGAAGTTTCCAGTTAACAAAGGAATCCCCAATATGCTTCTCCATGAAGACGAGGTTTAATTGATTGGGATTATTTTCTTGTCGGTTTCAATCTGTGATGTGTTTTGGGGGTTTTGTTAGGGTTTCTGGGTTTTTGTTTCTGATGTGAACTTTTTTAGTGAGATATGCTATTGAATCATTCGTCGTTTTTGGATCCTTTAATTGTATTGGTACTTGGTAGGGTTGGATTCAGGTGAATGGTGCCTTATTGCATAAAATTTATATCTTGATTTTGAGGATTGTTTCATGTAATTGGTCACTGATATCGTAGTATTGGTGCATCTCCTTGATTTGGATTGCATTGTGGGTCTCTCTTTATCATATTGTGTTTATGGGCGATCATGACCCGCTGAATTGTTGTTAGAGAGACCTTGTTCTTATTCTCAAATCTTGAGTCATAAAGCACTGAGCTTTGCATTTGAAGCTGTCAATCTCATTACTTTCAAAAGATGTATTTGTTTCAGTGAAAGCTCGACTCATGGCTCCATATATGATAGTTTTGATTATGATGTTTTCATAATTCAATTCGATCCAAAGCTTTGGGGATTTGTGCTGGATGCTTTCATGTCTTTTCCAGGTGAATGCAGACAAGCTGATTGAATGAATAAAACTCTTGTTGATAGTATTTCGTTCTGGATCATACTATAACATAAAGTACTTTGACTGATTTGGATCCTCACTAGATCAATATTCCAAACACATTGAACAAAAGAGTTTAAGTAGCTCCTCTATTATTTACGTAATGGCGTTTTCATAGGAACCTACTAACAAGCAGTATCCACCACAATACATTGCTTACCCCTCTCAGTCTATGTCCTAGCATCTACCTCGGTCTTTAGGCTTCATTGTCTGTACCTCTTAGCCTTAGGAGTGCAAAGTTCAACATGCACTTCTGCAGTTAGGACCCATGATTCGTTCCTGTGGGTGTTTTAAACATGTTAATCGTTATTTATGTTTCTTCTCCTCTATGGTCGCATGGTTAGTTTATGTGTCTTTAAAAGTAATCGTTAAAACTCTTATGATAAACATTAAACAAGAAGAGTTTGATACAGAATGTGTCAAAAAAAGAAGAAAAAGGAGTTTGATACATTTTAACTAAATATATTTTCTTTCTTTTTTAAATATAATTATCATTAAAATATGTGAAGATTATTATTATGCAGCACCCTTTTACACACGAACCCATTTTTATAACTTTAAGAAGACACGGATTGTATTTCGTTGAATTGGCGTACAAAAAAATGAAAATTAAAGAAGTCGATGAAATGCAGCTCGCTGATAATCAATCGCAGCCGTTGATTACGCCACGTGACTCCTGCGATATTCTGAGTCACTGACGTCAGTATGCCGTTGGGGAGAATGAATCGACTTCTCCGATATAAATACACACCACCGACGTATTGGCGCCTTATTGATCTCAGATTTTTCTCACACAATTCGAGAGCGCAAGCAAGATATTGAGAGTGAGGGTTCGATTTCGTCAGTTTTGTTGCTTACTTTCTCGATCACCGATCTCGAGATGCAGAAGTTAGGTTTTCCGGCGATGAAGAGCTTGGATCAACTCCGATCGTTGTCTGGATCGGCGAAGATGTACTCCTTCTCCGCTCGTCCGCTTCAGGATTCCTTCTCCTCCGGAAGTTTCTCGAATTTGAAACTCACTGCAGGTTTCTATTTTTGTTTATCTCAATCAACCTCTCTCAAAGCGTACTGTTATGATGATACCGATGATTTCACGTTTGTTTAACAGAGAAACTGGTGAAGGATCAAGCAGCTATGAGAACAGATCTTGAACTGGCGGTATTTGGAAGCTATCCTGTTTTCTTCTTACATTGTTTGTGTTTACGAACTTAGTTTCGATGGATGCGCATGTGAGGTATCTTGCTAGGTTTGTGTTTGTGTTTATGATTATCTGCGTATATTTTGTGTATTGGAAAGTTCATTGTGATCGGAAGGTTCGAGCTCTTGTTTTGTTCTTCTGAGTTATTCGCAGTTACATATTTCACCTAAATTTGAAGGAAATTTTGCTTTTCCTTGGTCTAGAATTGTAAGCTGAAAAAGTCAATGGAGCATGTCTATGCCTTAGAGGAGAAACTGCAGAGCACTTTTAATGAGAATGCTAAGCTCAGAGTTAGGCAAAAGGAAGATGAAAAGCTTTGGAGAGGATTGGAGTCTAAATTCTCTTCAACAAAGACTCTGTGTGATCAACTTACTGAGACTCTGCAGCACTTGGCTTCCCAAGTTCAGGATGGTAACATTAAATGATCATACAGTCATCTGATCTTGTGAAATATTAAATATGATTTGTTGCTTTATCTGTTTCCTAATTTGCATCTGCAGCTGAGAAGGATAAGGACTTTTTCGAGAGCAAATTCAATACTAGCTCAGAGGCAATAGACTCTTTAAACCAGCAGTTTGGAGACATGTCTTCAAGATTAGATGCTGCTAAAGAAAACATCACAAGAAGTAAGTTGTTGCATTATTCTATTTCTGACCTGATAAGCAATTGGTATCCAAGTTTGTAACATCTTTGAGTCAAAAATGAAGGTGATAATGAATTTGAGGTGCTCAAACTCGAGAAAGAACAAAAGGAAATGTACTATCTAAACGAACAATGCAGAACTACCAGTCTCATAGAGAAGAAAGGTTTGTGTCTTGTTCTACATAAATTCACAATGCAACTGGTCACTTGCAGTAAAAAATGATGTTTGAAAATATTCTTGTTCTAGACTGCGATTTGAAGAACTTAAATATGTGGCCACACAGAAAAGTAGATGGGAAAAATCAATGTTTTTGAAAAACTTTCATGATCTAAAGCAATTGTATCTTCTTATTGAGTGCTTCCTCTGTGGCAGATGCTGTGATAACAGAGTTGGAAGCAACTGCGGCCGAAAGAAAACTCAACATTGAAAACTTGAACTCCCAACTAGAAAAGCTACATCTTGAGTTAACAACAAAGGAAGACGAGGTCAAAGACCTTGTTAGTATCCAGGAGAAGTTGGAGAAAGAAAAGACGAGTGTTCAGCTGAGTGCTGATGAACTGTTTACAAAATTGGTCAGCTCAGAGCAGGAGGTGAAGAAGCTCGATGAATTTGTCCACTACTTGGTAGCTGCGTTGACTGAATTGGACAAAAAGAATTTGACCTTCAAGGAAAAGTTTGATAAATTAAGTGGCTTATATGATACCCACTTTATGTTGATGCAAAAAGACAGAGATCTTGCATCAGATCGTGCTCAAAGATCATTTGATCAACTCCAGGGCGAGTTATTTAGCGTAACTGGCCAAAAAGAAGCTCTGGAATCTGCAGGGAATGAACTAAATGAAAAAATAGTTGAGCTCCAGAATGATAAGGAGTCTTTAATATCTCAACTTTCTGGGATACGCTGCTCTGCAAGCCATACCATTGATAAACTAGAGTCTGAAGCAAAAGAACTAGTTTTAAAGAATGGTGAAACAGAATTGGTGATTTCGAAGCTGAAAGAGGAGATAGAAACTTTATCAGAAAGTTTGAAGACATCAGAGGATAAGAAGGTATAATAATGATTTATATCCCTATATACTGTATCTAATGCATGTTTGCAATGCTAATTCCTTGTCTTGTATATCTTGCAGCAAGAATTGTCATTAAAGCTTTCATTATTAGAGATGGAAAACAAAGAGAAATACGAGAAACTGCAGGCAGATGCCCAGAGACAAGTTGAGGAATTAGAGACCTTGCAGAAAGAGAGTGAGAGCCATCAGCTGCAGGCGGATTTATTGACGAAAGAGGTGAACCAGCTCCAAACCGTCATAGAGGAGAAAGGAAATCTTATCCACCAGTGCAATGAAAACGAGAAGAAGTTAAACCAACAAATCATTAAGGTCTAAAATGTTTATTCTAGGACATGGCTTTAAGGTTTTTTAGTCTACCTCTTTAGTACTCATCAAATATGAATCCCACTGCAGGACGGGGAGTTACTATCAACTGCTGAAACTAAGATTTTAGAAGCAAAGAAGCAATATGATCTGATGCTAGAAAGCAAACAGTTGGAATTATCAAGGCATTTGAAAGAATTATCACAGAGGAATGACCAGGTATTTCTGTAGCAATGTTTCCATATATTAGCAAAATTAGTAACGTGAGGCCCTTAGCTGAATCTGAGTGTAATATGCAAAGACACTAAAAAGACAATTTGATCTCTATATGTTCTTTTTAGGCAATTAATGATATTAGGAGGAAGTATGACGTGGAAAAGCAGGAAATTATCAATGCTGAAAAGAATAAGGTATTATATGACTGTAGTATCTTTTGTTGCAGTCTACTGAGCAATTGATGTTTTTTTGGTTCTAACTTCAGGTTGAAAAGATAACTAAAGATTTTTCCACTAAATATGATAAAGAACTCTCAAAATGCAAAGAAGAATCAAAGAGGCAACTGCTGACCATTCAGGAGGAACATGCTTCTCTGGTATGCACAGCATCTACTATATCTTTTATTTAACAGATCATGCTGTTTTCATATATAGGCAATCATTTAACGACCTTTCTGGAAAAATTTCTTTGCGGATCTCTTAGATAAACTACCACATCTTATCCTGTTACTGATTTCATGCATTGTCCAGTCCGATAACTATCAATGAGTGTTATTAATTTCCAAAGAAACTTGATGGTTCTGAGCATCCTCAAGCATGAAGGTGCATAAGCTTATTAACAGAAAATGCATATATCTGAAATCAAGTTCCTGTTTTCTTGTATGCATTATCTGTATGGAAGTTTATTTCTGACAGCATGTCAAGCCAAGTTCGAATTATTAGGGAAAAAAACTGAGAAAGCTGCATGTTCCCCAGATTCTCAGTATTCGGGAAGAGCATGAGAGTAAGGAGCTCAATCTCAAAGCCAAGTACAACCAGGAACTGAGACAAAATCAAATTCAGACTGAAAATGAACTGAAAGAGGTACCCACAGATATAACTTGATAGTTCAGAGAGATGCAAGAGTATAGAGCCTTCGGTATTCAAATAGTTTGTATATTTATCCAGCGGATAACAGCTCTCAAGAGTGAACATGAGGTTCAGTTGAAAGCATTCAAATGTCAGTATGAAGATGATTGCAAGAAGCTGCAAGAAGAATTAGATCTTCAAAGGAAAAAAGTAAGTGCTTCTTAATAAGATTCATTATAAGATGATATGGTTTAATTAACTAATGGTTTAACCTTGCAGGAAGAGAGGCAAAGAGCTTTGGTGCAGTTACAGTGGAAGGTAATGAGTGACAACCCACCTGAAGAGCAAGAAGTAAACTCGAACAAGGTCAGAGTGGACTTCATATCTTACTTATTATTATCTATCTATTTTCAAATATGTGCTTAAAATAACATTAACAGGTAATAACTGGAAAAGATGTATCTGTAACTAGATATTGTTAGATATTGTTAGCGTTGAATTGTATGGTTGACATGATGTTTATTATTTTTTAGAACTATTCAATTTCGAAAGATTCTCGTCTTGGTGGTAGCAAAAGAAGCGAGCGTATAAGAGTGAGGGCAGACAATGATGACGAACAGGCAAAGAATCAGATATATATATTTTGTTCGTTTCTGCTTTGTCAAGGCTACACATATAAACACTTCCTCATGAATCAAATGCAGGACTCTCCTTTTTTAAAGGCAAAAGAAACACATGTTCCAAAAATATTGAAGAAAGCTCAAAATATAAACACAGGAAGTGTAATGAGCATTCCAAATCCAAAGCATCATAACAGGGTAAACATTTGAACCCTTGCATCTTTACACTTTCACATCAAAATCAACCTCATTTTTTGGTTTGTGGTTTAAATTAGCAGGTAACTCATCGTGAGTATGAAGTTGAATCGAAAAATGGGAGGATAACCAAACGGAGAAAAACAAGAAATACATCCCTGTTTGAGGTACCTTGTCCATCGAAACAAGAAATATATATAACATGTTCAAGAAACCTAGCTTTACACTCTTTTTCAACAGGAGCCACAAAGACGCAGGACTAGGGCTACACCTAAATTGACCCCCCAAAGTGTCGCCAAGGTAAAATACAAATTCACTACTTTTGCTGATGCTTGAAATGTATAGATCCCCCCTCAAGTAAACTTAGTGCTGAAGTAGAGAGTAAAGAAAAGTAAACTTGTTGATAGGAAAAACATCATATTTTCACAAAATGCACAATAGTTTTTTTCTGTAACTTAACTTATTCCACCTCATCTTCCTTGTCAAGAAAATAGATAATCTGACAGGTGAGAAACAATAGGAGCTCAGACTTTTCATAACTGCTTAGGGCCGCTTAGCCAACTGTTTTGTCTATCCAAGTATAAATACAGTGATCCTTGTGCTATGGAAAGTCCGGCACTTTAAGTGCAGAAATTGTTTATAAGCCAAGAAGTTATGGATGATGCTGTTGTAATGCTACTAGGTTTCTACAGTGTGTTCTGAGTTTACTGCATATTAACTGCAGGGCTCAGTAATGACGGCTCATCCTCGCTCTGCAAATATTGGAGACTTGTTTTCAGAAGGCTCTCTCAACCCATATGCTGATGATCCCTATGCATTTGATTGAAGTCTACCACACAAAGTCAGTTCTCTTCACTACACTATCTCTCTCACTTTCAGAAGCATACTTTTTAGAAGCTTGCTCACCCATCAATGTACATAACATTTAGCTTCTTGCATCAACTATTTCATTCTCTTAACATGAATAACTATGCGAGTGTTTCAAGAACTTGTAAATGTTGGTAAGAGGATCAATCCGAAATTCGTTTCTGATGTCGGTACATATGTTGACAAAAAGTTACAGAGGTTCGCAGAGAATATGATTTACCATTTTTCCAAAAGTCTAGAAACCGTTCAGCTATTAGCAGCAAAGACAAAAATGAGTTCTTATTATCCTTGGAAAAGCCCAACCGATTACTTTGGTCTTCATCTGAATTGATCAGAGAAAAAGTGGTTATATAAATATATAGATTGCTGATCCAGTAGCTGTCGCTAGAGAACATTGATAAACCTTTGCATCAGAAACGTTGAATCTATTGTCATCTTCCTACATTTGTATCTTGTGATATCTATTGGTGGTAACAAATTTAATCATGTGGTTAACAGTTTGTTGTTGAATAATTGGCTTTTACAGAACACTGATTCCAAGTGAAGAGATCAATGAGGCCTGAGAAGAATCGCAAGGAAGAAAGTGGAAAGCAGTACAATCATGCCGATCGAAGCCATTCATAGATAGCATAGAATATAACTATCAGTAGTTGTATATATACATTAAATCTTACATATCTAGTTCCACATACTTGGGCGCACTAGTCTAGGCTAGACTGTCTAGCATAAGAGCTTAAACAAATTTAAAGTCTTAAACTGTTTTGTGGAAGTATGATCATCAGTGTGCATGAACTTGCAGTTGGGACACACAAGAGTTGATTTACATAGCATAACCAGCATGTGACACTTAATACACACTGTTGTCACCATCTCTTGCTTCTTCTCATTGTCATCATCACCTTCAAACTCTAACCAAGACGGGGATCGGTTTAGCCCTAGATCACCTGATATCCCCTTCTTACCTGGGGTCATGATCAAACTTCCATCTTTTGAACATTCATCTTTCTTCGTGATTGTTTTCACAGTAGAACTTGATGACGAAGATAGGTTCAGATCAAGATCCAGCTCTGTCCTGTGATCTTCAAATATCTCTGATTGGATCTGCAAAATAAACTTGAAACATGTTTTAGTTCATGTTTGTGTGCATATCCTTACATATATACTTTGGTTTACGGATTCATACCTTAGCCTCTAGGTGAACCTGAACATCAGGCTTTATCAATATGGCGCTCTCTGACTTTAATCTTTGAAAGAACAGAGTACTACTGTTCTTCTCAATTTTGTCTTGTGTTTGATCTCCTTGTTTGCACCGTTTGAAGGAACCATGAAACGACTCCCCATAGAGTTTCTTCTGATCCCTCTTTTTGGAACAGAAGGTTCCATCATGTAGAGAAAACATTAGACCTTCCACTCTACGCTTAAGAATCTCACTTTGCTTAGGTGTTAGAGAACGTATGATCAGATAGACGAACAGTACGTGAAAGTCGTGTATATATATACAAGATGAGTCACCCAGGGAGTTATTGTCCCCACCGGTTCATGTAGAACAGTAGACAGAGTTAATGAGTTAGATATACCAAAATAAATATCGTAGATATTCGTTGACAATATAGAATTCAATTTGGGATTACTTTGCATGGCACAATATAATGTCCACCTTGGTATTTGTTACTCAAGAAGAATTTATTTTGCATTTATGATCCGTATTAGTGCTCATATCTATCTAAAGATTGGTAACTAAAGATTTTAATCAGTTGAACTACACTCTATAGTTTATTCTTACTATACCGTTGATTTTGGTGGAGCCAAGATTAATTCGAGTTTTGAAGGAAATAAATATATACAATGAAAAGGTAAAGTAATGTAGATGATGATGATGTGTGAGTTTCAAGTTGGATGTGATCAATAAGTGTGGGTATTGCTCCAAGGAGCCTCATTGAAATGTGTAGATTTATAGTTCTATTGAATTCCTCTTTCTGTTGTTTTTTTTTTTTCTTTTCTCTTCCACCACCATAATCATCAATTCATCATGATGATATCATCAACCATCATCTACACTTATGATGATATGCGAGTTGTGTGTATTCTTGTAGGTCATGAAGTTGTCTACATGCATCATATATGTGATTCAAGATGTGAATAGATAATAAATAGAAGCCAGTGAGAAAACAATAATAAATAGAAAGAAACTAAATACAGTTGAAGGAGGAAGGTTGATGACTTCATGAATGCAAAATGCCGAAGCAACTTTAATACCACAATAACTCTCACTCCCACTTTTCAAATATATAACACCAAAAAATACTTATACTTATTACTTCCTCTGATTTTAAAGGATTTTTTTTCACTTTATTTGATTGCTACGCTAAATTTATTGATTGCTACACGGTGTTTTTACTATTGGATTAATAGATCTTAAATTAATTTTTATAACTATATATAAAATAAAAATTTATATTTAATCATTGCGTATTTAGCCAGTAAAAAAAAAGATTGTAAGATTATAATCTTAACAATATGAAAGTATTAATTATATACCAAACAATTTCAAATAACACAGATTGAAATCAGAGGAAGTAATAAGTATACCGTATACGTATTTTTCGGACTCTTTAATTTGGTCAGCTTCCTCATTAATCGCCTTTCTATATTTCCCCTTTCTTTAAATTCTACGGATGCATTTATGGTATCATACATTACATTTTTATATATGTATAATATGCATATACATATATAAATATATAGGTCATGTATATAATATGTGTTAATAAATATTATTGAATTGATCAGCACTTATAGTTTTTAGTGTCATCGATATGTCACCATCCAAATCTAAAACCTAGAGTTAGGATCAACCCATAAAATAAAATTTTGGTGTATGCATCTTACTGAGAAACTTTAAAAGATTCATTAGATCTGTATATCATGTTGTAACTAAAAATGTTTATATACAAGATAAATTAGAACGTAATTACGTAAAATAGAAGTTGAAAACATTTAAAAAAACGTTAACATATATATTCTTCTATGATTATAATAGTTAAAGTAATATTACGGACATTTTAAATAACCGTTTGTACATGTTGCTGAGTGCTTAAGGCCATTCACCATTATGTTATTGCTTGAAACGTCTTGCAAAAGCATTTTACCATACAAAAATCGTGTGTATTATACTATTATTAGAGAGTAACCGAGTAGACATAATAATATCAAGTAAATTGGGCCACACCATGCCATGATTGGTGCTTTAGTAGAGATTGTAATTTTCTCAGATAGTAGTAACAAATTGCCAAAAAAAAAAAAAAATTGAAGAATGGAAAAAAGAAAAAGCTCACGACATCAGCTACTTCATGCATGCAGTTACAATAAAGATACATTACTCGTCATTTTATTAAAAGCTAGCACCAGAAACTCGTAATTTCGTAAATTGAAATATACAAGAAAATAGAAAGAGAACAAAAAGGTTGTATTATTAAATAAAAGCTCCAAGTTTTGGTCACTGACAAAATATATAAGTAATATCTGGAATTACATTAGTAATATAGACAACCATACCAAGTAATTTTTAAAGCTAGTACAAGAAACTTGTGATTCCGTGAAATGAAATATACAATAAACTGGAATAAGGTTGTATGAAACGAAAGCTCCCAGTAAAATCATTTTTTTTTGTTGCGGGTAAAATAGTTACTAGATACAGTATCTTGAATTTCTTGGTTAGATAGAGAATCATAATTGTGGCCTCAGTTAATATTGTTTTCTGAAATACTAAAATAGTTACTATTTCCTGGTGGAAGAATTAAAGATTCAGTACTTGCCTACCCGTTTCCATTAAATAATTTGGAACAAGTATAAATGCCTAAGTATTAACACACATATTGTTTTGTGTTTCCAACGATGATTTTGCAAAACAAATATGCGAATTAAGATATGTGTCAACTGAAGATGACTGCATGTAATTACCATTTGTCATTCTTTAGGATGGTGAGTTATGAAGATACGGGTGAAACTTATTTAAGTTTGAAAACGTTTTCATAATATCGTTTCTCATTATATATAATACAAAGGTTAAATAGTTTTGATAAATTTACTAGAACGGATCAACCTACTTGTACAGTATGTAATCATGTAGTTAGCCTTAGGCGTAACCACATTCATGATTAGTTAGGGATGCTAAATAAATAAAAATTAAAGAAGAATTCGGACTTAATAGGGAGTTAGCTAAACCTATATTAACGACTTCATTTAAAGCAAGCTCTAGCGACTCTTCATCCTCACAAGGTCCTAATAAATGTAACCATATTTTCGAATTTTCTATTCAAGAATACATTTTTATATTGATTTTTTTTTCCTGTCAAGACATTTTTTTTTTAATATTGATAAGCTACATAAATCAATGTTTTCATCTAATCACTATTTTGAGTTATGTTTTTGGTTCGGTATAACCATTAACCATTCTTCTATTCATCCACTAACAAAAGTTTTAGTGAAAGTTTTAGGTTGATTGTGTGATTTGTATACTATTCTCCGGGTCGTCGGGGTGTAGCCCCCTACAAACTTTGCGTTAAGTCTGTAACCACCCGTTTTTAAAAAACAATGTTTAGCCCCCTAAAAATTTTCATCTCGAGTTGCAACCCCCTCTTGTTGACTTTTTGTTTGCCACTGTGCAGCTAACGTGACAAATAAAACAAAAAAATAGAATTCATTAGGCTTGGACGTTCAGGTATTTTTAAATTTCATGACGGGTTCAGGTTTGGGTATGTTCAGGTTCAGGTTTGGAGTTACCCAAATATTCAAAAATCTAAAATTTTGATTCCAAATCTAACCAAATTATTTGAAAAAAACTCGAGTATTTTTACGTAAATCTATCCAAAAATAACTAAAATACCCGAACCTGAACCCGACCCAAAATTTAAAAATACTCGAACAGGTCTTAAATTTCTAAACACGAAAACTCAAAGTTATTAGATTCTTAACCCGTTTAGAGCATATCTAATAATATATTAGATTTTAGGGGATACACCGCGACTACTCTCTATAAATCTCTTGAGCGAAATTCAATTGTTTATTCCTGTATTTTTTTATTGTTTCTAACTATTCATTTTTTTATCATTAGAACTTTTTTATTAATATTAATAAATTTAAAGACCCGTTCGAATATTTTTAAATTTTGTGTCGGGTTCAGATTTGGGTATATTAGTTATTTTTGGATAGATTTATAAAAATACTCGAGTTTTTTTTTAGTTGTTTTCAAATAGTTTGGTTAGATTTGGATATAAAATTTCAGATTTTTAAATATTTGGGTAAACTCTAACATGAAAATACCCGACCTGAACTCGACCTGAATACCTGAACGCCCATGCCTATTGAATTTTATTTTTTATTTTATTTATCATGTCAGCTGCACAGTGGCACTTAGTCAGCTGCATAGTAGCGTCTAGCCAGCTGCACAGTAATCAAAGTCAACCAAAAAGTCAACGAGAAGGGGTTACAACTCGAAATGAAACTTTTTAGAAGACTAAACATTGTTTTTTAAAAACAGGTGGTTACATGCTTAACGCAAAGTTTTTAGGGGACTACACTCCGACGACCAACTATTCTCCTTGGCTTCAGCAGAATCACATTTTCAGTGTACAGATGCATGCTTCTATGTTTTTTTTTTTTTTTAACTTGATGCATCTTCTTGATGGACCTATTTGGATTTTTAAATTGTTGGCCCATTACCGTTCAACCGAACAAATATATTTTGGCATAGGAGATCTTCTATACTACGAAGACGACTCCATGATCATTCCCACACGACCAACGTGTCACAATAGTCATACCCACTAAGGACCAACATCGAGATGTGATTCATGTAACGCAATAAACTTGGTGTCATATGTAAAATTGTTTTAAAGGTTGTTAGAATGTTTCACGTTTGAAAATTCCATTGTATCTAACATAGTATGTAGGGGTGTCAAACTGGGTAAACCAACTCAAACTAACCCATAACCCAAGGAATTGAAACCTAAATGGTTTATGAGTTGATCCAACTCAATTAGTAAATGGTTTGGATCAAACCATAACTCATTTAAATTAATGGATTAATGGGTTAAATGAGTTACCCATAGAATTAAATGAATGTATGACCTGTTTCAATCTAAAGCTCTTTTTTACTCGTAAATCAAAACTGTAAATCAAAATTGTAAATCAAAACTGTATGTGACAAACAGTTTCAATTTCTAGTATTTTTTTGTAATTGTAATCTTCATAATTATACAATTTAATTATACAATTTTTAGCTAATTGTCCAATTTCTACTCTTTGTGTGACCGAACAGATGAGCGTAATTTAGTAAGTTAAATGGACACATATGCAAATCGACAAAATCGACAAAATCGACAAAATCGACAAAATGCCCAAAACGACAAAATCGACAAAATAGACAAAATCGACAAAATCGACATATGCGAATCTGTTATTGGGTAAGCAGCAGAAGGCAGTGCATTTTGCTGAGGAAGTTGAGAACATCGATGAGGGTGAAGCAGAGGACGTCAACTACATAGGTGGTAGTGGGTTTCAGAATTCGTCGTACAACCGCGGCTTCAACAACAACTCTCAGAGAGGAGGATTCTAATCTGATTTCATTTCTTCTAATTTCGGAGCTAACTCTTTTGCTCAGAAGCCATTTCAGAACAGTGGGTACACTCGTACATATGGGAATTCATCTTATCAGACACCACCTCCCAAGACTCAGGAAAGCAAAGTTGAGACTATGCTTGAACAGATTTTGGAGGGGCAGCAAAAGATGACTGTTGACTTCAACGGAAAGATGGATGCCTTATACACTGATTTGAATGGCAAAATCGAAGCTCTGAGCATCCATCAGAAGAAGCTGGAAACTCAGGTTGCTCAAACTGCAGACACAGTGAAGAGACAAGATGGTTTCCTTCCGGGAAAAACGGTGAATCCGAGGGAGCATGTCCATGCTATCACTTTGAGGAGTGGAAGAGAGGTCACTCCAAGGTTGAAGAAGACTTACTCGCCTCAGCAACTCGTCGATCTTGCTGGAGACGACGATGACGGCGATCAGATTCCTGCAATTTCCCCAGTATCGATCGATACTCATCCAATATCGGTCGATACCACTCAACATCAATCGTTTCCCGTTCAGGTTTCTACAGGACAGGTTGAAAAACCAAAGGCATCGATCGATACAGGGGGGTATCGATCGATACCCGTCCAAAAGTCGACCAGAAGCAGTCCACAGGACATGTCGGGAGGGTCTATATACCAAAGATTCCTTTTCCCTCGACCCGCTGCTAAGTCTAAAAAGGAGATAGAAGAGGCCAGATGCCGAGCAATGCTAGAGAAGTTAGTTGTCGAACTCCCGTTCGTGGATGCTCTCAAGACTGCATCAGCTTTTAGAAGATACATCAAGAGGATGGTTTCGAGCAATGTGAATCTCGAGGAAGGTGTACTGAGAATCACCCATGAATGCAGTGCGATTCTTCTCAACAAGATTCCAGAGAAACTACCAGACCCTGGGAGTTTTGTCTTGGATTGCACGATCTTCACTGAGAGGTTCAAACGTTCACTTTGCAATCTTGGCTCCAGTGTGAATCTCATGTCGTATTCAGTAGCTAAGAGGATGGGGATGACATATTTCACACCAACTCGGATCTCCCTGATCCTTGCTGATAGATCAGACCGATTCCCTGAAGGTTTGCTTGAGGACGTCCCGATTACCATTGGGGATTGCTTAGTCCTAACTGATTTCATCGTCTTCGAGTATGATGCTGAACCAAGAGATCCATTGATATTGGGTATTCTTTTCTTAGCTACAGCTGGCGCCCTAATCGACTGCAAGAATGGGAGAATATCCCTCAACATTGGTGATTTGGTTATGACCTTAAACATGGAGAAGATGATAAAGAAACCAACCATAGATGGTCAGACGTTCTTCATCGACACTTTCGGTGAGCTATCAGATGAGTATTTCTTGAGCTTTCGTGTGCTCAGCTGAGACAGGATTAGTTCACACAGAGGTTGCTGCTAGTTATGCCACAACTCTTGACACAAAAACTGAAGCATCGATCGATACCTCCTGTGGTATCGATCGATACCAACCTTTTCTTCCCGAAGAGCTGAACTTCCCTCGTGCTAGATCCAACTCTTGTGATTGGAGTGAGGAGAGAGCTCCTAAGCTTGATTTTAAGCCACTCCCAGCTAGTTTGAGGTACGTTTTCCTTGGCCCTAACTCTACTTATCCTGTGATTTTTAATTCTTCTTTGAACAACGCAGAGGTTGTCTTATTGTTTAGTAAGCTTCGCAAGTATCGCATAGCTCTCGGCTATTCTCTTGATGATATTTCAGGTATATCACCAGATCTGTGCATGCATCAGATTAATCTGGAGGACGAGTCGAAAGCTTTGATTGAGCATCAGAGGAGACTTAACCTGAATCTGAAAGAAGTGGTTAAGAAAGAGAGCTTAAAACTTCTGGAAGCAGGAGTTATCTACGCCATCTCTGACAGCAGTTGGGTCAGTCCAGTTCATGTTGTTCCTAAGAAGGGAGGTTTCATAGTGGTGAAGAATGAGAAAGATGAGCTTATTCCGACTAGAACGATCACCGGGCATCGCATGTGTATCGATTACAAGAAGCTGAATGCAGCGACAAGGAAGGATCATTTCCCACTGCCATTCATTGATCAAATGCTGGAGAGATTAGCCAGTCACCCTTACTATTGCTTCCTGGATGGATACTCAGGTTTTTTCCAGATCCCGATACATCCAGATGATCAGGAAAAGACAACTTTCACTTGTCCCTACGGCACATTCGCCTACAGGAGGATGCCGTTTGGATTGTATAATGCTCCAGCCACATTTCAGAGATGTATGATGTCGATTTTCTCAGACATGATCGAGGAATTCATGGAGGTATTTATGGATGATTTCAATGTCTATGGATCTTCTTTTAAGGGATGTCTGGACAACTTATGCAAGGTACTTCAGCGCTGTGAGGAGAAGCATCTAGTTCTGAATTTTGATAAGTGTCACTTTATGGTTCAAGATGGCATCGTTCTGGGACATAAGGTTTCTAAGGCTGGGATTGAAGTTGATAAGGCTAAGATTCAGGTCATGACAAGCCTCCTTCCGCCTACATCAGTGAAGGATATTCGGAGTTTTCTTGGTCATGTCGGGTTCTATCGCAGGTTCATTCAGGATTTCTCCAAGCTAGCCCGCCCGCTTACTACTCTACTGTGTAAAGATGTCACCTTCAATTTCACGCCATAATGTCTCGCTGAGTTTGAAATGATCAAGAAAGCATTGATTTTGCTCCTATTGTTCAACCACCAGATCGGAACCTCCCTTTTGAGATCATGTGTGATGCGAGCGACTTTGCCGTTGGTTTTGTTCTGGGACAGCGAAGAGACAAGAAGCTTCATGTCATATATTATGTCAGCAGAAAACTGGATGACGCCCAAAGGAAATACAGCACCACTGAGAAGGAGTTACTTACTGTTGTGTTCTCTTTTGAGAAATTTCGCTCTTATCTGATAGGGAGTAAGGTGATAGTGCACACTGACCATGCTGCTCTCAAGTACCTGCTGCAGAATAAGGACATGAAACCTCGATTGTGTCGATGGGTTTTACTGCTCCAAGGTTTTGACATAGAGATCAAAGACAAGAAAGGAGTAGAGAATAGAGTTGCAGATCACCTCTCACGTATGAAGATCAGTGAAGACGTTCCTATCGACGATTTCTTGCCTGAAGAGAGGATAAACTTCATTGAAACTGGTTCTGTTTCGAGTCTGCCGCTGCAGAAGGCGAGCATCGATCGACACCCTTGGTGTATCGATCGTTACCTCAAAACTTGCTTTTGTCAGTTCACGATACAAGCATCGATCGATACTCTCACTGTATCGATCGATACCAGATGCTTTCCACTGCCGATTCGTCTGCAAATAAGCCCGATTCAGAGGAGATTTTTGCTGTCACCACTCCTGCTGAACCTTGGTACGCCGACATAGCCAACTACCTTGCTGCTGACTATGAACCCAAGCATCTCAAGAAGTATGTCAAGAAGATATTCATGAGAGATGTCAGACGTTACTTTTGGGATGAACCATATCTGTACAAGCACTGTTCTGATGGGATCTACAGAAGGTGTATAGATGAATCTGAGGTATCAGATATTTTGTTTCATTGCCATGGATCTGAGTATGCTGGGCACTTTGCTACATTCAAAAGAGTCTCTAAGGTTCTGCAAGCTGGTTTCTGGTGGGCTACAATGTTTAAGGATGCTCAAGCCTTCATCTCTTATTGTGATGTATGTCAGAGAAGAAGGAAGATCTGCAAGCGTCATGAGATGCCGCATAACTTCATACTTGAGGTTAAAGTTTTTGACTGCTAAGGTATTGATTTTATGGGACCGTTTCCTCCATCGCGACAGAACAGATACATATTGGTCGCCGTCGACTACGTCTCCAAGTGGGTAGAAGCGATTGCTAGTCCTACCAACGATTCTGTCGTGGTCCTGAAACTGTTCAAGACAATCATATTCCCCCCGATTTGGAGTGCCCAGAGTTGTCATCAGTGATGGTGGTACTCACTTCATCAACAAGATTTTTGAGAAGCTGCTTAGAAAGTATGGCGTTTATCACCGTGTTGCTACACCTTATCACCCTCAGACTAGTGGACAAGTAGAGGTCTCCAACAGACAGATCAAGGAGATTTTGGAGAAGACAGTCGGCATTACACGGAAGGATTGGGCACTGAAACTCTACTACGCTCTTTGGGCTTACATAACTGCGTTCAATACACCGCTTGGCACCACACCATTCCATCTGCTGTATGGAAAAGCATGTCATCTTCCTGTTGAGATGGAGAACAAAGCAGCCTGGGCTACCAAATTGTTGAATTTCGACATCAAACTTGCTGCTCAAAGACGATTAGTTCAATTGAATGAGTTAGATGAGATCAGACACTTCGCCTATGAGAACTCCAAACTGTACAAGGAAAAGACCAAAGCCTATCATGACAAGAAGATCCTTTCCCGCCATTTTGAACCAAATGACCAGGTACTTATGTACAACTCTCGTTTACAATTGTTTCCTAGGAAATTGCGTTCCCGTTGGACAGGTCCTTTCATCAAAGAGGTCCGCCCACACGGTGCAGTTGTGTTGGTGAGTGCTGAAGGAAAGGAGTTCACTGTCAATGGACAGCGGGTGAAACACTATTGGGCGAAAGCCACCATTCCAGATGGCCACATTGTGCCTCTAGCTGAGCCACCTACCGCCTGACTGCTCTCCATGTCAAGCTAAGGACATTAAACAAGCGCTAGGTGGGAGGCAACCCACTGGTGAGTCTGTACATACGTTTTTATTTGATTCTATTCTTTTATTTTCGTCTTGTGTCTTCAAGTGAACCAGGTCCAGACGACGAGCATCGATCGACACCCTAGGAGTATCGATCGATACCAAGGCAAAAAGGGAATTATGCTGTCACGCTGAGCATCGATCGATACCACTTACTGTATCGATCGATACTCAGCCCCCAGGTACGCTATTCTATAAAACCCTAGGTTTAATCGTACACTTCCCCACCATATCGCTCGACGCCGCCGTATTCTCTCTCGCTCTAGCACGATTTTTTTTTCAATTTTTCATCACTTTCTTCGATTCCAAACTCTAATCCACTCAGATTTTTGATCAAATTGTCATTCCATTACCCATACTTTCGATCTACAAGGTAATGTACTCGATTTCATCCTTTTAGATTTGTTGACAAGATTCAGTTTGGAGTTTGCCTATTTTGTGAAATTCTTATGCTGTTCTTGTCATTTTGGTTCTAGAAGAATGAAATTGCTATGTATTAGGACTAGAATGGATATGATAGGGATGAAGTAGATTTAGGGATTCGATTTTAGGGTGATAGATTTGAAATTGGATGCTTTTGTGATGAACTTTGCGATTCTATCTCGAGTATCGATCGATACCCCCTTGGTGTCGATCGATACCCGACTTGTGATAGAATGGAATTTGCAATACAATATGTAGGGAACCTGTGTGCCTATACTCAGAGTATCGGTCGATACCTGCACCTTTTCAACGCACGAGCTAATCTGCCTTTTGTTTTCTTTTTGACTTCTTCTCAGATGGCTCCCCGCAAGAAGGCACGACAGGATAACGCTTCCGGTTCCAACCCTCCTCGACACGGGTTTAGTCTTTAAGACGAGGTAGAGGCATTATGTGGATCATATTGGCACGCCGGAGTCATCACAGCTATTCTGTCTGGTGATCGCTACAGAGTCCTGAAGGGAGGATTCACAGACAACATAGATCCTCTGAGCTACATTGAGGTACACATCAGTGATCTGCGAGCCGCGCCACGACGTTCGCCATCTCCCTCTGCCCCTATACCTATTGCTCGGCCTCCCTGGCCTAAGTTGGAGGGAAAGAGAATCATTCCACGACGGGATTGGGCTGGTTTGCCTAAGGAGGAGACAGAGAGTGAGGCCTGCATCTATAGGCCCATTGCTTAGGAGTGGGACGACTACGACACTCTGTTCTACAATGAGTGGATACGCGTTGTCATCCTCCCTACTCGATTCATCGATCCACACACCTTGCGCCGTCTCGGTATCGATGTGTAGCTTTCAGAGCTGCTTGAGAAGATTGGCCTAGGGACGTTACATTCGCGTCAAGATGATCTCTTTCCTGACCTCGTTCCCCAATTCCTCGCCACAGCTCGGGTGTACTACCAAGATGAGGTCCACCGCATTGCTTCAGAGTGCACTTTGACCTTTCTGATCTGAGGAGTTCGCTACAGGCTACCTATCACTGACCTCTGCGCCATTGATCCCTATCCTCAGCAGGTAGCTCTTCCTACTCAGTTCCTTGACGTGCAGGTCTTTTGGAGCCACATCGGTCTTGGAGCCTACCACTCCAAGACCACGACACAGATCGACATCCGCCATCCGACACTACGCTGCATTACCCATATTTTGAGCACCACCCTACTCTGCAAGATGGAGCCGAACAAGCTGAGGATTTCCGAGCTAATCTTGTTGTACAAGGCCATTGGAGACCTTATCCCTGAGGACAGGTATGAATGGCCCGTGTTGGACCTCGCGGTACATATAGGCACTCTCTTTGTTCACCATTTGGTCTCTCTGAAGATCAAACCCTTCACAGGCCGCAACTACGCCACAGCGCAGAAGACTGAGTCGGTTGGCAGCCTCCTCACTCCTATCTTCGAGCATTTTGGCATCTCCACTTCTGCTTGCTCGATTGTCACCACTTGATCTCTGATGGATGAGCAGCATATGCAGCACATGCGTTGGCTGAAGCCAACTCGTCGCTGGTGCCTCCCCACGACAGACGGAGAGCTCTGTGTGCAGATCCAGATCCAGATCCGCATCTACTCTCAGCTGCTCCATCCGCGCGTGTCCGAGCACCACGCCAGCTTCTATCCATTCCTGTCGCTGCAGCCGAGGCACCCGCAGATGACTTTGATGGAAGTCAGTCTTGCCGTTCACAGCGCCGCTAGACATCTGCTCCTGCTCCTTCATTTCCTCCACCACCGGATCTGTCGATGGAGACTGCTTCTTTTCAGAGATATGTCGTGGAGAGTCTTCAGAGCATTTGGTTCGTGGTCTCTCGCTGTCGCTGCACGTCCTCCACTGACGCCGACCACACTGTACCCAGCCCTTCATCTCGCTATGTTGTCTCTGATGATGATGAGGATTCCGACTAGTTTCTGCTCCTGGGTTTCACTTTTTCTTTTCTTTGCTTTTCTTTTGTTTTGTTTTCTTTTCTAAACTTGTCTATCTCATTGTCAATACTTGTTAGAACTTATAGTTATCTATTGCTTCTAACTGTGTTCTCTGATCTGACAGTTAATTCATCTAACTTTTGGCTTCGGTAGACACGATTTCGGGTTTCAGAATTGTAGACGACGGTCCTCGGCATCGATCGATACCCTCTAGTATCGGTCGATACTCACTGAGTATCGGTCGACACCAGTCTTTAGTATCGATCGATACCTACCCTTTTCGACGGTACCTTCGAGCTTAAAATTTGAGTCAAATTTTTGTTTTATTGAGTCAAAACAAGTTAGAGATTATGAACCTTTGCTTGATTTCATTGTTCTGACTTTGTTTTTTTTAAGTAACTATTTGTCACAGAAACAGCTCTAAGATCGACTAATGAAAAATCCAAAGACTAACCAGTGGACCAGGAAACACCCATGTCTCCAGCAAATTTTCTTCTAAATCCTGAGCCAAATCTTGCACTTCACCTCTAAGGTAGGTATTTACTAAACTTGATTCATCATTTATATCTGACATAGGAACCCATTTGTTTGAAAATTATGGTATACCTCTCCCTTGACATGTATTGATACAGAATGCGCATAAAAGATGAAATGATTTCCGCCGAGTAGAGGGCTAGGAACATTTCCTATGATCCCATTTTTCTACTTGGATAATGAATGATCACACAAAAGTCTGAAGTGAGGGGTAGGAACATTTCCAGTGATCCCATTATTTGCCTAAGACTTTTGATACTCTGAGAGGGGAGAACTGGGGATTCGGTGGCAAACACCATCAATACTCACGTCTCAAACCTTGATTTGTATATGCAAAGCTAAAAGAAAAAAATAAAGAAACAAAGAGAACATAAAAGAGATAAGTCTGGGGAGAGGAAAATATTACCAGAAGTATGCGATTTAGGTGGTTCCTTAGTAACGATATCATATGAGTAAGAATCTATAAGGTTCATGAATATCAACAACAGTTGTGAAACGGCAATGAAGGATTTAGTATGATTGATGCTGTGAGATAATGTGTGGATAATGGGAGGCTGCGACTGTCTACGGATAAGTACATGGTGGTGAGATCCGAAACTGTTTAAGTGATGATTGGGAGCTTGGGAAAAGAGTCATTTCAATATCTCAAGAAGAGGCGAGTCTCTATGTTTTTAAAACCTCTTTCTCTGTTTGGTTTTCTGTTTGCTTGTGGGCAAGCAAAGACTTAGTCTGGGGGAGTTGATATATCATGGTTTTTACCCGTTTTTAACCATGATATAAGTCCTTTTTCCGAGTCTTTCCAGTACTTTTAGAGTCTTTCAAGTTCTTTTCAGGATATAGGCACATATGGAGTTAAATTGGGTTATTAGAAGCTTTTGAAGCAATCTAGAGTTGAAGCAGTTCGGAAGCTGAAGCTCAGCATCGATCGACACCTGAGGAGCATCGATCGACACCTGAGGAGCATCGATCGACACCGTTTATTTGGTAGAGACACGAACAGATATTCCAGTATCGATCGATACCACTTACTCTATCGATCGATACCCAGCGATTCGGACGTGCATCAATCCCGAAGATTAACCAGAAGTTTTCCTTAATTTTCAATTGGACTCCTAAACCTGTTTTAGCTATATAATTAGGTTTTTGAGCCTCCAGAAAGGCACCTTGTGATTTCTGGAGATTGAGTATTCTGCAATTGAGTTTTTGGGAGAAGAACCTTGAACCCTTTTTGTATTTCTACTCTATCTTATTTATGATATCTATTTTATTCATGATGTTTGTTTCATTCACCATGTCTGAGTAGATTTCCTGTTAGGTTTAGGGTTGTTTAAAAGGTATTTGATGAATTGTTAGATCAGATTTATTTGTTAGGGATTATCCTTAGAGCTTTTCACCTAGACTTGAGATTAATGCTTATTCTAGCCTCGCGAACTAGAATATGTTGTTAGGTTGATTAATTGGCACGAAAGTGTGATTAGTTTCCTGATCTAGTGTTTGGTGAGCAAAAGACCTATTCGCAAAGAAATTTGGTTTAGCCTTTGTGAACAATTGAACTTAATCGTTAATGCTTGTTTGAATTTATAGAATCTGCAAAGAAATTTGGGATTCTTGGTTTAGGCATATATAGTTTTCGCAACGACAGTTGGTTTACTTTACATATGTGTTTCAAGTTCAAGAGCGGAGCTTAATTCATCCCTGACAATTGATTTGATTGATAATTCTGATTTGCCTGCAAATTTCTCTAGACCTAGCTTTTATTCCTCTGATTTACTTCCTTGATTTATTTGTTTTGTTATTTTTAATTACATTTATCTAGCTTAGCTTAATTCTCATTCAAAAATCTATTGAGTGTTATCTTGAGTCTTTGTGGTTCGACCCCTATATACTGCAGCTGCTGCTTTAGTACTTTTAGGGTATTATCTTTGAGCACATCAATCACATGCACACATTAGATTCTTGAAACAGTCTAAGAGAAATCACGGTTCTACCTTTAAAATGTATTAGAAACACAAATACTGGTTTGCAAAAAGTATGTCTTGTTTTTACTTGTGTAACTTTTTTTAAAAATTTCTGTTTTGGACTTTTTTTACATTTAAAGTCAGACCAGTATTCTTGGATCATATGCACACATTAGATTCTTGAAACAATCTGTGGGATCATGTTTCTTTATGATGTATTAGAAACAGATACCAGCTTGCGAATAGTAGGTTCTTTATCTTGTGCAAAATTGTCGAAATCTTTGTGTTTGTTACGAGTAGATGCCATGTTCAAGAAGACGAAATTGGAAAGAGCAGAGAAATTGGTGAAGGATTTGGAGTGGTTCAAGGAACAAGGTTATGAGATTCCAGAGCCAATGGCTCGTGATACAACATATTCTAAGTATTTAAAAGTTTTAGTAGAGAGGGGTCCTGAAGCATTCATTTGTCACTTCTACAACATTTACTTTGCTCATAGCGCCGGTGGCCAAATGATTAAAACAAAGGTAAGAGCATCTCCATTTGTAATCTCTTAATTTGGGTTTCTTAACATTATTTAATTATTATCTTATATACATACAATCTTATCAACCTCATTCTTCTCTTTTCTTTTAAAAACCCTTCTAATATTTAATTATTATTTTATATACATACACTCTCGACGACTCAATTTCTCTCTCTTCATTGAAAACTCCACCACGAAAGTTTCTTAAATAACAAATTTAAGAACTTCTCTCTCTTCTTTTAAAAACCCCTCTAATATTTAATTATTATCTTATATACATACAATCTTAACAATCTCTTTCCTCTCTCTTCTTTTAAAAACCTCTTTAATATTTAATTATTATTTTATATACTTACAATCTTAAGAACTCCATATTTAAGAACTCCAAATGGGGATGCCCTAAAGAAAATAAAACTTTCTGCACTATACTCACTTTGGAAGTTGGGACTATTTTCTGAAAGTTTACAAGTTTTGCAGGTATCTGAGAAGATACTCGATGGTAAAGAACTCGAGTTCTATAAATGGGACGGCCAAC
This sequence comes from Crucihimalaya himalaica, assembly GCA_004349715.1. NCBI lineage: Eukaryota > Viridiplantae > Streptophyta > Magnoliopsida > Brassicales > Brassicaceae > Crucihimalaya > Crucihimalaya himalaica. Next base: position 3,207,273 of record SMJT01000005.1, read on the forward strand.
TTTCTCAGTTGCTGCAGAATGTGAGGTAAAAACTGAACAAAGTTGCAGAGGTCTAGAACATATATAACACTATTGTGAACAAGAAAGATTTCACACATACTCTTTGTTTGGAAGAGACTGAGAATTCTTTCAAGTTTTCTGGGGAGATTCTTCGTCTCATATTGGCGTGATTTGATTCACACATACTCTTCGGATCTTCAATGTTCAATATCCAATAAAAACCTTTTGCTAGTTTTCGTGGAACCAATACGATTCCGGAAGTTTGTGTAGTTTCAAAATGTATTTTCCAGATTTTGTGTAGTAAAATCAAGAGGACAAAAGTTTCGGCGTAATTTATATGGATTAGTTTATCCCTATGAAATATGAAAAAAAACGATGTTTTCATGCAAAGAAAAACTATGTTACTAGTTACTAGAATATAAAATTATTATCATTATTATTTTGTTGGAAAATGGATACAAACGAGATTCGTTATTACACTCACTTGGCGATCTTAATATAGATGTATATTTGGTCGTTATTACACCGAAAACGAACCTAAAAGCAAAGACATGAGATTATATGGTCGTATACAAAGTTGAAGTTTTACCGTGTTTGAAGAGGAAACAATGGTTCAACATCTGACCACAACGAAGACGACCCTACAGCAATATTGTATTGAGAAGCCGGAGCGGTGACAACCACGTTGTTCCCTGATTCTACCCTTATGATATCTTCCACAATTCCTTTGTTTTTTTCTTCCTCTTCCTCGTTTTCGCTAATATACTCATGTGGTTGCATATCTCCAGAAGACTTACGTATATTTTCAAGTTCCATTGACACTTCTCTCATGCTTGGTCGTTTCCTCCCTTTCAGATTGAGACACTTCCTTGCAACTTTTGCCATTGCAGTCACTTGACTCAACACACAATCATCTCTTATTCGAGCATCGATAATATCGTAGAGTTTGTTTTCTTTCATTGCAAGAATGAAATAAGTTGCTAATGTCCTGTTTTCTTGAGACCGCAGAAAAGAAATCGACTTTTCTCCAGTTATTAGCTCCACTAGCACGACCCCGAAGCTATAAACATCACTTTTGTCTGTGAATTGGCTAGACTGAAAGTACTCTGGATCCATATATCCCACCGTACCTGAAACTACCGTTGTCAAGTGGGTATGATCCACTGTTACCGATCTTGAAGTTCCAAAATCAGATACTTTGGCTCGATATTTTTCATCCAGCATTATGTTTGTAGACTTGACGTCTCTGTGATAGATTGGAGACGATGCGGACGAGTGCAAGTATGAGAGAGCTCCTGCAATATCTATAGCAATGCGGAGACGCACTTTCCAAGTAGCCATCGTGTTATCATCAAACTCATCATGAAGATGTTCGAAAAGGTTACCATTAGGAACAAACTCATAGACGAGAACTGGGACATTTGTCTCAAGGCAACATCCCAAGAGTTTCACGATGTTCCTGTGGTTGATCTGTGAAAGAATGACAACCTCATTGATGAACTCTTCTAGCTTGTCTTCGTCCACGACTTTGGACTTTTTGACAGCTACAATTCTTCCATCGACAAGCATTCCCTTGTACACGGTACCTTGACCACCCTGACCAAGTATTCTATTTGAGCTGAAGTTTTCAGTAGCTTTCTCTAATTCTCTCGAACTAAACACTTTTGTCTTCTCGACCCTGCCTTCTTTTGAAGTCAATTGTTGTTCTAACAATAGACCCCCGTTACGCTTGAAGAACTTCTTCTTTTGGTTTAGCTTCCTTTGCTTTTTAATAAATTTGTATAACAAGTATATTCCACCAACAAAGATCAATGAGCCAAAACTAGCACCAATACCTGCAAACACAGAAAATAAAAAGCAAAAACTTTTTTTTTTTGTTTACTTCTTGGATAAATGGTAATATAAACTTTTTTTTGTTTTACTTATTGGATAAATGGTAAATAAAGTTGAAAAAATGAAAAAGAAAAAAAAATGTTAGATGATGATTAAAGGGACCATCACCATTTGGAGTAAATGTTCCCACGACTTACCTATAGCAATTAGCCGTGGTCGATGATTATTGTAATGACAGTCATAGCCTCCCTCATAATTGACACATGTGCCTTCTTCCCCACAGTTATCTCTCATATCCTTGCATTCATCAATATCTGGTTTCCAAAATATAAAGAGATTGTAAACAAACGATGATTTGAATAAAAACATGAACTATAAACACAATTACTAACCTTTGCATCCGCCTAAACGGTGTGGGTTGCCTCTGAATCCCCTACTGCATGAGCAGCTTGCATAGCCTAGATAAGCATTGTCGTAGTCGCATACACAACTTCTTATGTTCCTTGTTATGTCCCCTTCTGGGGAGTCATCTATTTTTTGATTCTTGTACTCTTTTACACTATAGCATCCCAGAGACTTTACAAAGGAAAGATTCGCCGTTTTGATAAACCATCCTAGCTCAACCGTACTGTATCTTCTAGCATGAATCCTTTGCGGATCAGATTCTTTAGACAAAAAGTTTTCCTTGCTTGTCAAGAAGGCAACTTTGCACCCTGTCGTTGTGGTGTTTTCTATTCTCACACCAACAATCTGTTGATACGTATCAGGCATGTCTGCCTTGCAGCATCTAATACCATTGCAGCTTGTTTCTTCATCCATAATGCTTCCTTCACGATAACAATGCTCGTCGTAGCCATTGTTGTTATAACATTTGATTACTGCAAGATAATCTTTTGTAGGCGTATGGGATTTTGTGCAGCTTGATTCGCATTGCACTAAGCTTGGCTCCACATTCGTCAACGATGCCGTGTTGTCGCAACCAAGCGCTATCAGTGTATTTGTTCTGCTAACGTAAAAAGGGGTATCCGTCAAATTCAAAAGTCCTCCAAGCTCTTCTCCACTGCTTGAGCATCCCTTTGAAGTTATTGGGTTTTTAATGCGAACTGACCTGTACGGTGTTGAAAAGCGGAGAGACTCGAGTTCAGTCGGAAGAGAGATACCCACAACTTCCTTGTTGATTACGGAAAGATAAGGGACGAGCTTTCCAGAAGTAGAGGTATTACATGTAATTTCGTACCACTTCTCAAGATAACAACCCTTTCCAACTCCAAATGGGTATGGGATCTCGATTCCTCCACATTCGGTTGGACAAGAAACTGTGAGATCCGCAGACTCTAGTGTAATCAAAAGTAGCAAAGAGAAGAGAACCAAAAGAGAAAAACTGTTATAAAAACTCACCATTGCTCAAGAAAATTTGTTCTTTCCTGAATATTGAGTTTCGTAAAAGCAGATGGGCTTTTGTAGGAAAAGGCATGTGAGAAAAGTTCATTTTACTTGGACATCAGTTAAGTCTCAAGTCTCAAGTCTTCGTCTTTTTATTTTTTTTCTTTCAAAAAAATAAAAAAATAAAAAGTTGAAGATAAGTAGCACCTCATGTTTTTGCTTCTCTACTCTGATCAGTGCAAATTTATGATTGTAGGCCTACTAAAAGCATGTCACATCTCCCTTAAAAGCATGTCACATCTTCCTCCATATTTTGAATTTTCTTCGTCCTAATGTAATATAAACGAATTGGTTACTGTTACCAGAATTTAATTTTGAAATTGGACCATACTTTCCAAATATTGGGTATAGTTGTAAACCGGTTTGCGTTTTGAAATTGGACCATACTTTCCAATGTTCAGTTCTATTTCATAAACCCGTTTACTTGGACAGCAATTATCTCAATCAACAAATTCAAGACAACGCGAACCTTTTTATGACTCCACTAACGATTGTGCTTGTCAAAAACTTTTGAAAAGAAAATAAAAAGAAAAGCCTAAACGAAATAACAATCGATAGAGTTTAAATGGATAATCAAAAGGTAATGACACTCTCATTTTTTTTATTTGAAAGTTTAAATGCGATTAATCCGAGAGAGTAGTTAAATGTTCCTAGACTAGAGAATCGTCATTATACGATCACATGGCACAAGTGATACATATAAACCAATCAGATTCATAGTACGATATCGAGCTACTAAAGCTTTCGAAACTCATCCTTACCAGGGGCCAACTCACCCAATAGAGGTGCCTTAGATGGCTAAATGATAAGGCTTCTCCAACATCACTCCTGGAACTGGATTGTATGTGTCACTGTGGTTTTAAGCATATAAATGAAGTTAGGTCCTGTTCGTTTGGTCATTCAGATGGTCCATCTGGATGAAGCTACGAAATGATGTTCGTTTTGTGCAGAAATAAGCAACATCCAGATGAACCATCTGAATGAGCTTTTAAAATTTAGCAACATCCAGATGAACTCATCTGACTGAACCGATTTAGAGCATCCAGATGGAGCTGATTCATTTAAAAATATCAAATGACGAATATACCCCTATTAAAACTAAATAATTACATCAATCCTAAACCCTTAAATTCACTAGCTCGATTATGTTCTCTCTATTCTCGACGACGAAGGTAGACGAAGGTAGACAGGTGATCATGATGTTTTGTTTTGTTTGAGTTTCGGTGAAGACAAAAACTGAGGTATGTTTCTGGGTCCATGTTCTTCTGTTTCTGGGTCGATTTGTTTTTTGGGGTTTATTGAAGCTCGATCGAAATTGGTAAAATTGGTACATTTCAGATCTGCTTTTTACTGGGTTTCTATTTCAATGTTCTGTTTGCTTTAAAGATATTCACTCTTTGACAATCTCTTAAGCGAATTTGACAATCTATTTCAATGTTCTCTTTGCTTTAAAGTAGATATTACAGTGATACTCTTGTTGCCTTTACTTGTGTGTGTGTTTTTATTTGTTCAGCACTATGTGTTCTTCTTCTATGTTGTTTATATGGTATCTATGCAATTTATATGGTCTCAAGTCGTAGCTTTGATTTCTCCAATTTTGTATATATCTATGGTTTTCCAATTTCTTGTAGTTTGGTTAATTTAAAAGATGGTAGCTATGCAAATTCTTGTTTCTATGGTAGCAATGCAATTTCGTAGCTTCGATTCTCCATTTGTATATATTTATGGCTTTCCAGTTTTGTAGTAGTTTGGTTAATTGGTCCTTCAATTTGCTATTGTGGGATCGTTGCTTTTTAGATTTAGAGTACTACAACAAAGCGAGTTTATGGGACTGTTTCGATTGATCTTTGTGATATTTAAACTCTTATAGGATTGAGCTACAGAGTTTTTGATATTTTGTGGATGTTTGTTGTCTTGTGAGACAAACTCAGGGACACTTTAGCTGAATGCATAGGTTCTCTTATGGTTTCTATGAGCTATGTTACATTCTCTGTATGAGCTAAAATGCATATGAATAGCATTGTGTTTTTACTCCTTATTTGTGTTGATTTTGGTATTTTGGTTTTGCATTATAATCACCATTATGTTATATGCTATGACATCATTGATGTGTGTATTATATGTTGATTATTGATGAGATTTAGGTTTTTTCCTAACCACAGACTTTGTTTACTTTTTTATTCACTGATTTTGTTTCAGTAACTGAGAATTGTTTGAGTTAGACTTGCAAAACTAGTCTCGTCTTTATTGCAGGTTTAGTTTCTAAAGCTTTGTTCCCTGCATTGTATGTTTCATCCCTCCTGATCCTTGCTTTGGATTGAGATATGTATATGATGCATGATTTGTTCTTAATTTGTTCTTATTTCAAGTTCTTGTGCAAGTTCAGAATTAACCGTGTTTGTGATATAATATAATTCCTTAATAGACGTTAATGTAATAAGCTTTTAAACAACAAAGAATACAGTGTAGTAAATCACAGCATGTCATGCGTTCTTGATCACCACTATCTCTGCACTTTCTCCTATATGTCTGTATAGAATATTATAAATTTTACTCCTTATTTGTGTTGATTTGGTTTCGATGTGCTGAGAGTTAAGATTGAGTTGCATTTAGTAGACTACAATCTATCATGTTTATGGGACTGTTTCAATTGATCTGAGCTGAAATTCTCTGTTCTTTCTTCAGTAACAATCTCTGCAACAATGACTTCTGTCCCTGGTAGTGATATGAGTAAACTTCCTCTATAAACTCATTTTAAATTGAATGTTTTTTCTGAAATTTAGATTGACTTTTACAAAAAAAAACATGTGTTTATTAGAACCTTGCTTGGAGTGATGAACAAACACGTTATTATCTTCAACTAAGAATTGAAGAGAACTTGAAAGGAAATGTAAGAAAACAGATTGTGAATGATGCTGGGAGACAGACAATTATCGACAAGTTCCATGAGGCATTTGGGGAAAGACATCCTTGGATGAAATTTAGCATTAAGTTCACTACTTGTAAGAAGTAGTATGAATCGTTTAGGAGACTGTCTCATAATAGAACTGGGCTTGGTTATCATCCAAATGGATTCATAAAAATGTCCGATGATTGGTGGAACGAATGGTGTAAGGTACATATTCTGTTTATGCTTTTTCTTTGGTTTGATGACTTCTCAAGCTTCTTCTAGTGTTTCTAAACTTATTGTTTGATTGCAGGAATGGCCTGGAGCTAGGAAATTAAAATAAAAACCAGTGGCAAACATGGATTTGATGGAAAAAGTCTTTAGTACGGTTCATGTAAGTGGAGCAGAAGGCTGGACTGCTCAACAAGGTGAAGAGCATTTAGACACAATGCATCTGGATCAAGATGTTGATGCTGATGCTGATTCTGTATCAAGGCAAATCCCTCCTACTCAAGATGTTGATGCTGATGCTGAATCAAGGCAAATCCCTCCTACTCAGGGCAATAATGACAATGGTCCATCATCGTCCAATATTGGCAATGGTCCCTCATCTTCTAGTAGGTCGAGAGCTAGTAAAAAAGATCAAGGTTTGAGCAAGCAGGACAAGATGTGGCAGATGTGATCAGGGATAGTGTTCAGTCACGGGATAAGATTCTTTCTCACAAGAACCAACTAATAAAAAGCCACCCTGAGTTTAGTTGTAGCCAGCTTCGAGCTATGGAGGTTCTACACTCGCTGCCAACAATAAGGATGTGGTCTCCCTTGTACAAAGCAGCAATTCAGCATCTTAAGCAAGATATTGCTAACCGTCAGACGTTTTTATTTTATGAAGATGATGAGAACAAGGTTCTCTACTTAGAGTGTGCAACTAGTGAAAGCAGAGATGCATGAGAATAAGATAGTTTCTTAGTTTCTTTTAATGTTTCTTGTGTACTCCTCAGTTTACTCCTCAGTTTCACTCTCTATTTGAACTTGTTTACTCCTCAGTTTGAACTAATATCTTTTAATATTAGTTTACTCCTCAGTTTCACTATCTATTTGAACTTGTTAGTGTTAATTTTGATTCTGTTTTTCTTGTCTTTCAGTTTCAACTTTTGACTATGAAGTCATTGAGATATGGTTTTGCATCATTTGTAACAGGGAGATTATAAAAATTTGTTTAACTTTTGTGTGTTTGGACTATGGACAAGTATTTATGAGGGGGGTGTGTGGAAGATAAGAGTCGAACTTCCTGATGCTTATCCTTGCAAATCTCCATCTGTTGGTTTCATTACTAAAATATAACACCCGAATGTCGATGAAATGTGAGTATAGGAATCAAATCTTTGGACAGTGATTATAGGATACAGAAGTTGACTAATTCATAATGGTTTTTGCAGATTAATTGCAGGCTAAAAGCAAAGGAGGATCACAAGTGATGAGATGAACAGTAAGGTATGACTACACATCTACACATGTTGTTGATAGAAAGGAATCTGTATCTTCATATTTGATTACAGTTTTGAATGAAAGCCTTGTTCTGCTCCGGCTTCTCCGGTCATGTCTGATTCTGTGTCTTCTATTTTTGTCTCGTCTCCATATAGATTTTTGTCTCTGTTTTTTGGTTTAGATTTTTCTCTTGTTCTTGTTCTGATTTTGATCCTTCTGCTTTAGATTTTTAACTGACCAAATTCTGACATTTAGATTCTGGTTTTAAAGGAAACATTTAGATTTTTAATTGAGAACGATGACATGGATTTGGTACTTGAAGAGGAGAAAAACATGTATGCTCTAATAGAAGAAATGTATGGAGTGATGGAATTCGATACTGACAGACAATTAGTGAGGACAAATCGAGGTGGAGGCTGGCGTCGTGTGCAGCGGTTTATGTTCGAGTCTAAGGTACAATGCTTTGATATTCTACGGATGCACCAGTCAACATTTAGGAGATTATGTAAGTTGCTATCAGAACATTATCAGTTAGAAGAATCTTGCCATGTTTACCTTGAAGAGAGTGTTGCAATGTTCATAGAATTGGTTGCACAAGATCTAACTGTACGGGTCTTAGCTGAGCGATATCAGCATTCACTTGACACTGTGAAAAGGAAGTTAGATGAGGTGTTAAGTTCTATCTTGAAACTGGCAGCTGACATTGTGAAACCGACAATGAATGAGTTCACAAAGACCAGTCCTGTTCTAGTAGATAATTCATTGTATTGGCCTTATTTTAAAGATTGCATTGGTGCCCTAGATGGTACTCATGTGCCAATTCGCCCACCATCTGGGAATGTTGAACCATTTAGAGGTAGAAAAGCAGAAGCAACCATGAATGTGCTAGCTATATGTAATTTTAGTATGAGATTCATATACGCTTATGTTGGGGTTCCCGGGAGAGCACATGACACAAAGGTTCTAACATATTGTGCTACACTTGAAGCTTCTTTTCCTCATCCTCCACCTGGAAAATACTTCTTAGTTGACTCAGGTTACCCAACCAGATCTGGTTACTTAGGCCCTCACCGTAAAACTAGGTACCACCTAGACCAGTTCAATAGAGGAGGACCACCGACAAACAGTAAGGAACTGTTCAACCGCAAGCATTCCGGTTTGAGATCCATAATTGAGAGAACCTTTGGTGTATGGAAGGCCAAATGGAGGATTCTAGATAGGAAACACCCTAAATATGAGTTGAAGAAACGGGTCAAAATTATAACAGCAACAATGGCTCTCCACAATTTTATCTGAGATTCGCAACAAGAGGATTGTGATTTTGCACATTGGGAAGCTGTGGAAGCATATGAACAGCATGGTGATGAAAATGATAGTGATGGGCATGTTCCTTACCAACCAGCTGGTGATAGAATTATGGAGGCTATGCGTGACTCTATTACTCTAGAGATGGCGAAAGGAACTAGACTTCCATATTAATAGGTATTAATTTTCATTTAGCTTTAGTTTGTGTTTTTACATGTTCTTTTCGTCTCTGTTAGTGTTTTCACATGTTCTTGTGATATGTGGATGTCTCACTTGAATTTCATAGGATTAATAATTTAGCTTTAGTTTGTTTCATAGGTAGTTTCCTTTCGACGATTTGTGTGTAGATTGATGAACCTGATGGTAAAAACGTTGAGATGGTGAGAAATTGACCTAGTTTTTTGTCGGGATACAATCGTAAAGTATTTTACTGCAAGTCGAAACTCTAGTTTTGTGTTGTTGATTGACAAACCTGTGTGGGATCAGAGATTTGGTAAAACCATGGTCTTTGTTTGAGGTTCTTGTGATGTGTGGATGTCTCACTTGAATTTCATAGGATTGATAATTTAGGTGTATATGTATATATATTGACACGAGTTGATATTGATTGCTCTTTTTTACTTGTGCAGATGGATAAAGCAGAAATGGTTTCATATTGTTCACTTGGTCCTTGCTCGAAAATCTGCAAGGAGTTATGTCTTTTGCAAGGAAAATCTGCAGGAGTTATGTAGAGCTACTGAACAAGGATGATTGTGATTCTCTGGACCAGTGCAAGTACTTGAAAGTGACTGCTCTTGGGCTTATCTTTACATGATGTGCTCGGGTCTCCAGACAATAGAGTAAGCTTTGAAACAACAATTTCACATAAATTTGAAACTTTGTATGCTATATGTATCACATCATAAGTTTTTCATATTACATTGCTATATTGTTCTATATTGGTTAGAAATATGAAGTTTAATGAATTTTATTGCAAATTGAATCTTAATTTATAAATTGATATGAATCTACATGACTAAAATTAATTTATAAATGTTAAAATAACAATTTGAAAATTATTTAATTGTAATTAGGGGTGTCAAACTGGGTAAACCAACTCAAACTAACCCATAACCCAATGAGTTGAAACCTAAATGGTTTATGAGTTGATCTAACTCAATTAGTAAATGGTTTGGATCAAACCATAACTCATTTAAATTAATGGATTAATGGGTTAAATGAGTTACCCATAGAATTAAATGAATGTATGACCTGTTTCAATCTAAAGCTCTTTTTTACTCGTAAATCAAAACTGTAAATCAAAATTGTAAATCACAACTGTATGTGACAAACAGTTTCAATTTCTAGTATTTTTTTCAGTATTAGAGGGGGCGTGTGAAAATAAGAGAAGTCGAACTTCCTGAATGCTTATCCTTGCAAATCCTCCATCTGTTGTTTCATTACTAAAATATAACACCCGAATGTCGATGAAATGTGAGTATAGGAATCAAATCTTTGGACAGTGATTATAGGATACAGAATGACTAATTCATAATGGTTTTTGCAGAATTAATTGCAGGCTAAAAGCAAAGGAGGATCACAAGTATGAGATGAACAGTAAGGTATGACTACACATCTACACATGTTGTTGATGAAAAGGAATCTGTATCTTCATATTGGATTACAGTTTTGAAATGAAAGAGCTTGTTCTGTATCTCTCCGGCTTCTCGCAGGTACGAGTACTTCTCTGGTCTCTTTCTCTCACTCTCCATATAAACTTATTGTTTGATTGTAGGAATGGCCTGGAGCTAGGAAATTAAAAGAAAAACCAGTGGCAAACATGGATTTGATGGAAAAAGTCTTTAGTACGGTTCATGTAAGTGGAGCAGAAGGCTGGACTGCTCAACAAGGTGAAGAGCATTTAGACACAATGCATCTGGATCAAGATGTTGATGCTGATGCTGATTCTGTATCAAGGCAAATCCCTCCTACTCAAGATGTTGATGCTGATGCTGAATCAAGGCAAATCCCTCCTACTCAGGGCAATAATGACAATGGTCCATCATCGTCCAATATTGGCAATGGTCCCTCATCTTCTAGTAGGTCGAGAGCTAGTAAAAAAAGATCAAGGTTTGAGCAAGCAGGACAAGCTGTGGCAGATGTGATCAGGGATAGTGTTCAGTCACGGGATAAGATTCTTTCTCACAAGAACCAACTAATAGAAAGCCACCCTGAGTTTAGTTGTAGCCAGCTTCGAGCTATGGAGGTTCTACACTCGCTGCCAGCAATAAGGATGTGGTCTCCCTTGTACAAAGCATCAATTCAGCATCTTAAGCAAGATATTGCTAACCGTCAGACGTTTTTATTTTATGAAGATGATGAGAACAAGGTTCTCTACTTAGAGTTTGCAACTGGTGAAAGCAGAGATGCATGAGAACAAGATAGTTTCTTAGTTTCTTTTAATGTTTCTTGTGTACTCCTCAGTTTACTCCTCAGTTTCACTATCCATTTGAACTTGTTTACTCCTCAGTTTGAACTAATATCTTTTAATATTAGTTTACTCTTCAGTTTCACTATCTATTTGAACTTGTTAGTGTTAATTTTGATTCTGTTTTTCTTGTCTTTCAGTTTCAACTTTTGACTATGAAGTCATTGAGATATGGTTTTGCATCATTTGTAACAGGGAGATTATAAATATTTGTTTAACTTTTGTGTGTTTGGACTATGGACAGGTATTAATTGCAGGCTAAAAGCAAAGGAGGATCACAAGTGACGAGATGAACAGTAAGGTATGATCACATATATATGATCCAAAGACATCGTTAACAGAAATCGTCAACAACAGTATGTAGGCTTATAGTTGTATATGAGATTGCTCAGCACTTTCTTAGATGGTGGTCTGTTGCTTCCGTGCATTCATATTTGTGAGCTTATTACAATTTCTGAAGTGCTAGTTTTGTCCTCTTGGCTGTGTTTTTGTATTATGTTTCATCAGTAGGTTCAATACTCTTCGTTCACATGTATATAATTTTGTGCTTGAATTTGCATAAGTCTGAACGTGATTCTGTTTCTTCTTTGTTTCTGTTTTTGGTTTAGATTTTTGTTTTGTTCTTGTTCTGATTCTGATCCTTCTGCTTTAGTTTTTTAATTGACCAAATTCTGACATTTAGATTCTGGTTTTACAGGAAACATTTAGATTTTTAATTGAGAATGATGACATGGATTTGGTACTTGAAGAGGAGAAAAACATGTATGCTCTAATAGAAGAAATGTATGGAGTGATGGAAGTCGATACTGACAGAAAATTAGTGAGGACAAATCGAGGTGGAGGCTGGCGTCGTGTGCAGCGGTTTATGTTCGAGTCTAAGGTACAATGCTTTGATATTCTACGCATGCACCAGTCAACATTTAGGAGATTATGTAAGCTGCTATTAGAACATTATAAGTTAGAAGAATCTTGCCATGTTTACCTTGAAGAGAGTGTTGCAATGTTCATAGAAATGGTTGCACAAGATCTAACTGTACGGGTCTTAGCTGAGCGATATCAGCATTCACTTGACACAGTGAAAAGGAAGTTAGATGAGGTGTTAAGTTCTATCTTGAAACTGGCAGCTGACATTGTGAAACCGACAAGGAATGAGTTCACAAAGACCAGTCCTGTTCTAGTAGATAATCCATTGTATTGGCCTTATTTTAAAGATTGCATTGGTGCTCTAGATGGTACTCATGTGTCAATTCGCCCACCATCTGGGAATGTTGAACCATTCAGAGGTAGAAAAGCAGAAGCAACCATGAATGTGCTAGCTATATGTAATTTCAGTATGAGATTCATATACGCTTATGTTGGGGTTCCCGGGAGAGCACATGACACAAAGGTTCTAACATATTGTGCTACACGAGAAGCTTCTTTTCCTCATCCTCCACCTGGAAAATACTTCTTAGTTGACTCAGGTTACCCAACCAGAGCTGGTTACTTAGGCCCTCACCGTAAAACTAGGTACCACCTAGACCAGTTCAATAGAGGAGGACCACCGACAAACAGTAAGGAACTGTTCAACCGCAAGCATTCCGGTTTGAGATCCATAATTGAGAGAACCTTTGGTGTATGGAAGGCCAAATGGAGGATTCTAGATAGGAAACACCCTAAATATGAGTTGAAGAAACGGGTCAAAATTATAACAGCAACAATGGCTCTCCACAATTTTATCTGAGATTCGCAACAAGAGGATTGTGATTTTGCACATTGGGAAGCTGTGGAAGCATATGAACAGCATGGTGATGAAAATGATAGTGATGGGCATGTTCCATACCAACCAGCTGGTGATAGAATTATGGAGGCTATGCGTGACTCTATTACTCTAGAGATGGCGAAAGGAACTAGACTTCCATATTAATAGGTATTAATTTGCATTTAGCTTTAGTTTGTGTTTTTACATGTTCTTTTCGTCTCTGTTAGTGTTTTCACATGTTCTTGTGATATGTGGATGTCTCACTTGAATTTCATAGGATTAATAATTTAGCTTTAGTTTGTTTCATAGGTAGTTTCCTTTCGACGATTTGTGTGTAGATTGATGAACCTGATGGTAAAAACGTTGAGATGGTGAGAAATTGACCTAGTTTTTTGTCGGGATACAATCGTAAAGTATTTTACTGCAAGTCGAAACTCTAGTTTTGTGTTGTTGATTGACAAACCTGTGTGGGATCAGAGATTTGGTAAAACCATGGTCTTTGTTTGAGGTTCTTGTGATGTGTGGATGTCTCACTTGAATTTCATAGGATTGATAATTTAGGTGTATATGTATATATATTGACACGAGTTGATATTGATTGCTCTTTTTTACTTGTGCAGATGGATAAAGCAGAAATGGTTTCATATTGTTCACTTGGTCCTTGCTCGAAAATCTGCAAGGAGTTATGTCTTTTGCAAGGAAAATCTGCAGGAGTTATGTAGAGCTACTGAACAAGGATGATTGTGATTCTCTGGACCAGTGCAAGTACTTGAAAGTGACTGCTCTTGGGCTTATCTTTACATGATGTGCTCGGGTCTCCAGACAATAGAGTAAGCTTTGAAACAACAATTTCACATAAATTTGAAACTTTGTATGCTATATGTATCACATCATAAGTTTTTCATATTACATTGCTATATTGTTCTATATTGGTTAGAAATATGAAGTTTAATGAATTTTATTGCAAATTGAATCTTAATTTATAAATTGATATGAATCTACATGACTAAAATTAATTTATAAATGTTAAAATAACAATTTGAAAATTATTTAATTGTAATTAGGGGTGTCAAACTGGGTAAACCAACTCAAACTAACCCATAACCCAATGAGTTGAAACCTAAATGGTTTATGAGTTGATCTAACTCAATTAGTAAATGGTTTGGATCAAACCATAACTCATTTAAATTAATGGATTAATGGGTTAAATGAGTTACCCATAGAATTAAATGAATGTATGACCTGTTTCAATCTAAAGCTCTTTTTTACTCGTAAATCAAAACTGTAAATCAAAATTGTAAATCACAACTGTATGTGACAAACAGTTTCAATTTCTAGTATTTTTTTTGTAATTGTAATCCTCATAATTATACAATTTCCAGCTAATTGTCCAAATTCTACCCTTTGTGTGACCAAACATATGAGCGTAATTTAGTAAGTTAAATGGACACATATGCAAATCGACAAAATCGACAAAATCGACAAAATCGACATTCACATATGTCGATTTTGTCTATTTTGTCTATTTTGTCGATTTTGTCGATTTTGTCGATTTTGTCGATTTTGTCGATTTTGTCGATTTTGTCGATTTTGTCGATTTTGTCGATTTTGTCGATTTGGACGAGCTCGGATCCAGTTCTTGATTCGGAGAAATCATGGTTTATGAGGAACTGAATCACGTATTGAGGTTGTTCTACGGATTTTGGAATCTCGGCTTTGTGAGGATATTGTATTCGGTAATCGAAGAAGGAGTATTAGGTTTTTGTAATTTTGGTCGATTATCTTGTATTGGATTGGTTTTGGTTAACTCAATAAACCATTTCAACCAAACTCATTTCAACCCAATCCATTAAACCCACAAACCATTTTGACCCATTAACTCATTAAGGGGGTTTATTGGTTCAAGGATTTTGAGAGATTTGGAAATCCAAGTAAAATCATGTGTTATTCAATCTTTGATTTTAAAAAAGATTTTTAAATCATGTGTTATTGGTTCTATCATTTGTAAATACTAATTTAAATCATGTGTTATTCGTTTAATGATTTATTGTTGGATTTCAAAATCTACGTTATATTTTGGATGGATTTGAATGGATTTGCAAGTGAAGAATAGAAGGATTCAAATCCGTGGTTAAAACATGTTATTTCAAAATCCATATGTATTGATTTCAAATTTCATAAGAATTTTCAAATCCTATATGGATTTACAAATCAATGAACCAATAAAGCCCCCAAGACTCAAATTTCAAACTCAATAAGTTTATGAGTTGGTTTGAATTGAACTGATCCACAAATTTTGATCCATTTTGACACCCCTAATAGTATGTAACGAACATAAGTTTTTCTACACATTTTTTTTTAGTTTTGAGTTAGAAATCCTTAATTCTAAAAATGGTACATAATCCTTTCTGATAGAAATTGTTTTTCTTTTGGCTAATGAATTAACATTAAAAATCGGTTTTGTAAAGGCAAAAGAGGATTTGTGTTTTTTTCATTAAAAATAGAGGAGTATGTAAATTATTTGAAAGTTTGATAAATTTGTTTTTAAGAGAGGATCGGAGAGTATTTGAGAATTTGACCCAAGCTTTTTAGATGCTATAATATCGTGGTCTTCTAACTATATTTGGCAACTATTTTAATTTGAAATCATATGACTTATTTATCACTTTTTACTTTTTATTTTAAACTTGTCGACAGCTTCGAAAGACTTTATTACGGTTAATACTTAACTACTGATTCTAATTTCTAGATCTCAACCAACTTGAAAAATATTCGAAACCATAACAAAATAATTATCTCCTTTTTTCAAAGCGCAAATATCTCAATTAATTTACTAAATGTAGAACTCGAAAAAAAATCTTTGTTGGAATCAGTTATTATCCTTTCTATAACAAAAGATCACAATCTCATAACGATATATCTGCGAACAAAAATTGAATCTTTCATACTTAATTTTAGAGACTATTAAATCAGATTTGGAATAGTCAAATCTTTTATCTTAATATCTCAATATTTAAAAGTTGACAAAATAAATCTCATTAATTAGATAATTTGATATCCTCATTTTTTCTTTTCCTGTTTTTTTTTCAGCTGACAAAATCACATATCTTTTTCTAGTTTCTTTATAACAAAACTAAATAAAGTGGCAAAAGTATTCATAAGACGAAACCGGTTTAGAAAAACTCTGGTCCGTACCAACAACATAAAAATTCATTCCAAAAACAAAGAAGTACATGCAACAAAAACAACAACAGGAGAACATCGTCTGGATAGTAGACATTGCCTAGAGTGATTACGTAGAAGGGTTTGAGATTATTCATAGCAACAAACAAACATGGGGAAGAAGAAAACAACAACACATTTTGAAATTACAGACTCATCCACCAGAGAAAGAGCCATTTGAATTTCAATTCTTCAAGAGATTTCTTGAGAAAATCCTTTTGCAATAAGGATTGTTACGTAGAATCGAGTGAGGCCTTATGACTTCAACAAGTGCAGCATGAAGAGAACCCTGTATTGATCATTCCACAAAATCTTGATCACTCTCAAATCTAAGGTTTCAATCAACAAGTTAGGTTTAAGACTTTTTACTAGCTTTGTACCTTAGTGACAGCAAGAGCAGCTTGGATGACAAAATTGGCATAAGGGTCTTGAATTAGAAGATCGAAATGAGGAACATAGATGAGTTCACGCACGATCTGAGTACGGCTCTCTGGACAATGTGTTAAGCATCGTTCTACCATATGACTACTGAACTTCTGCATTGAAAGCTCCACATAATGCCCTTTTAACTGCGAAAGCATCGCGGCAGTTGCCGAAAAATCCCTTAGTTCTAGAACGACTTGGACCGCATAGTTCCTGCATTTGATCAAGACAAAGAGAGTTGTCTACATTGAATCTCACATGGATGTCTCTAGGTTTAATTCTTGTTACACGAGATAGTAAAATTACCCGTAAGGGTCTTGAGCAAGGAAGAGACTGTTTCTTGAGATTTCGGTTACAAGCTTCTCTCTTTGTTGTCCACTGGAATAAGCAATGCACTTTTGTAACACACAACATCCATGTCGATGCGTCGCGATATCGATACAGTACTTAGTAGCATCGTCAAAGATGAACTATAAAGAGTGATTACATAAAATGATTATATCAGTGGTCATCTTATGAACTCTAAAGAGTGAAAAAAAACAAAGGTCACTTTTTTTACCTCGTTATCTTCTGTGCTAAGGCACATTAAGCAACGTTGAATTACATGATTCCCATTTAAATCTCTAATGAGATTGAGAAATCCAGGTCTCAGAGCTGATCTCACCAGAGAAATCTGCTTCCTGGTCTTGATCGATTCCATTAATCTCTGGACAACTCGAGTACTTAACCACACACAAAACAAAAACAATCAAAAACAACCTTAGCTTGACATAAATTTAATACAGAAACCTCTTACCCGTAAGCGCTGAGAGATATCCTAATAAGCTGACCAGGTTCTGAAGTGACCATGAGTATGATCTGTGTTCTTTGTTCTTCATTACAAACATCTAATAGTTTCTGCATCAAGTAATTCCCAAAAGGATCCATCATAAGCTCAACAACATGAGGAATCACCTCATTGAAAATGATCATAGCATCTAAAGCACTTCCATCTTCAAAGATCCTCTGTAAGAATCTGCATCCATGTTGATCTTTAGCCATTAAGTAAACATATCCCTGGAATTCAGATACTTTAGGCAGACTCTGATGCGTGTTACTGATACTGCCTTGATGATCAAACAATTTTCCAACACCGCCTTTTCGATGAACAATTGATGGAACAGAGTAATTGTTAATGGAAGGACTCAGAGTCTCTCTCTTAAAACTCTGCAATCCCAGATTCATAGAATTGAGAATTTGATCCTTTTGATCTGGGAGCAGTAAAGGTTGATGATCCTTTTGATCAAAACCAAAACCAGAGTAATATCTAAATGATCCACCATCACCACTAGCTTCATAGTTTCCAAAATTGCTCCATTGGTTTTGGTGATGAGTCTCTGTTTGTACATGACGACTCTTGTCTTCTTCTTCTCCAGCATTCAAAAGATCGAAACTTTCACAAAGACCCAATTCATCAAGACCAATATTAAACTTCGTCATCATGCCATCGAGGGGAGGAGAAGCGAACTGAGACGAACCATCTTCAGAAGAAGATAACTCGTTTGAGAAGTAACTCGAAAGCGAGTATTCAGACGGTGATCTGAAACAGAACCTACTCGAACTATAAAATGGGTCACCAGGAAAGAGATTGTGATAATGGCGATGGAAGTTTGGAGAGTGATGATGTGATTGGGTTTGAAGAGGAGAAGAAGGAGAACGTGAGAGAGACGAAGGAGAAGAAGCTTCTCCAAATTCACCTCTCATCATCATCTCTGTTTCTCGTTTGTTCTAAAAAACACAGAGTAAGGAGACCGAATCTAAAAGGCACACATCACATTTATACAGGTAAAAAAAAAAAAGACAAAAGTGTTTGAGAAGCTCACTAAACTGGAGAGGGGAGAAGGAAGGAAAGGGTTTGTAAAAAATAAAAAATAAAAAATTATTTTTGGTGTTTTTTCTTGGTTTACTAACTGATTAAGTAAGATCCTTTTGTAAATTTTGTCAATTAATAATAAGTCAATTGAATTTAATAGACTATGCGATTATATGTGCTAGATTTGCTCATTTTGTTACTATTTTTTACACATATCTAAATCAGACTACACAAAAATGATTTGGAATTATCGATAGGTTTTAAATAAAACTTAATATATAAGTGAACGTTTTCAATTAAATAAAACTGAATAAAATAAAATTGTATGATGAGAACCTAATAAACCTTTTTAAAATTATTAATTCAAAAAAATGTTTTGTAAAGGAAAAATTATTATTTATATTATTCAAACCAGTATTGTTAGATTTTCAAAATCATAACAACTTCTACTTAAAAAATATACTGATTGTACCAAATAATGAAAAAGGATAAAACCATAAAAAAAATACAGCAAAAAAAATTGTAACAAACTGATATACCAATTTCAAAATTTTACAGTTATTTATCTTATTATAAATTTATATCGCAAAAAGTTGCCATTTTTTCGGGGTCAAATATTGTTATTGCTATTTTTTATGGTTGGATCCAACATAATAGTCATTTAGTTATATTTGTTTTTGTAACATGGAGTCATTGAATACGTTGTAACTTTTAAGAGTGGTTTGATATGAAACATTCTACAATGTAACACTAAGGTCTGTTTCTTTATATAATTTTGTGAACAATATAAATATCACTAGTATTGTAATTAAGCCTAAACTTTATATAGGCAGAATCTGTTCTTATGGTAAAAAAATAAACCTCCAAAATTCTTAAAATATAGTCTTATGAAATTAAACAAGGATTTGACCCCAAAAAATAAGATTATACAAGGTAAGCACAAAAAAAGTCTCTTTAAAACTATATGTATTGTGTCCCCTCACAAGAAGGAGAGTGAGTTTATTCTCTTAATATATATTTTTTTGTTGAAAAAATCAAACACTACTGCCCTTCTCTTTGTTGAAAGTTTATACTTTTGGAGAGAACTTATGTCTTTGATGAGATATTTATTATTATATGTTTCGGTGTTTTTGTGTGTATAGAGATAAATGATCAAGTAATGTAACATGATTGTCTATTTATATTATAAAAAGAGAATCGGCATCCTTGACCTATAAATGGGTAATATTAAACCGATAAGTTTTTCTTTTTTTTGTTCAACTGATAAACCAATAAATTAAGTTCTTTTTTTGTTTAATAAACGAGGGCTTATTTACGGAAGACTTAGAACGTTAATTACCTAACTATATAGCTAAAATGCCGGAAAAAAAAATATATAGCTAAATCATAAAATGTTATAAAAACGTTAAATAAAATGCTATTTTCGTATCAATTGGTTCATATAATGCTATTAAATAGAAGTAGAATAACATATTTGAGCTTAAGGTTCACATTGATTTAAGCGCTTAACTCTAGCGTCAATAGTCAAAAAAAATAATACAATAATAATAATAATATCTAGAGTCAATACTCAATAGTCTCTTTTTTCGGGTCTAGAGTCAATAGTCATTCATTAAAAAAAAGATTACCAAGTTGTTTAAGAAAAAAACTTACCTACATTGGAACTTTGGTATTTTTGTTTTATAAAGAACGCTTCAAAAGCATTGCAAAAGTTAGTTCACCGAGAAACAATATTTAGTTTACTAATTCGACTAATAACCCTTTAACTTCTTGTAAATTATAAATAGATTTACCTAAATTTTTGAAAAAAAAATACAACTCAATAGATATAGTATAGGGGTCAACTAGATACAAGATCTAACTGTGAAGAATATGAATCACGAAATGAAATTGAGAAACTAACTTTAGATTATCTTTTGTATTTTACATTCCTTTAGCCTACTATAAATGCACAACAACAGTAACAACAACAACAAAAAGTAAGAACTTCAAAGTAATATAATTTCGTGAAACAAATTATATGTTCATAATTTGTCTACATACGTATTGATCTTTCTTTTGGATACTTCGTGGAAATTATTGAGCTTTCCTTATATAATCATGGATCCTAGTAGCCAGACCGTAGGCTCTAGAAATTAATTAGCTTTAGTCAATAAGTTTCTATTTCTTGTTCGTATAATCTGAGTCAAGACATAAGTATGACTAGGAATATCATTAATTTGGTTTCCAAATTAGGAAAAGGCCACGAAAACGATAGCTTCTGACACAAGCTACTCACTTTTTGACCACTTTTGATAACCAAGTAGCTGCGTATTGGCCTCGTTAGTTAGTTCCTCACAATTTCCACTGTTCGCGTCACCATCCAAAGTATTAGTTGCTTCTCCGTCAACGTCAAGTACTAAAGCTTATGTTTGCGTCAATTAGTGTCTTCTGTCTTGTTCTTAAGTAATCAAGTTTTGTATTTGGGCAAATATGCATGGGCTCGAAGCATATCAATGATATCATGTGCATGTCTTTTCCACTTACTGTTTGTTTGATTGGGCCATTAACCAATCGTATATTCTATCAATGGACTGCTTATCAATCTCACAAACTTGGGCCTTGTACAGTTGATAAAGCTTTGATGAAATTACGTATGTAGTAAGAAACTTGTACATACAAAGATGGACTTACGTGATGTAACTGTAACATTTTATGAAACCAGTCTCAAATCTTTTTCACAACAGTATATTATTATAAGAAAAACTTACTTGAAATTTACAAGAAAATAAAAAGTGTTAAATTTTTTACAAAGGGAGTAAAGATCACTTCTTCCAGCTTCGACTTCGAAACAGAGGATCTTGAATTCCACCGACAACCCAAGTTTCCTTGGCGATGTCTGCAGAGAGTTTGTAATAGTTTGTGTCGTAATTCATCACTACCAAATTCATCTTATTCTCTTCCTCCATCAATGATCTCAAATCCTTCTTCTTTATCACTGTATCATTCTCTTCTTCTTCTTCTCCGCTCTGTTTTTCCTCTGTTTCTGCTTTATTCTCCTCTAACCAATTCTTAACCGGCGCAGATTTGCACCGCATCAACAATAACGCGTTTGGCGGCGGAACCGCAGTTTCTACATCCGAAAAAGCGTTTTCCTTGTCGTCTACGCACTCTTCATTGTTCTGCTTTTCTTGTAGAACCATAAACCATTTCGAGAAAACTGTCCCCGAGCTTTCATCATCTTCATCTTCTTCTTCTTCTTCTTCTTCTTCCTCTTCATCATCATCTGAGATTACATCTACGGGAGGAAACGCACCGAAACACCGGAAATCAAAGCTGAGATCACGGAGACAAGTCAAGAAGCCCATTACATCTTTCTTGATCCCAAAGAACTTACTCTCCGACTTGTTTCTATGTATCTTCTCCATCTCCGCCATCAGCGACTGCCAGTTCTTGCTTCCACCATCGCGTTTGCTCGGCCGCACTTTGATCTGACCAGCACACGTCACTTTCGGCGACGTAGGTTCTTCTACTATCTCGCGATTCTGACGGAGTCCAACGGAGAGCTTACTGAGGCTGCGGCGGTGGTGACGTCGGTTAAAGGAATGAGAAGGGCTAGAAATGGATTTAGAAGGTAAAGATAAATGTGCTCTTGAAGGGAAACAAACCATCAAATCTGCTGAGTAACCAGATGATTTACCTCCTCCTCCTTTGATCATTTTTTGTTTCTTTCCCAAATTTGATTTTCTCTTCTTCTTCTTCGATTGTTTCTTAAGATATATAGGATCGATCTTGAAGATGGTGGTATAGCTTTTTATGAGTCTTTTTTGTTCTACTACTGGTTTAAAAATTGCTTTCCTCTTCTTCTTTTTCTTTAAATTTTGTTTATTTAGATCCCTTTGTGTTGACAGCTTCGCAAGCTTTAGCTTTTGAGGGAAAATAATACTTTCTTTTGTATTTTCTATTTATTTAAAAACTATTAAAGTGAATTGATCATAATTATGTGGTTTTAATTTATTAGTTTGATACCATCAACATCAAGTATCAACCATGTACAATATTGATGGTTGAATGACAATTTCACATGCTTTTATTCATAAATTCTACGTAAACTAACTGATCCGTGTAATAGATTTTTTTTTTTAATTCATGTTTGTTTTCATTAATGAGTTTCGTGATTTCTTGTTTGCATTCTATATTTTTAAGCTATTTTGTTTTGATTTTTTTTGTTCAAAAATCTATTTTGTTATATTAGTTATACAATCTTAATGTTTAAAATCTTTATCTTATTTTTTTTATTTTTTTTTTAAGACGGATACGAATGTGACAATGGTGATGGTCGATGATCAAGTAGGCATATAATTGAAAATTTTGAAGGTGTTCTCTTTTTCAACTTTACTATACCAGATTATATGAATGAAAGAGAAAGAACGAAAAAGTTTTTTTTTTTTTTTTGTGCTGGATAAATTGATGCAAACTATGTTGACTTGAATCTCTCGTATTCAATTCGACTTGAATCTCACTTTGCAAACTAAATTGATTCAGATCCCCGTGGATACAAAGCAGAATTAAGTTTATCAAAACTTCACTAAGAAGAATATGAAATTATTTAGCATATTAATATTGTACAGCATAGCCAAACCAATTACCTAAATTTCTTTACCAACATGCTTAGAATAGAAAATTATTAAAATATCACAAATATATACCAATATAATGTTTCGGCGAGCACTTCTGTTTATTGTTTTGGATTTAGTCATCATTTGTACCTATGGGCTATATTTGAGCTAATCGATCCGCACTAATTAATAAAGCTTTGCTTAACAACTACAAGAGATTTATATTAATAAAGCTTTGCTTAACAACAAATCGTCTTGATTAATCATATGTTAGATGTATGGACCACATCTTCGATCGTATAAACCTCACGTTTATATAATTCCGCAGCTTGAAAAGGTATAATACGTGATTTATTTAGTGTGTCAGTGACTAATCAACGTCCTTTTGGTCATAATGCTACTCAATGGCCACGACAATGATTACAGGAATAGATTAGGTGTTTCCAATGATATCAGAATCAATTATTTATCGATTCTTTATTCCTTAAAGAAAAGGAATCTAAAACCATTGTTATTTAAATTTATGTTACTGCTCATAAGTTTAAAGAATGAAGAAGGTGATGATGTTTAGCGGCGGAAAAGGAACTATAGCAATGTATGGTTCTTTCAACGTACAAAATGTTTGGTAATCCATCGAGTGGCATAATTTCTATCAATCATGATTTTATGCCGTCATTTCTCAAATAAATATCATGTTATCATGCATTTTTCATAAAATATGGTTATAAGTTAACTGTTCCACGTTTTAATAACTCAATAAAATTGGGTATGAGAACAATCTATATGGTCCTTCAAATTGTGCTTGTGTACTTTAAGCTATTTCGGCTCCAAATGTGAAACTAAACTGATCATAAGCTGAAACTTTCTGTACCATTCATGCCATGTTATTGTTTCTTTTTTTGTCGCAAGGATCAAAATCCGTATATGCTTCGAAAGATTAACCAAATTTGAACGCCAAGTAAAGTGTAAAGCCAACTTTAATTTGTACACCGTAATATAAAACCGCGCAGCCGGCACACATGCAAAAACATAATATCTTACAAGCATCCACAAGGCCAACGAAAGTTTTAAAATGAATTCATCTCTAAAGTGTTCTTCTTGCACTTTAACAAAGCGACGACCGCTTCACCGTACATACAATCTCCGGCGAAAGCTTCTGTCGCCAGCTCATCATGATCTCCGACCTCAAAATCCGTTCCGCTAGGACTTACGATCACTAGTGTGGCGGATTCTAAACATACACCACTCTTAAGCTTAAGCGATGGCGCGTGTCTCATACTCATCCTCACGCTCGGTACCACACTCCTCCGATTTTTCACCACGCGCTCCTCGTATTCCCCACGCGCCGCCTCCGTCTTTCTAAACTCTCTAAGCCCTTCAGCGTCCATCACCACCACCCCTTCTCCTTCTACGTCACGTATAACCAAACTCTCCATCTCCTCATGCTCCTTCACAATTTCGCTCATCAAGTAATGACGAGTCGACGCAGCCATTAACGCGTTTATCGTCCACACCACGCGAGTCTTTAGTCCAGTCACGAACTCGGCGTCTGACTCACCGTTGACGGAGACGAGAGGAGACACGGTGGCGGCGGAACGGAAGGCAACGACGACGCAGCTCTTGAGGGTTTTACCGAACTCAGCTTTCCACTTAACGGCGGCGCCTTTCTCGAGTTTTACATCGCCGCCGGGAAGCTCGACGTCCAAACACCGAATCTTGTCGAACCGGGAGAGAATCTTGGAGGGGAGACTCGGAGAGAGGGTGGTGGTTGGAATAGGTTTAGCCGGTTTAGAGAAAAGAGAGAGAAGACCATGAAAGGAGTTGAACAAAGATCGGAAAATATTCGTGACGTGTGAATCGGACTCGGAGTGGTCAAGTCGGAGGATGAGTGAGTCGGACTGAGGTACAAGCGAGTTGAAACGTTTGGAGAGGGAACTACAACGAAGTATGGTTTTGACGTCACCAACTTTGTTCAAGATGTCGACGATGATTGGATCAGGAAGGCCATCAAATACGTCCATCTTGTAAAACCTTCAGAACAAATTAACGAGAGACTCTCTATGTTTCTTTGTGTTTTCTTCTCTTCACTTTCAATTACTATGCTTAGAGTTTGGTGAGTGTAACAGAGGAGTTTAAATAAGCAAAGGAGGAAGAAGACAAATTAAAAAAAAAAAAAAATTAAAAACTCATTTTTCGGCATGCGGGACCCAATGCCGTCCTCTAATGCTATTTTATTTGGCAAAATTTAGAGTATTTTGTTTTGCTCGTTTGATGTTTTCAAAACGAGACATCGGACGGTCTATAAGCATTCTTGATGGACGGTCCACGCTGCTTTCAACATTGTTTAACATTATCTCGATTCATTACCGGGAAAAATCGAAGAAGAATCATATAGTTGAATCTTATATAGTTGATTCATATCTTGTTATGTCAATTCATTAAAAAGAATATGTCTCGACTGTCTAGTAATTACTACGAAATTGACAATAAATAAATTGACTTACTACGATTCGGACGAAATGTTGATGCTGATTCTTTACTTTAGTTATGGTTTCTGATTAATTTTAAACTGGGTGAACTTGCTTAATGGTTGGCTATATGGAGATATTTCATTCAATACGTTACATATACACTACTAGACAACCCTTCATATACAATTATTCATATTAGCTATTTTCTAAAAAAGTTAGTTATTCTGTTAATTAGTCGGTATTTCATCTAATTATTCATATACTTTTTTTTTTTATCAATAAGATAGATTTAAAAATTTGTACAAGTTCCATCAATCAAAATACATCATAATATAACATACTTCTATCATTATATGTACGATGAATGCAAAATTTGAACTTTTTGGCCTCCGGAAGGGACCGAAGGGTCACATAATAGAACCAACGAGGACATATCCTTTTTCTTTAATGAGGAAAATTATCGGCATTAAAAAATTGCAATGCTCCGTGTAAACACATTTTAAAAGTGTTTAGTTGAAAGTTAGTATATTTAATATGGGTAACGTCATTATCACTGACAATTAACAATGTCTAACAATGTTTATAACGACGTCACTTTTAAGTTTTAATGTTAAAACAACTAATTAAACGGTGGTGGTCATGACGATGGTCTAGTGGTGGTTGGTTTAGTATCGAGGTCGAGGTTGTGTGGTTGATGACTGAGTTTTACCTTATGCTGATTCCTATTTGTAATTTGTGGCTTGTGAACTTGTCTACTTGGCTTTTGTATTCAGATTCTATACGAAATAATATTCGGCTTTCTACAAATTCTGTTCACAAATATTTGCTGACAAAATTAGAAACGAATGATCCAAAATAGAAAATAAAAGATTCTTTCAACTGGGTATAATATCCCAGACGGAATATTAAAATCAAAGGGGTTAGTTGAATTCAAGTTTTCTAATTGGTTTTTAAACAATGGAATATGCTTTGCTAGGAAAAGGAATACATTCTGTAGACATTATTTTTAATTTTTGATTCCCTGAGCTATCGGGAAATAAAAATGAACAAAATTGATTCTAGGTCCTTTAATTTAAATTATTAATCTGAATGTGAATAGTTAATAAATAATCCCAACCCTGACATTTTTAAATGCAATATCAGTATATTATGGGAAGTGGATAGGAATTATACGAATTAAGTTCCTTACCTTCCGGTACACAACTCACGCTTGACAACGACTAAACTATAGATTAAGACGATTTTAATCATTAGCTTATTGAGTATATATATTTATATAGATTTTAAGATTCATATTTTGTTTGAAACCGCACGGCGGCACTATTTTTTTATTGTCATTTACCAGAAAACGTCAACATTAATATACCTTCATAAAGTTTAATAAAATAGATGAGATCAAGAAATATTTATATAAATTGTATGTGATCATATACATGATGTCTATTTTCATATATTAAAAATTGTTTATTGAGAATTACAAAAAGTCTTTTTTTTTCTATGTCTAGCTAGAGACTAGACATGTTGATTAGTAATTAAAATAATTTCCAACAGTTGGGTTAAAATGGCCGATGAGACATTAAATTCAATTACGATGATAGTTTTACAAGAATGTATTAATGAAAAATTAAATATATTCAGTATTATTCATTGAAACAATAATTTAAAATCTAAAAGTTAAGATCTCCACTTTTATTTTGCTAAGAGTCCCATATATTTCAAGACCGGCTATGAGAACACGAACTACTCTTCATCTATCTAATGAATCACTTCTTCTTCTTCTTCAAGTTTTTGTTTCTTCCACTTTACCAAACGCTCCAGAAATGCTTTAACCTGCATTGCACATTATAACATTGCAGTTCGTATAATTAGCTAGTGACTATGAAGTACAAATATTATATTCAATTAATACATTTTATTTAATAAAATTTCATGAAAGTATATACCTGAGATGGGTCTTGAAGAGAGTACGAGGCGTAGGTTTCCTTATTAGTTTTTGAGACGACAATCCCAAAACCTTGTCCCCTCTCACATAAAACCTATAAATATGTTATGGGGTCAATATCATTTCCTTAGGTAAATGGGTACGATGATGTTTTGGTTTAATGTACCTTAAATGCATCTTCATCAGTACGGTCATCCCCAATGTAAACGGGTAAAACATCTTCAGATTCTGATAACCCTATTTTAATTCAACCAAACATATTTTCAGATTAAAGGATCTGAAATAACATAATCAAAAGTATGAATTACGAAAGTCAAATCTTGAGAAAGAAAAAAAAAACCACACCTAATGAGTTAAGCAAAAATTCGAGAGCCTTTCCCTTGTCCCATTTGATGGAAGGTCGGAGTTCGAACACCTGTTTTATCGAATTAATAATAACGGTTAAATACAACACATTAACCAACTAAATGCCATATTACATTTGATAAATTAACTTTCGTGACTAATCAAATGTTACCTTTCTGCCTTGTGTCAGTCTCAATTTCGGATAATCAATGAGAACCAATCTCACTTGCTCGGCTAATGCATCCCATCTCTGTCGACTCGAGCACAAACATGTTTACATCACTCCGTACATTTGAATTGATAATATTATTGAAAACAACTTTAACGAAATACAAATGTTATCGAAGACAGAAAACTCTTTATCTTAATTAAAAGTGTGATTTTGTTCGTCAAAGGAGATGGTTTATCACGTAAATATATAACGTTGGTTAAAATTAAATGTCCTCTAAATAGACTAGTAATGTAAATCTTTATATATTTTTTTACCGATTCATCAACGCGACGAAAATGTACTGTTAGACAAAACTTGTTGTGCTCGACCGTAGCTCCAGGGATAGCTTTTGTTTTTTCCTTTAAAATATTTACCACCTGAAATTGTATAATATGAAACAAATCAATTTCTCGTTTTTAGTTCGTCACAAGAATTAAAGATGACGAAACTACAAAATGAACCTCGTCGATCATTGGTAAATAGTCACTTGCAGGTTGAAACATGACTTCTTGGTTACTCTGCAAATGCTCTCATTAACCAACAAATATTACAACAAATTTTCTTTCACAAATTTCTGGAAACATAGGCAAAATAAAACCTGTTCAGTATTTGTTGGACCCTTAATGTCCATGCCGTGGCTCCCGGCGTAGTGGATTCCTGCGAGTTTCACAAAACTCTGTACCTGAAAAAAACAAAAACATATCTCAAGCACGTATCATTATACAGTTTATTATATTTACTATAAGACATGCACGTAGCAAATTCAAATATATTAGTTGATGGAACTTACTTTGTCTGTGCTTCTACCGCTGATGATTGCTGTCTTGAAATGTATTGCCACTTCCTTAACAACTTCTCGCATCTATGAAATATACTTAAATTAGCGCTCAAGAACTAAACTTAAACTAACTATTTTACAGTATTTAAACTCACAAGATGAAACAGGATTATGTAACAGAACATGAATTGCAAGATCAAGAAAAAAAACCTCGTCGGTTATGTAAGCTTTGTCGTGATCTTCGGTGATTAGTGAGAGAGTTCCGTCGTAATCAAGAAACATAATAATTTGTTTGCCTTCTGCATCACTCATGATTTTGTCGAACATATCCAATGCTGACGGATGAAGAGCCTAAATCCAAAAAAAAAAAATTATTACAGAAGAGCCTAAGATAAAAATATATAACAAAACAACACTTGTTTGCTGAATTTTGAAGCAGCTCAATATAAATATTGAACCAATAAAATATCAATTGATATTTTGTCTTCTAATCTTTTTAGTTTTTTACCATCAAACCATCAACGCTTGGTTTTTTTTCGTTATCTGACACAAAAAAAAACAATAGGTGCTCGATGATCCAACATCTTTTATCTAAGCTAATAGATTCTAAAAACTGGAATCCATATAGAAAAATTATACGATATATATAGAGGAACTAGACATAAATAGAAATTTAAAAGGGTCTTTTTGAAAACTATCCTATTTAATGACTTATACTTTTTTAAAAATATATCTTTTTATATATATATTTTTTTGAAAACTACACTTTCTTACATGTAATATGACATTTTTATTCAATTTAAAATTAAAAGCTATATTTTTTGTAAATCAAAATTAAATTGGAAATAACATTAAGTATTATTTTTTCTTTTTAGATTAAGATGGTTTATTAATTTCATATGTTAAAATATAACAAGATAAATCTCTGAAAAAGTATATAGGTTATTGCTTAAAACAATTTAAGAGCTTGCTAAAAACCAGCTCTTAAAAAAAAATATTTAGGATAATAATTATTTTTGGATTTGTTAGCTACATCAAAATATTTGTAAACTAAAATTATCAGAAAGAAATTTATTTTGTGCTTAAATTATGGGGGTTTGAAATAATTATTAAGTTTCAGTGAGTCTATCTAGTAATTTTACATATTTAAAGATAGTTTTAAAAAGAACCAAAATAAAAATGAGAGCGTGTTTTTTAAAACTGTAAACATAAACGGGGTATTTTCCCAAATTTACTCAGCTAAAAATCTGAAGACTAAGAAAAAAATAATTTCAAGACAAGAACATCATTTGAAAGATTAAAACGTAGATGAAAAGAATATTAAAAAATCCAAACAAAATAAGTTTCATAAAACATATAAAACGAAATATAAAACGAAATATAACAACGTACAATCCAGGAGCTCCTCTCGTCACCGTACTCGGATACGGGTTCATCAGAGGAGAAAGATTTGACACGTGTCGGAGACAAATCCCTCAGTGAATCGACCAAAGTCTCGGTCTTTCCGGTAACATCCGTAATCTTCATGGCAGCCATCTGAGATTAACTCGGCGGTGGCGAAAACACTTGAGGCTATAATCTATTTTCTCAGTGGTTGCACAAAACTACTCTTTGGGCTCATATATAAACGATCTTGTAGCATAATATAATTAAGAGCTAATTTATAGACGATGGCATGCGCATAAAATGATTTCATAAATATAGAATTAGAGAATCCTAATTAAGTAGAGATTTTGGTAATATAATGTACTAGAAGTCTAGAATATAGAAAATAAACTCATATCTTTGAACAAATTAATATCGAAATCATAATTTAGTAAATGAGATTAATTGAAAGTTGAAACCTCTCATTTCTTTGAATATATGTATATAGGGCTTACCTATGCAAATGGAGTTTCTAATTGTGTTACTGATAAAAGGTTCATGCATGAGGAAAAAAATTAATCATTTAGGTCCTCTTTTTTGGCATTATGCTTCATTGGGGGAAAGAAAACATCTGACTTTTGACTTTGTTTATATGGACACATACTAATTAAAATTAAATTTCACAAAATTAATCAAAGTTCTACGAAATCCACATCGTAATATTCTATTTTTTTAGGAATAAAATCAAATAATATGTATCACAAGATTTTGCTTTATAGATTCTGCAAATAAGTTTGACCAACATTTCATAATTACTCATATTTCAAGGAAAAAAAAATTCATATTTTTTTTTCTTTACAAATGGTGGAAAAACATATGCGAACGAAAGTTTTTAGAAATGAAAATTATTTATATATATATATATATATATTTTTTTTTTTGTCATAAAAAAATTATTTATATATTCGTTACAATGAGACTGCATAATATTTTGTAGGGAAACAATATTGAAGATGCTGAATTAGAAGAAGCAAATACATAAACAACGTTTGCAAAATACATTGTAATGATAATATAGACGATGATTTGTTGGTGATAAAACAGTGGTATACAAAGACTAATCTTTAAAATATTAACATTTGAAACCAAGGACAAATATTTGGTACTGGACTTTATATGGGCCATAATGATGATCAGAACCCAAAACCCATTTTGGAGAAACAAAAAGAAATAATAAAAAATAAATCGCTCAATATATTTTATACGACGTCGTCGGCGTCGTCCGTGATTCTCTTGCTTTTTTTTGGGGAAGAGCTGTAGAGAATCCGAGAAAATAGAGATCCTTGAGGTCAAAAGAGGTCAGGTGATTGATTACCCGTTGAATCATCTCCTTCTTTCGTTGAATTTTGGTCAAAATAGTTGAGCTTAAGCCCAAACCTTAAGCGCGAGGTAAGGGGGAATGGTCGGCGTGATGAACAGATTGAGGAATCTGGACGCGTACCCTAAAATCAATGAAGATTTCTACAGGCGTACTCTTTCTGGTGGTGTTATCACCCTCGTCTCTTCTATCGTCATGCTAATTCTCTTCTTCTCCGAGCTTCGTAAGTTCATTGTATATATCCGCTGTTCTTTTCGTAGCTTTCGATCCAATTTGATTAGAGGAAGCCTAAAGGTTGATGCTTTTAGATTTGGAGCTCGAAAGTTTTGTTTTTTACTTATGGGTTTATCATATCTGAAACGATGATCTAATTATTTTAGATGGCAAACATTGCTCAATTTCGATAGTGTTTGTGTTTTTATGTGTGGGTTTTGTTTAGAGCTTTACATTCACCCCGTTACGGAGACTCAGCTCCGTGTTGATACATCAAGAGGAGAGAAGCTACGCATTAATGTAAATATTTGTTCATTTGCTTACTGCTTTGAGTTGCATGATTACTAGTTTTTGTCAAGGAAGCGCCTTTAGTAACTTACCATTTACAATTTTGCAGTTTGATGTTACATTCCCTGCGCTTCAATGTTCGATTATTAGTCTTGATTCCATGGATATTAGCGGAGAGAGGCATCTTGATGTGGTATGTGCTGGTTGATTGTTCTTTTCCGTTTTTTGTTTTTTTCAATGCGAGATGTCTGTACACTTTGTCTGTTTTTTTGTTCTTCCCAATTATATTGCAGCGACATGATATAATTAAGAGAAGATTAGACTCTTCTGGCAATGTCATTGAGGCAAAACAAGACGGAATTGGTCATACGAAGGTTAGTATTTCAAAGTTTTTGACCTTTCATTTTGAAGTGCTATCTCTGATCTCATTGCAAGAAGTCTTGAGTGATTGAAAGTGTTGAAGTTCTGTATTAATTGCTTTGATATGTCTCTAATTCCCTATTATTATTGTTTATCTCCAGATTGAGAAACCATTACAGAAACATGGTGGAAGGTTGGAGCACAATGAAACATATTGTGGTTCCTGTTTCGGAGCTGAAGTGGTAAGCTTTCCTAAATCAATAATATGCTCGTACATGCGATATTGGACTTTCAGTTGCAGTAGAAAGTCTTCAACAGAGCACTAGTGTTGATTCAATTATTTCCATTCTTTTCTTCTATGTTGGTGAAATGTTTTTGATCCTCTTTGCATGTTGTGGTCGTCATTTCTTACACTTCACAGTCGGATGATGCTTGTTGTAATTCATGTGAGGAAGTTCGTGAAGCTTACCGTAAGAAAGGTTGGGCCCTCTCAGACCCTGAATCAATCGACCAGGTATACTGACATACCATTAATATCAACAAAATTGGGTTGATCATGTTCCTTAATTTGAAGAAAGTAGTGACGTCTTATTGGTGTTAATTTGAAATGGGATCTTTTGCCAAAGAAAAAATTTGATGTATCTGAAGAAAGCATGGATGGTCTTTCGTTTCATCCGCCTTCCATCTAGTTATATGATAATTTTTACTCATTCCATCTCAGTGTAAAAGAGAAGGCTTTGTTCAAAAGGTCAAAGACGAAGAAGGTGAAGGTTGTAATGTTCACGGTTTCTTGGAAGTTAATAAAGTTGCTGGGAATTTTCATTTCATTCCTGGGCAAAGCTTTCACCAATCCGGATTTCAATTTCATGATATGTTATTGTTTCAGCAAGGCAACTACAATGTAAGAGAAGTTTTATTCTTGTTTCATTCTCTTTTTTAGTTGCTCATATTTCAAATGTGTCTTGACACCATTATATCTCTTCACAGATTAGTCACACGATTAACAGGTTGGCCTTTGGGGACTTTTTTCCTGGTGTAGTGAACCCTCTAGATGGGTAAAAATTTCTTTCCGAAGCCATTACTTGCTCATGTTATCGCTTTTCCAATCATCTTAACTTCTGAAACCTTTTCTTGGTTCTCTCAGTGTGCAGTGGAATCAGGGGAAACAGAGTGGCGTGTATCAATATTTTATCAAGGTTTGCCTCATTTTTACATTATTTCCATCGATAGCATTCTCACCTGGTACAATATTTTAGATAACCGTTTTCGAATAGGCATCGGTGAGATTCCTAAATGGCTTATTATTAGCTAATAGAGATAATTTACTTGTTGAGTTTCCTACATACAATTTATTTTCTCCACCGGTTTTAGCTTTTGCATACTATAATTGTTGAGTGTAGAGATAAAGAAATGTTTTCTGTGTGGAATTGCAGGTGGTACCCAGCATATACACTGATGCTCACCAGAATACTGTTCAGTCAAACCAGGTAAAGCTAAATCTCCAGATCTCTGTTTAAACGTCTTGACATTTTCGTTATGTAAAAAATGTAACAAACTGGTTGTTGTTTTTGGTAGTTCTCTGTGACAGAACATTTCCAGGGCATGGAAGCAGGTCGCATGCAATCCCCGCCTGGTGTTTTCTTCTACTATGATCTTTCACCAATTAAGGTGTGTTTTGGGGGGGGGGGGGGGGGGTTGGTTATGTTTTAACAATACAAATGCCTTAAGAACACATTTTCATATTGATTGTTGTTAGGTGATAATTGAGGAGCAACATGTGGAGTTCTTGCACTTCCTAACCAATGTTTGCGCTATAGTTGGAGGTAATGGATATATCTCTCTCTTCTCCATTCAGTTAAACATACTACAGTTATACATAAGGTTTGATATGTAATCATCAAATTGAAAACTTTGATTTGCAGGGATCTTCACGGTATCGGGAATAGTAGATTCGTTCATATACCATGGACAACGAGCAATTAAGAAGAAAATGGAGATTGGTAAATTCAACTGAGTTGTTAAATATTTTTCACACTTTCTTGATCAGTGACTGGAGACTCATCTCGACGGGTTTTACAGTTAGACGTTA